>OU383783.1:12144549-12654549 GCA_910950805.1 Acrocephalus scirpaceus scirpaceus | reverse complement strand
AGATGAACATCACACCAAAAAATCCGTGGAGGCAATGAATATTCCCTGTATAGTGAGGAACTAGATAGAAAGGCTCAAGAAAGTCTGGTACTATATTATCAACAATTTAACCCTTGTTGAAGCAAGTCAATAACTTACATAATGTGCACTGAAAGAGTCAGGGATCCTCAGGACTTTTAATCATACAATCAAAAAATCTGCCCTATAGCACAGAATTTGATTTTGATATTGAATATATTGAATTTGATTCAGGATTTCACAAGTGTCTTTTTGGTTGGCATCTGTGAATGTTTGGGTTCTGCAATCCTTTAGAGAAGATCTTTAGTAGTTAGTGTAGCTAGAGAAATATAAATCCCTGATGACAGTGCAATTTGCATGTAGATAACTGTGTAAAGTTAATCTAAGCACTTCAGTAATTCCAGGCCAGCTGGATTCAATAAACCTAACTATAACCTTCTATTAGAGTTCCCAGAAAACCATTCCTATGGCCAAAGATAGCTATTAGATATAAGGCTCTATAGCTCTTACATTGGATTTATATATAAATGCATCTATCTATCACACAGAGACACACATATATATAAGAAAATAAGATGATTTTTCCTAGATGTAAGTACATATTGCATTGCAGTAGACTGTGGTACTGATAGTGAGTGGATATTCTGCAGTGCAGAATTTGGGCTGTGGATTCTGTAGAATAAGCTGACCTGTATTCTGATAATGATCAAACTATTCTGAGGATGTAGAATAATTATAAAATACTATTGTTATAACACATCATTTATTAAACTATGATCTAATCACAGTTATAATTAATTAAATTTGTCAGCTTTCAACCTATACATTTTTTGCATTCATACTTGCAAGGTTTCTGCATTCATGCTTCTTATTTTTTATTTAAACAAAGACATAAAATTGTCTTTCTCATAAGTCAGTGAAAAGAGCTCACAAAGATTTTGTAAAAGGAAAAATAATACAATCACATTTTTCACATTACTTATAGAAAGTATCATAAAGAAGGCTTTATTCACAGTAAAGCAAATATATGCTAATTGTACTGTTGCAGTAATGGATAATTGTTACAGAAGCAGCTTCTTACCTGAAATAAATCCACCAAAAATGTGTTTGAATTCTACTGCATGGAAATCCATTTGAACAGATGGTAGGGATTCCCATAAATGCCTGGTTAGTTATATTTCCAGTAAGGATGGGCCTTTTTACCACTTCAGAAGGGATCAGAAATCCTTGATGCCAAGAAGTGCATTACTGGGGTCTTGCATTTGGGCTGCAGGATCCTGCTAAGGCAGCTCTATTGTCTTGGGAATCCCATCTAACATATTTTTATGTGATAGTATCATATAGTTACAGCACAGCATTTAAGACCAGCTGTGGGATCTCTAGCATGGGCTGTGTTCCTTGTTCAGGGGTTGTCCTGCAGTGGGGTAACTAGCCCTACTTTTCTGAAAAGGGATCCCAGGAGTCTATTTCTCCTTCCCTTTGTCATTACTGTTGCAGGTCACCTATAACAGAGATGTGCTTCCTATTGAGTGTTGTTGCAAGGAGCACTTCTCTACCTCAGGGCTCTAATCAGAAGCTGTGGACCACATATCCTTACTTCTCTGGAGTGATGGCATTTAGGATGTTCCAGTGTTGGGATTTAAAAACACAGGAAAGATCCTAAATGTCAACAGAGGCTGGAGATAATGACATCATAAAATTTTTGCCAGGATGGTTTTTGGTCCTGTGTTCTCTAAATGAGAACACCTGGTCTTGCTGTTGCAGAAGTTCTGGTTTGTGCTCAGGAGCACTCCTGCTGCAGAACAGATGTCAGAATTTGACTTCTGTGAATTGCCACTGACTGCAGCATTTTGAGGCTGTGTAATCTGAGCTCCAAGTTGTGATAATCAATCATGAAGTGAAGCTTGGACAGACTACTGAAATGTCTGTGGTGTACAGTAGAACACAATGCAGAAATCCCAGAGAATCTGAGTGAATTAGCCTTACTGAGCAAAGAGGTGTGTTAGTTTAATCATAATCCTGTGTCAACAGCTCAACATCTTTTGGGACTGGAGTAGGCATCTCCACACAGAGCTCTGTTGTACTATGTGGATGTAGCAACTCCAGGCAGTCTTCCCTCAAAAGTGTTTTGGTTCACTCGGTTCCAAAGTACACAAAAGTACATCATATGTGACTACTGAGGTCACTGCAATGAACTTTCATTATGGATAACATCCAAAGAACTGCTGCTTTTGTCAAACATGTCCATTATAGTTTTCCCAGCATCTCAATTCAGGCACTGTTATTATTGTAAATACTCATTATGTGACTGGCTTCACTAAGAACTGATCAGGTCGTGATTTAGTTGTTATCTGGTTTGTGTTTTCATTTGCTGTCATTCTTGGTGGAGGTGAAATGAAATCTGTCCAGTGCAGCTGTTGATCTGTCAGTTAGCTGAGTAAGGATGCACATTTCCCCTCATATGATGTAAATGTTAATTCAAAAACGTTTCCAGACTCTGATGCATTCTCAGTGGTATTAGATATGTTAAAGATTTTAAGAGTTTGACTGAATAATATATGTAAGTCTTCTAAATCACATCTGTGGGACAACTGAGGGATTGTTCCTTTGTCAGTAGTGCCGGATTTGGTGCAATGGTCTGGATTGTATGGCAGATTGCCAGTTGTTGGCCCACTTTTCCAAAAATCACTGCTGATGTATTAATGAAGTCAGTGTTTTAAACACTGAAAATTAGACTGATTGTTAGAAAGTGCCATCTCAAAAATGAGCATTTGGCTTATCTCTGTATTTCTACTTTGAATTAAGTTAGCTACATCAGCATGGTTCTTGCCTCTTCCTCACTGTTTCTTTTAACTCTGCTGTTCAAAAATAGTTTTGGTCTGCTTTGCTGTGCAGCTTCTTGGGGTTGAAAATTGATTTTTTTTTTCCCCCCACCCCGGCATTTTCCCATCGAGCTTGATTTCTGATTTAGCTGCTCTGTGTTGTGCTCACACCCTCATCACCAGTACAGTATCCCTCCTGCTGGCAAAAAGAGGAATCAAGTGCAGGAAACACAGAGGTGATTCTTTACTGGAAGAGCAGATGTAGGTGCATCTGCCTTTCAAATTTTTAGACAAGAAAAGAAGGCTTATGTTGCACACAGGATATACTTACGATATACAAACAGGGGCAGTGACTGAAAGTCAACCATCTTTCCTATTACTGATAAAAGGTTTCCAGTTACTGTTACTTCCGTGTTTTACTTCTATTCAGAGATGATTCTATTTCCTCCTAAATGCTATAGACACCTCATTCCCTTGATCTATGAGGTATTAATTGACCCTGTCTTTTACAATTTTAAATAATTTCTTCAGATTTTGTTTTCACTTTTCTCTCTTTCAATGTATTTTGTGGTCTTGCCTCTCTTTCTTGTCATGGAAGCCAAACTAATGGGAGCTTTGCCTAGAAATTTGCTTCAGAAGCACCTCCTTTGTTTCACCAGGGCTTTTCCAAGACCCTACAATTTTCTTGTCGTCTATGTGCTTCCTTTGTTTGTCAAATCTTTTTATCTGAAACAAAAATCTTTAATGTTTTCTAAGACCGTTTTTGATGTTTTGCTCTGGAGTTGTAGAATTGCCATGTTTAATATTTATAGGTTCATGAATTAATTAGTTGGGAAATGCTATATAAGGATTAGTGCACTTATTAGGAAGAGGAGAGACGTGAGGTTCTGCCCTCCCAAGGATGTTTTAAGTGTGTACTTGTCATGGAACATGCTGGTTTGAGTTTTCCACTACGTATTGTGGCACACGGATTCCAGCTCCTCCTGTGAAATGAACTTAGATTTTCTTTGAATTCTTATGCAGAATGAGAAGCATTTTCACCCTCAAAGTATGTAATCTTCACTGGCAGCATCACTAATGATAGCTCTTGTCACACTTTTGGCCTTGACTCCACTATTGCCCACACAGAAAATCTGTGACCTGAATTCAAATATGTTTTTGAACTTGACTGAATTTGGGGGTAGCATACTCAGTGGGGTTCATGGTTTGGTTCCACATTAATTCAGGTTGTAAGCTGAGTTTCCATTTTAGGGTGAAAACCTCTTAGCATTATATTTTCAGTTTAGTAAATGCAATAAAATTTTAGTCTAATACTGTCACTTAAATCTCCCTTTACAACAAAGTAACCATATAGTAGTTCTGCACCTGCTCTGTCCTCTTCTAAAATGTAGGAGTGGGAGGAGGGCTGGAGCATTGTAACTATCAGAAGTTATGTTGAGATCCAAACATCTGACATGGGCTACAAATAAGACAAGTTAGATGGCATGTGAGGTGCTAAGAACTTGTAGTTCCACTTTCTTGGCATTCAAGTTTTGGGTTTGTTTCTCTTGAATATCAGTGCCATATAATTTTGCATCTATAATGTAAAATTAATGTGTCCCACTGAGATCTGAGCACTCTGTGCATTCTTTTTCCACTTGGAATATTAACACTGCTTTCCTCATCTGTAAAATGGGGCCAGTAAGCTTGTATACTTAAAAAGCATGTTATGAACATTAATGTTTGTATGTTATGCAAATTTATACTCCTCAGTTTCAGTTTGTTTCTGAATATGAATTTAACATACATACTCTTCTGGGCATGATGTCTTTGTATCTTTTATAAGGTTGAGGACAGAGTCATAATGAATTTTAAATAGTAGAAAACACTCTTTCAAATCACCAAATCTGTCTTTTTGCAGATACTTTATTTTGCCTGTCCCTTTTGACTTTGTCCCTCTAATTGGTTTTATTAGTTGCAATAACTATTAGATCAAAAGAGACTTTGATTACCATTTGTTAAATCTGCACTGCACTAGAGAAAATCTTGGAGTTTTCTGTGCACCCACTCATGTTCAAGTGCTTATCTCTACCTGCAGGATCTTCTCTGCATTATGTATTATCTAGACTTGATTTTGGCCATTAGCTCAGGCTGAGAGCTGGCTGTCAACAATCTATTTCAGGGGACTTAAGTGCATTACGTGCTTTTGTTTGGTTTAATGGTCTGATTTTCCATAACAATGATGAAATTTCAGCTCATTTTACAATTACTTTTTTTTTCCCAAGTTATAACCCAAAAGAAATGAGCATCTCTAAGTTTCCCACAAAAATCCCCAAAGTAAGTCATACCTAATATCTTTTAGTCCCTTACTGACAAAGTTTCAAGCAAAAACAATAACTTGGCTTTGACCCTGCTCTCTTCAAAAAGGAAGTTACTTCTGAGCAGCAACATCAAAAAGAATAAATAATTGTTTTTCTTTTTGTTGTTATGATATGGATCATCTGAGCAGTTAGTGGTAAGCAAGCCGTCTTTGATTTGTTTCAGACGCCCCAGTGCTTCGTCCTCTATTTATGTCAGCATGTTCCTGTTCCCACACCAGGAAAGTAGAATCCCTTGATTAAATTCATATTTGTTTTAATCTTTCCCTGTGTCTGATCTCAAGCTCAAAGATTCTAATGAAAAAAGTAGTGTATCCTGCTGGGAAGAGTGCTGATGTCAGACTTTAGTCTGTTTGTTCTGTTCTAACCTGATAATGCTGGAAATGCTCAGAACCCAAAAGCTCAACTCCAGCAGATTCTTAAGACAAAGATATTTTGATATTTTGTAGAGTTATAAGCAAGATTTTTTATTTGTAGAGCTAAATAAAAACAAAGCAAAAAAAATCCCTCCAAACAAACAAACAAAACAAAACACCTCCCAAAAAAACACCCAAAAAGCTTTTCTAAAAATATTTATGGCAGAGCAATTGACCACAACAGTGAATTTAATTAATCTGGCCTCTATTTTCTTTATGTAAAGCAGGATTTTCCAAGCTCAACACTAAATCAATGAGAATAAGGAATACTAATAGGTGTTTAATTATGTTTATCTTTTGTAAGCTATATTAAGAAAGATTTACAGTAATTTTCTCACTTATTCATTTTCATAAGCAGAAATAAGCCAAAATGCATTATGCCTCATGCAATGACAGAAAGATTGTTTTTTTCTAAAACAATAAAACCTAAGGCATAGCCAGATGCTCTCTTCTAGCTGGAGAGATTGGAGACGTTCCTGTCATTTTTCCCTCCCGCCATCCTTCCCCATGCTTTCCCTCCAGCTGCCTCTCTGCTGGAGGTTTCTGCCCCAGAATTCCTGCAGGTGGAACAGAATGTGTGTGGTCATCTGGTCTAGTGTAAAGTCGGCAAACTGAGCTAAATTCTTCTCCTCAGTTGTTAAAACTAACCTGACTTACCTAAGCAGCTGAAGAGGACATGCATGTCTCATTCTGCTGGCAGAGACATCCCAACGGTAGTTTCCTATTTGCAAATCGAGTCGGCAGTGCAGAAAAACTGACACAGATGATGGAAGGTGCCGTGGTTTACAAGCTGACAGTGCTCAGCACCTTCAAGGAAACATTCAGTGCCTTGGAGAGGTCTGAATTAGAGATGAGATTTTTTTCTCTCTAAATGAATTGTACAAATATATGTGGCATAGCTGCCCTTGGTTTTACCTATGAGCTGCAATGATAATTCCTTTTTTTCAGCAACCCATTTAGTAAGATCCAGGTATCTTGAAATTGTTGAGCATAGGGAATGATAACATACACAAATGGTGAAGTCTAATTCCCTCATCCAGAAAAAGTTATTCTGAAATAGTTAAAAGGTATTTTCTGGACCATGAACTGGCATTTGAGTTTTTGCTTTATCCCAGTATGTCTTGCCTACATTGTTGTTTTGTGAGGAACTGGGGCACATGAAGGTGGAAGGGACTAATTTCTTTCTTTATAATACAACACTGGAGTCAATATGAAATAAATAAATTTAAAAAAAATAGACAGAAGCACTTTCATGTGCTGACAGAAACATGCCCCAAGATATGAACTACAGGATACAACACTGCATGTGTTTCTTCTAATGGTCAAGTGTTTTATTGATGAAAATGGGAACATCTAGGTACTTAACTGTCTGAATTCCTTGTTATGTTTTTGAGCATCTCCATGTGGACTACAAAAATCCTGTTATAAATATCCATCTTTCAACCTGTGTCATGTTTTTATTGGCAAACCAAATGTGATGTGATAGTGCAAATCTGTTGAGTTTGTGGCTATTCAGTGTCCAGAGCCACACAACAGCAGTGATTGTAATTATAGATGGGAGGGAGGCCTTTCCCTTTCCCTGCTGTAGGACAGCTGGTGAATGTCCTGAAGGGCTGTGAGGAGCATATGTGCAATACATTTGTACTTGCAACCTTGTCTAGTTGATGACTAATAGTTGTGCAGACTCTGGACCAGTCTTTCTTTTTTGGATCCTGGCCAAAATTTGCTTGGGTTAGCTACTTTTGGTTGTTTAGTTGAGTGACTTTAAGTCGTTTTACCAAATAGATTTTGTATAAATACGAAGAGATATGCATTATGTATAAATGATATATATGATTTTATATAAATAAGAAGAGATGCAAAGCATACAAAAGCTATGGTGACCCCTCAAAAGTAATAGAAATCCTGGACTTAATCTGAATACAGGCCTACGGGTGCCATTGTCAAAAGTGTCAAAATACTGCTCGATGAGGAAATATTTAGAAAGGGTCATTTGCAAAGCTGTTATAGAAGTTGTTGGATGTAGAAAAAGAAAATTATTCTTTCAAGGAAGTTTTAGGTACTGAATAATAATTTTCACAAATCAGATATAGAAATTAAAGGTTGAGGATTTTTGAAATTTTGATTATTGGATTCATTCTTTTCTCTCTTTTATTTTAGCTCACTATGGAATTTTTTGTTTTTGTTTTGCTGCAATCTACCCAGATGGTTTTCTGTCCTCACTTGTCCCTATTTTATTTTGGCAACACTGTAGACACTATATCCTCTGTAGAGCAACACCAACCTTGGCAATGTTCCTGACAGTCCTTTATCTCTCCCTATCCATATGGCACTATATTTATTGCCTAAAGTGTACTGTTAATTTCTAATGATTAAGCAATAGAATGAACAAATATCTTCACATATTATTTGCCTATTCAGTGCTTATGTGCTGTTTTGCTGTGTGCCATGGGATCATTATAGGAGGTATAGTGAGATTTACTTCATTTGAAAGAGACCAGTGATAAAAGGTGTAGATTTCACTCTAACAAATATCCCAGTTTGATTATTGTTCCTGGATCAGGCCTTTACATGAGTGAAATGACAATTTACTTCTTAAAAAATTATTTTGAGATTTTACTGTTTAATGGTTTTCAGGACACCCCACCCATAGTAGTGTTGGGTGTTGTCATTGTCTATTTATAGATGCAGTTTGGATTTTTTGACTGACATGCAAGCATGGTAAATCTCTGCTCTTATTAGTTTACAAATCTAAAACCATAGCTATATTGATTTTTTAGCCTTTTTTCTTATAAACTTCTTTTCTAATAGTCTGCATGTCATGCACAGAACTCTGCATGTCTTTCACAGAGCAAACATGTAGCTGCTTGTGCTGTGATTCTGTTTTGTCTTGAACAGTCTTGATTCTGGATTGAATTCTGAATTTTATGGGAACCAGATAGGAATCTGTCCATAAATATCCTTTGAATGTTGATAGACCTTCAATTCTTCTGCCAACAATGGAGACAGATTCTTCCCTAAATGGTGGAGCTGACTGGAAAAAGTCTTGACATGAGCCTGTATTCAGAATCATGGAATACAAATTTTTGTCAGAAATTCCATCAGAGAAATGGGAAACCTTCCTTTAAACAAATTTTTGTTAATTTTTTTTGTTATTTCTACATCGGGAGAATTTTGTAAAACAATCAGTTTGCAATGAAATAAAAATATTTACTACAATTTTTTCAGCCATCTCTAACTTTGATATGTTTTGAGTATTCAGTTTGCACAGTTATTTGTCTATGCAAAGATACGACAACTGTTATTAAATAATACATCATTACATCCTATTTGTATTTTGGAACATTTAGATACTGGTATGGTGGGATGATCTACAATTTTTTCAAGGGTGTCCCTTGAGGCAGCTGACTCTCACTATGACAGCTAAAATTGCATATGCTACAAGAGAGGGGAAAAAAGGCCAAAGTGACTGCAACTGAAATTTTACTTTTGCTGGATTCCCAACATAAAAATTTGAAAGGCAATCACAAAAGCTGTTAAGCTTCTGCTTCTACTAACCATTATAACATGAGGAATGATTTCTGCCACAACTGCTCATTGCAATGCACTGAAAACAGAGAGCCTATTCCTGTAATGTCAGAGTGATTGAATTAATCCAGTTATGTGGCTTTGCTAGGCTTGCTATTTTTGTTTCACCAAGTTTTTAATCTATTTTTGTCCATTTCTTTATATGTGCATTATGTAGAAAGACAAGGAAGCCGCTCTCATTTTTAATTCCCAATGCCTCCTTCTGATTGAAAAACTATGTATTTTGAGAGTAATGCAACAATGAAACATTATATGAAACTGATTTTCTTTGGTTGGTAAGCAGACATCATCACACAATAACTTCGGTATGAGCAGAAGATTTGAAAAATTATCTTATTTCCTGTCCTCAGCCCCCTTCTATGTACATAGTCTTGAAAAACAGAGCATGGAATGTAGATTCTGACAAGCAAAACTGCTATAAAGGGCTGAATACAATCCCTGGTTTAAAAAACATAGAAAATGGAAAACTACTTGGAGCAATTGAAGAGATAGGAAGTGATGTTTTACATCAGTCATGTCTACACCTACAGGAGACACATTTCTCCAGTGGAGATTGCAGGCTAAATTTCCAAAGGGGATCATGAAAAGTATGTGCAGAAACACTCTTAAGAAGTAACAGAATTTATGCATGTACCTCCCACTCGCTGCTTTGAAAATCTGGCCTCACAAGTAGAAATGCTAAACTGTGTTAAAAATGTGTGCCTGGTAGGATATAATTGATCTCTGACAAGGCCCATGTTAGAGTCCAGGCATAATTTATCTTTTTGCTTTACCATCAAAATGCAGAAGATTTTGTGTATTTATGGGAACTTGTAAAGCTTGAACATTTTCCTGTTTCCAGTGTAATGTGCATTCATAAACCAGAGGATTTTACTGAATAGCTTCTCTGAGCTGAAGCTTATCTTAGAGGTAAACCTGTAGCTTCACTTCTGCATGTGCATGTACCTTAAATACGGAGCTATTTAGATGTACTTGTGGCTTCAGCCATTGCTCACCATACAAAAGAATTCTGATTTCAACCTACCTGGTTCTAACCTCCAACCCTTTCTTTTTGCAATGTATTTTGTCTGCTGAGGTAGCTACTATCAAGTATTTGTTTCCCATTTGGTCATCACAGAATGTAACAAGCCTTTAACTTCTGTGTTAGCTCAGGTAGTTTGAGTTCCACAATTATTTCCCCATGAGCCACCATTTCATCAATAGCTCTGGGCTGTTTGTATCCTATCTGTGCTGTAGGTGCTGGTACCAGACACAGTATCTCTGCAGAGTCCAACAATGTTCAATGTGAAGGTAACAAAATATACTTATTTTTACTTCATCAGTATGAGAATTTAATTTTCTATGTGTTTTCATAAGCTGGTCAGTGTCAGTATCAGGTGACTATTTAGTCTGAATTCCTCAAAGATTTTTCCAAAAACCTTCCTACTGTTTGGTCTGTAAACAAAATCTGCTGTTTCTGACCATGCAATTTCTCTTTAGACATTACCTGAAGCAATGTTATGGGGATTTTTTTGTATTTGTCTAAAAAAAGGCAGAAAAAGTGGTGTGTCTTCATGAAATGAGTATAAATAATTCATGATGTGATTTAGGAGTAATGTCAACAAGCTATATAGTTAATGTAGTTCTATTTGCTGAATCTCTGTTTTAGCAAACCATTGTCACTCTATGAAAACACAGACACTTTCTGTAGTATTCAGAGAGCCTACATGGTTTCACACATGTAGTATTTGACCATCAGTATCATGGATTTTTTTTTTTTTGTTATGACTTTATCTCACTTTAAGTTGTAGTTTCATTTTTTCACTTGCATTGTAATTGAAGTTGATTCAGTCTGGACAGAAATACATTAGGGTTGCTTATGTGACCTAGAGCTTATTGACAAATATTAGCTTTTAAAATTTTGGTTTCATTGTTTCTAGTTGTCTGACTAATACACCAGCACTTTAAAAGTTGTATCTCTATTTCTTGGCCCTCAGCTTGTGACGTGACTTGAGCAAGTTGCTGGCCCGCTCTGTGCATCTATTTCTCTTTTTTGCCTCTCTTGCATATCTGTTTAGGTGGCAAGCTTTGTGAGGTAGGGCTGTTTCATATTGTGTATCTGTAAAGTGATATGGGGTGCCTTAAAAACTGCCGGAAAGTGAATAATAATTTTTAGGATTTTTCCTTCTGTCCTGGATATTTTGTGCGTTTTCACTCCTGATTTTTGTCTGTTGCCACAGCTCTTCAGACACAGGGTTTGTCTGACCAAACTGTCCTCTTCCAGCTGAGTAGGCCCTCTTAAGCTTTCAGGTTGTTGCAACATCCGCTAGTTTGCAGAATCAAAGGACCCCTATACTTGGGGGCAGTCATGCACACAAATGCATATACAAAGACACGGAAATATTTCTCTATGTCTAGTCTAATTCACTTCCTAATTGCTCCAGCAAATTAGTTTCCCTAGCTGAATGCAGAGTTTAGCAGATTTTACCCTGGTACACTGTGTGGAGGTAGCCATCATCATTGCTGGATCAGTCCTTCGGAGTCATTAGCATGTCCATTGTCCGGGGAGAGTATCTGCAGAGAGGAGCCAGCAAAAAAGTCTTATCAATTCAGATACCAGGAGGCATCAAATACAGGTGCTTCAGTTCATTTGATAACTGCAAAGCATCATCCATTTTGAGCTTCCTCTGTTTTATGATTTACTGGCTTTTTCCCCCTCTCTGCTAACCTTGCCAACATTCCATGTTTCTCCTGATAATTCTTTTAAACTCTCTACAGTCCATCATTCTCTTTCTTCAGTGTGCCTTTTTGCTTTTGTTTCTTTTAGCCACCTTCCATTCACCAGCCTTCCTTGCCCCACAGCAAAACCCCAAACCCTTACCAAAAGGGCTCTGTGCTCAGTACCAGGTGTATTGTTACTCTCTCCCCATCCTTTGACTGTCCTGCCCATTTCACTTGTAAGCTGTTTGAGACAGCAGCAATTTTATTAGAAGATTTTGGCACAGAACCTGGAAGAACAGGACTTGTACTGGGCAGGTCCCCAGGCACTAAGCAGTGTACCCTTTTCCAATACAAATAAATTGGAGACTGTAGTGGGTTATTCATCTTCCTCATCTCTTAAATGAAGAGGGTACAAGTTGTGTATTTTAAAATCTTTTTAGTTCTACAGATAAAAAGGCTTAAGAAATGCTAAATATTTATTATTAGTAGTCATTAGCATTCCTGTACTCTTTTCTCAGTGATCTCATTTGCACTGTGTAGCATGCTCTTAATGGCTCCTTTTCCTTTTTTATTCCATGGTCCTTCTAGCAAACAATACTTAGAAATGATAAGTGGATTTTTTGGAATTGGACTGAGATATATCTGCTTATTCAGTCTAACTCAGACATTTTTTCCACATCACATGTGTTCTGTGTTTTGTATGGCTGACATTTTAATGTCAGTGCCCCTTAAAATAGGAGGTAATAATAGCAGACTGCGATTATGAGAGGTCTTCTGTGTAAGAGGCTCTTGAGCTGGGCTCAGCCTATAAAATTGGGTGAAAAAAGTTGCAGGACTTAAGAACAAACTGCACAGTGCTAAACTGGCAGTGAAATACATTTTGTCCTTCTGAAAAGAAAATTGAAATGTAGAAATTCTCCATTATCGTACAACATGTATGGGCAAAATCTTGGACCTGGCCCTAATTCTTCTGTTTTATGCTGGTGATCTAGCCACATTATTTCATCAATGTCCATAGACTGCATGTTTCTCCAAAAAGAACTAAAAAACAAACCTTATATATGTGGGCTTGGATGTATAGGTTTAAAGCCCTTAGCTACAGGAGTTTTCTTGTAATTGCAGGCCTAGTGGTTGTTTAGGTAAATGTAGAATAATTACAGAAAAGCATCTGTAGGCTCTCCTGTCTCTGTTCCCACCTTCTGTTATTGAGGTTGTTTCTCGAGATCAGCTGCTGGAGTAGTGAATGGAAATTGAGGAGTTGTTCTGCTGCTTACAGTGGGGACACAATTATTTGGCAAAGTTGGAAGTTGCACAATATTTGGCAGCTTAGGTAGAAACTACTCATCTGAAAGATAAACGGAAATTTCTAGATTACTTCTTCCAATAAATGTTTACACACCAAGCTTGTTAGTAGTGCTAGTTCCTACTGCTGGGCCTATTCCTGCTGCACTTCTGTGCAGGATGGGTGGATGTGCACTCGTAGCTACTGTTGGACAATTCATCCAAGGATCATCCTCCAGCAAGGATTTTAGTGCAATAGACAGAACTGCATTGTTTGGTGAACAAATATGAGATAAATACTTTCAGAAAAGGTTTATGCATGAAAGTTCTGAAGCCACACTGAAAGATCAGTATGCTTTTAAATGGTTCTTAGGAACTTCAACACTTAAGCAATCTGATAACTTTGTCTCTTTCTAAATTCCTTGTTCATTTCTATGTCAATCTGGATGCATGGCTCTTGGTGTTATATATTTCATTCATTATCAAGCATCTTGTGTTTCTAACCAAGAGGTGTTCGTGGGGATTTATGTGTCCTTTATCTGTCTTAAATTTATGCTGAAAGAGATACCTAGAAAGCATTAGATAGCTTGCTTGGTTTTATACTTTCATATTGCAGTGCACCTCCTTTCCCCTGAAGTATGTGAACCTTCTCTATTATTTGAGATCAACACAGAAGTTTTTAATCTTTTTCAAAGTGTAAACTATCTTTCAAAGGGTCTTGAAAGTTCATTTTATAAAACCAGATCAAATAGTTCTGACATTTGCTAGCTAGACATTTAAAGGCATAGTACAGATGCAAAGCCATTTTTCAGTGGGTGATTTGCTGTAGATAAAGGGCTGACCTGCATCTATCAGTATAAACACAAGGAGTCCAGCATGTGTCAGCAATGTCCTGGAGAGAAACATCATTTAAATGTTAATCCATTGCTTAAACTTTTGTGCTTTCTTATTTTCTCATGAAAGCATGACTTGACATCAACTGAATTCCTCAGTTGCTTTTTAAAAAATTTGCCGAAACCTAAAACTGCTTATGTTAATTGGTGAGTTTAGCCTAAGAAGTCCTTAAAATAATCTTCAAAGTGCTTACTCAACAAATATACTGAAATCAAGTCGGCAAATTCAAATCCAGGATTGAATCAAATTAAAAATGAAAGTTTCGTCTACCTTTGCACATAGACTATTCAAATGGATACGTGTGCTGGTTGGGAAAGGTAAAAAGGATACAAGAATCAAGGCTGATTGCCATGGTAGAGATAGATCTACTGCTCATCCCTATTGGATTTCACTGTATTTTATCTGGAAACATTTAATTGATTTAAGATCTGGTAATTGTAATCCAAAAAAGTTAGACTCTTACTGAATCAATAGGTAAATCTGAGTTCTCCTTTAAATACTTGTAACAGGATATCTCATGGACTCATCACTGGAGAAAATTTCAGTGATTGTTTTTTCTTGCACACCAGCGTGTCAGAAAACTGGGCTGTTCTAGCATTTTCAAAGGAGGTGAACTTGGGTGGTACTTCTTGGGCTAAAACCAGGCATGCTGTGTAGTCAGACCTCTAAAATTCTTAAGGCTGTGATTATCAGGGATGCTATTCTGAAAGAGCTGTAAAGAGTATCTGATAGTTTTTATGTATAGATTTGGATGCTAATTGATAATTTTTTGCATGCCATCAGAAAAGAGAAGGGTAGCTATTGCATGCCCTTATCTGGCTGGGCATCAGAAGGCTGAAGGATGTGTCTGCCAGAGCAGTACTGGATGTATTGCTTCAGGGTGCCACAGCATTGCTGTAACACCTTATTACTTCATGGGCTCTATAACTGAGTGTTCACATCCAGCTTTTACTGTCTACTGAGCCTCTGAATCCAGGCACAAGCTAAGAGCTGCTTGACTAGTTAGCATTTTATGGTGTTACTTCCTAAGGATTTGTGAGCTTAATTATCACATTATATCCTGAGAGATAAGGACACATTCACTGCAGTCACACTGCTGGTTGATTTGGTTGTGGCTCACAGTTATCACATTGTTCAATCAGGATCTTTGGAACATTCATGATTGTGTGGCCTGAATATTCCAGTCCCTTAACTAGCCCAGATAAGTTGCTTTTATATAATAGCCCAAATCTGTTTTTTACATACTGCTGTGTTCAAAACAGTTTCTAAAGTGGTTAATTTCTGCATCACATTCTTAAATGCAAGAGGGAGATAAATATTCTTATCCTGGGTTTACTAACAGGAAAAAGAGCAGCAGCAGTATTTTCCTAAAGGCTGCATCAGAAATTTGAGATGTATCAAAGGGCACGTGTGCTGTAATGATTGCTGTGTGTGCAGAGATACACACACAGATACACGCCTGTGCTTGCTGTAAAAGGGACAGTTCAGGCCTGAAAACCTCTTGCAGTCAGTTTGTTAAATCTGCTCCAGCTCCTCTGTGGTTAATGGCACTGCACCCTTCAATAAGTGTTGTTAATCGGTTGTGTGCTGTTCTGTCAGAGTGTGCTGCACTAACAGGGATGAAATGATTATTCTTATTGCTGACATCAATTAGCTGCTACAGGTGTGACTGACACCATTATTTCCCCAATAACATGGAATGTTCTGTAAAGATTAATTCAGGTTTGGGGTTTTTAAAAATATTTTTATAGTGAACACTAGAAAGAAACACAGCAGTTCAGGGATTACACAAGAGGTTAGCTTGTTGTCACACTGTGCTGGTTTGAAAGCAAAACCAGTGAGAGACTCCAAGTCGGAAACACAATTTAATAAGAGGAAAAGAAAAGAAGTAAACTAAAATAAATGCAATAGTACAAAAAACCACTGACAGAGTCAGAATACAACCTGATACCCTGTTAGGGTGGTGGTAGCAGTCCAGATGAAATGGTTTTGTCAAAGCAGTGATTCTGTAGAAAGGTCTGGGAGTCCAGTGGGTAAGGGCTCCCTGTGCTGTCCCAAACCCCAGATTATATCCAGGTGGGAATGCTTGGCTCCTCCCCCTGGGCAGAGCATCTCCCAATGGGCTGATCTCATTCTATGAGTCCTGCAGTGGGTCCTTGATGGCCCATTAACCAGAGATAACTCCTGGAGGGAGTTATCCACAAGTCATGCAGCAAGGCATTGCTGGGCCCACGAACAGAAGATAAGGGAAACACTGCCCCACCTGGTTTCAACAGCTCATGAAGGTGGGGATAGAATACATACTTTGGGCACATCTTACATTGTAACCTAGGACACACACACACAGCCACAGTCTAACCCAAATTTTGATAAGATAATGTCCACTAAATGAGGCAATGTTCTTGTGGAAAAAGGGTAAATGTGAGCATGTAATTAAATGCATGCAATTTGAAAACTGATATGCACAAAATGACTGATTAAATTGAAACTGTGCTGAAATTAACATTGTTTGCATAACTCTGTATCTGACTTTGAATTACTATCATATACTTTACTTTGTAGATAATAGCTGTAATTACATTAATCAATAAACAGATCTCACCACAGTATTTATCTGGTTTGTCCTTGGCAACAAAATGAAAAGAGTTCAGAAGAACCTCATATCCTTTCATTTAGTAAATAAAAGCTTGTGTGTATATTGTTCCTTTTGAGCAGCCACACAACTCTTTAGCATTGGATTTCCAGGCACATGTGACATAGATAATGGACCCTTAGATTTGATACTATAACTTACATGAAAATGTAAGCTTTGTTGTTGCAAAAATTACAGGAAATAAATAGAATTGCAGTTGAGACTTTGAAAGCAAATAGAAATGTATTGACAGGATGGGTTAAGAAAAGGAAATTAGGTATGCTGCTTTTCACGTCAAATTATGAATTGAAGCTAATGTAGGTTGGCTGCATTAGTGAGAATCTAGCTGTGGAGTAAATGAGCTTTTTTGCCTGAACTTAAGAGTATACTTTCTAATTGTTGATATTGTCAAAGGACTTTGGAAAATTTGAAAATGCCTTCCATTAAAAAAATAATTTAAAGTAAAAATTACCTTGAGGGTTACCCTGGGATTTTTAATTCTCTGTGATATTTATAAGAAGAAACAAAAACGAAATTTTGAACTGAACAGCATTCCTGTTCAAAATTAATGTGGTAAAGGCTTCATTTGAACAGCAGTGAAAACAACTCTGATATCACCTGGAAAAAAGAAGAAAATAAGCTTAAACAGTTTTGCTAAATGACATTTTTTTACATGTTTTGATCTGAGAAGCAATTGCCTTTTTTTTCCTTCTGGTCCAGAGCTGACAGATGCTGGTGGAGAAGTCACCATCTGTGTGGTCTGAGTGACAAGTAATGTAATGAAATAAAGGCAAGGAGAGATGTTCAGACAACGAGGTCTATTAAGCCTGTTGAATTGCTAAAGCACCAATATTTGATTTAAGACTCTCAGTGTCAGGCTTTGGGAAACACATATGTGATATACCTGGAAAAGTCCAATTGGTACCAGCAATTTATGTGAAAAGTAGAAAAAGGAAAAGATAGGGAATTTCTGCCAGTATTTTGCTCTGGCTAGAGCAAAGCTCCCAGTTTTCAGGCAGATGTGGGTTTGCAGGATTACCTGATGTCCTGAGTGTGTCTGAGGGAGGGAGTGAGTGTGAGCAGTGAGCGGAGCACACTGTGCCATCAGCTGCCAGGGGAAGGAGAGAGCTGTTCAAGTGGTTTTCTGTTCTCCCCCACTCCCCTTTTATTGGCCTGGATGAATGTTACAAAGAGGAAACCAGATGTGAGACAGGGATGACTTGAAAGGACAGGTAATTAATATCATCTGCCTTAGCTTTCTTATCTTGATGGGCTGATGTTTACGATGCTGACCCCAGGGTGGGGGAAAGCACGACCCCCTCAATCTGAAATGAGAGCAGTCCAAAGGCTTCAAGCCTGAGAGAGCTTCGCTCCTCCTGTAAAGTGCAAAGAGTTGGATTTTGTATGTGTGCATGAGAATACTGTCAGGCAACAGTCCATTCCAACAGCAAGCTCTTTTAACTTTCTTTCCACCTGGTAAACGCATTGATGCTAATTTCATGTTGGATGTATCTTTCTCTTCTTAGTAGTTTTCTTTTGCTTTTTATTTGTTTTGCAATAAATTCATGTTAAGTGACCAAGAATTGAGGGGGGGGAGGGGAGGAAAGGAGAGACCTGGAAAAACCAGCAGCATTTCCAATAGTTGCTATCTCTCAAGAAAAAACCCACCTTTTGCACTTAATTATTTCTGACATTTTGTCTATCATGTTGTAATGAGCTTCTTCAGAGGAAATAAAAACAGCTTTTCTCTTTGAAAGCAGAGATGCAACTATTTTTTGTGTGTTTGTTATCAAAACACAAGCTGTTTTTCCTTCCTCAAAGGACGCCTCACCGTACAATGGAAGAAACATCAAGAATTAAATTAGACAGCATCAAGTTCACATGAAAGAAAATACATTTCTTTAAAAAGATTTTTTTTTTTTTTGTTAAAGAAAAGATGTGAGGGTTTAGCAATCTAACTTTTTTCCAGTGTGTGCTACTTTCTTGGCATAGATGTGATAGTAAGGAACTGAATGGCAGGTTTCATGATAACAGTTTAATTGTGAACAAGGGGCTTGAATTAACTTAAGTCATTTGGGAGGTCTTTGATAATTCCATATATTAGCAGGACCTGGTACATCTTCTGGTTCCCTACACATTTCAGAACGTGTATCTGACTTTGATCATTTTACTATGTTGAGCATAAATCACAGACTAATTTACTATTTGCTTTGAGTGGCTTTTTATGTCTTTGACAGTTTTTCAGAATCAGCAATAGAGTTTATTTGCTAATCCAATGTACTTGAAAACAATACCATTTCAAGTAGGGCCACTAAAAATGTGGGCTGGAGGCCCCTGGCTGGCAGAGTATTTAGAAGATATCAGAATGTCAGCTTGTTGGTCATGGGCCATAGCTGTGTATATCCAGATGCAATGATTGTATTTTTATAAATAGGCTGTAATAGTAATTTTTGTTTTATAAGCTACAAGTTTGTGGGTGGTCTCTAAAATTTTCTAAGCCATAGGTTTCAAAAAACCCACAACTATATTTCTTTATATGGTTTGCATTCATTTTCTTCTCAGCCTAGATTCTAATATATTTTGATATACAAGAATTTTAGTGACAGATTTACATTTTATTCTTCTAGTTTATGGCTTAAATGAGTTTACTACATAGATGTGGTAAAACATCTATGAAGATGAAATGATGTAAAACAAATTTGTGTAGTGAACTTCTGCTGATACCACATCAGAGCTGGAGTTCTGCATTGTTTTAGTGCAGTGAGCCATTTCACATCCTGTCAGGTACGTTTCCATTTAGATTGCCTTCACTCTGAACCATGATTTACTTATAGGTATTTTCATTAAATGATGAATGGATTGTTCAAAGTAAGAAGTAAAAAATCCCCTAAAGCCCAACAAAGCCCCCCATACTGCTTTCTTCACCAGTGTCTTAGGAAAAGGACCCAGTTTTTATTGTATAAAGCATTTGTTTGTCAAGAGAAGCTTTGTATTCCAAGCTTGTTTGCCTTACTTACTATTGCCTTGATCCTTTAAAATAATTTTCTTCTTTTTGCAGTTGGTAGATTTGCAGTGCTTGCCTTTAAGATTTCAGCAAAAGGATGATATAATAACTAAATGTGTCCTAATTAGTGTGAGAGTTTATTATTGAATTGGAGTTGGTATGAAACAACAAGCAGACACAGAAGGGTACCAATATGGGTTCCTCGTGGAGGTGATCGTGTTCCCTTATTCAATCAGAATGCAGTTTCTTTCTCTTGGGCTGTCAGTGGACAGATACTTAAAGCAATCTAGAGGACTTAAGTGCTTAAATTCCAATCAAATTAAGAACTGCCTCAGACAATCTTCAAGACCTTTAGATTTTGAACAGCTCAGCCATTTTTTTCAGCTCTGTGAGTGAATCCTCATAGGCAACACACTCCTGCACCCACTGGGCATGGAGCATATTGAGAGTATAAAGATGAAGATATGGTAAAGCCTTTTTACCTATGGAGAAAATGGTTTTTATTTTCTGAAAGTTACTGAAAGTCAGTGGAGGTAATATGTTAGATTTGAGCTTAATGCTGTATTAAATCATCTTGGTCTGAATAGTTACCTGAGCTTTGGGTTGCTCATTTCACTTTTGTGGAAGGCATGGAGGAAGGCAATGAGTAGGCAAAACCTCTGTTTATAAAGGCAATAAGGACCCTATTTTCAAAGGTGTTGAGGTATTTAAGGTTGTAAATGCAACTCCAATGAGGAGACCAGATTCAAGATGGTTAGCTACCTCACTCATATGGAATTCTTTGGGAATTAATGTAAATGGGAAAGAGTTTGATGGGATACTTAACAACGGATGGAAACCTACTTAGAAATTTAGTGTGCCTTGAAAACAGTATGGACAATATTGACATCTTCAGCAAGGCACATGAGAAAGCAGCTGCCAAATATACATTTTGAGATGCATGACTTGCTCTTATTATAGAAGATGTAGTTATTTACACATTTTATTTTACTTTCAGACTAGCTAGAAATCGTGGAAAAAGTAGGACAAAAAATTCATAATGAATAAAACACTTGTTAAGTCCCCATGAAAAAATATTTAAATTTCAACATATTTGATACTACTAATAATAATATGTTTTCTTCAAAAGTTACTTTTGGGACTGTTTTCAACCCAACTGACACAAATTTGAAAGTACTTAATTGTCACTGATTGGACGTTTTTCTCAATAAGAAAATCTGGTGATAGTAAAAATTCTTCTTTTATTTCTTGCACATTTTTCTTCTGTAAATATAGCTTGTTAAGTAGTTTCATATACCTGACAATTCATGCATATTGATTACTTTTTCTCTTTGTAAATCATAACATCATAGATTTTGATGTTTCCTTAATGATTTTCAGCTCATTAAAACTTCTGTTATTCAAATTATTATGTTCTTGAATTAAATACTAGGGAAAATATTTTAATGTATTTCTGTGTGAGAGAAACAACCTTATGATGGTGGTTTTGGTTAAGGCTCTGAAATCTTCAAATATCCCGTCAGCATTTATATATTTATATAGAGTTATATGTAAGTAGTTTAGATTTGTTTCCTTCTTTAATATGAGCTGAGTTAGTAGAAAGTTGTCAGATATTGTAAAAAGAAAGCGACAGGAGACTATAAGCTAAAAAAAAAGAGTACAGTACTCCATATCCCTTAATATAACTTGTTAGAATGGGGTAGAAGAATGAGATTAGTTGTGTATCCTGTTAAACTGCTTGTTTAGCTAACCACTGCAGAGATAGTTTGGGACGAGAGACCCATACAGAGCACATAAATAATTCTTCCATGCAAGATGATTTTTGTTTGGTTTTGTTTTTTTCAAAAACATTCACAGAACATGTATGCTGAAGGTATGCAACTTGAAATTAAAGCTATCAAAATGTTTTTCTGGAAAATAAAATCAACCAGCATTACATAAACTTTTCCATTAGGATCTGTTTTCAACAAAACCAAGTTGTTACAATTTCCAGATTTTTTTTTTTCCTGAATTAAATACTGATACCTTAAACTGAGCTTCTGATTCTTCTCTTTGGAAATCACTGAGGTCTTAACAGAGTCTTTGAGATCTTATCTTTGTTATTTTAGTGTAGACCAAGTTTAGCAGGGAGGGTAGCTTTGAGACCTGCTGTCCAGAAATAAGATTTAAACCAGCACAGAATATTCCAAAATTAAACTTTATTTTGCCGTAAGGCTCTTTTTCATTGATTTGTCAATATTGCTGTATATCTTCTGAACACACACACAGAGAAAATATCTCCATGAATCTTGACTGAACACTACACTTTTTAACACAGATTGTCTCTGGAGTCCCAGAATTGCCTGGGAAAGCATCTTTCATGGCCAAATGTTAAGCAAAAGAATCTTTGTTTTCTGTAAAAGCACCCCTGAGATCTGTAATATGCTAACAGGAATGGAGAAGCTTTCTTTTTGCTGGTAATAATGCTATCAGCATCTTAATTGCATGAGTGAGGTTTCAAAAAATGTAAATAAAATAACACAAGTAATGAATATTATGAGACTGCTAACTTAGATCTACAGCTGAACTTCAGAAGCAGAGAAAAATCCTGTAAATGGCAGCAGTTAGATGCTTTCTTAATTGGTCATTTTAAAGTACATGTGCTATCCAAAGTGAATGCTTAATAGGTGGTATGTTTTCACTGGGACTCCCAGATGCATAGTTCTTGTGTACAGCCAGTCTGATGCTCAGAAAACAAATTTAGCTGTGTATCAGCACTGAATCCTGGTATAAACTTTTTCTGACTCAGTTAGGAACCTGTAATATTTCTTTCTTGGCAAAGAGTTGCTTTTCTTTTGCTCTTGCCTCCATGCAACTCTTCATCCCTGTGAGGAGATTTGCCCCAAGTCCTAAATACCTGGTTTCAGAGTGCCCTTCAGTTCAAGAATTTATTCTTTGTATTAATTCTTTCCCTCTATATTTGTTTACCTCTTCGCCTTAGTAGATAGCAGATGGTGAAGCTAGCCTAAAAGTAAAAAACTGTCCCTTCTGAGTTGTGAGTATTCTAGAGTGTTCCTCAGTTTATTTCACTGCTTCAGACACAGAGTGATTTCAGCTGATTATCTATAGGTTTTATCATATTTACTGCTAAACTGGTTAAGAGATGAGCTCCTGCGTGGTGTTTGTGAGTTCTTTCCTGTGTTTCCTTGTAGCTATGTTTTATCTAGTAGTTCCCTTCCTTATGTATGTTAATGGCACCTCTCTTGGCCTTCAGGTTGTTGATATTAGACTTTCACTTTATCAATTAAAATTCTAACTCTTCTTTCCAAACATAAACTGATCTGGCATTTTCTGTAATTTTTTATTTTGTGTGTCTTTTTATTTTTATATCTTGCAGGTAAATTGAAAACATTCAGTGATACACAGTAGAGAGGAGCTAGACTTTATGGTAACCCTTAGATTCATAAGATATTGATCATAATTAACTTTTGGTCATGGTGTTCCTAGAGCACCACGGGTCTGCAGCTCCTTCCTTTCTTTTAATGTTTCTTGGTTCAGCAGTGATTCTGTAGCCCTCAAGGAGTTTAGTCCTTGAATCTGGATCTGGTCATGGGCAGAGCTATTACAGGCGAATTTGGAATCAGCAGTACAGTCCTACACTTGAACCACTGTCCCTGAATCCTTTGTCTGACATTTATTTTACTCTGAGAGATTTTTCTGGCAAGATTGCTGCCAACATCTGAGCTGCCCCAGAAGGAACCACTGTTTTAGTGCCAGCATCTTCTGTAACCCCACTTGTATGCTCCTAATAGCTTTTTTCTTATCTTTAACAAGAAATGACAATTGAAGTATTGGGCTGTCTTTGTACTTGTACTACTAAATATCTTGATACTGTTCCTTGGAGGGTAGAAAACATAATGTTGACTCCATTGTCAGTGGGTAGTTCGGGTGAATAATTCAGAAAATAGTGCACTTTCAAAGGAAAGGTCTCTTTATGTCCAAAGAGAGGGAGAACCCAAACTGCTGTACTGCTGAGGCAGAATATTTCTCCCATTGGCAGTGAGGGAACTGAATGCACTAAGAGAAAGTAGATTAAATCAGTGATAGGGGACCTGGCAAAGACTGAGTTCCACAGAGGAAGGGAATAAGCAGGCTCCACCTGCACAAGTGTCCTTTTTGCTGTGGAATTTTATGGGAACTCATTCAAATAACTCAGGTCTCAAGATCCCCTTAGTCTTGCAATCCTTTTATGCTACATTCTAGTAACGAGCAATAAAGTGGTCTTGCTCAATTTTCCTTCCTCCTTGTTATTGTTTCCTGTCTTACTTTGTGTGTGAGTGAAACTATTCACTCGGGAATGATATTCACAACCTTTCCTGAAGGAGTTCACAGAGGGAGTGTTTATAAGAGTCTTTAGTCTAGTAACATTTTTTTTCATAATTAAACTAGAATTTTTCAGATTGAAATTCTTGGACTTGAAGATTTTTCTGCGTATGAAAAATTTAAAAATAAAACCAGACTTTCTTTTAGTTACTCTCACATGTGCAGACTCTCCTGCGCTTTCTCTGATGACTTTTAGCTGTAGTATTTATTAGTGATATAGTGGAGTTCTGTAACATATTTTGAGTATGAAAGCCTGTGTTCAGCAAATTGCTTCAGCTAATACCATATCCAGTTACCTGAACGTTGGAGGTATATTTTGTTGCATTGCCAAAGAAAGCAACTAATAATACTTCTAAGAACTTTAACTGTAGGATATAAAATGTGCGGTGTGTGTCTGTTCTTGGCAATAACTTTAGAGGGGAAACCAGATATTAAGAAACTGGATATAATTTATTCTGTATATGTGCCTGCTGTTTTTTTTCAGCACAGGTTTGCAGTTCTTTCATTACACTAAAATTCTGTAATTGTCATAATGAAGCATTAGTTGTTGCATTATCATTTAAAGAGTACCAAGAACTTGAAAGTTCTTGTGGTGTTTTAGATTGTTGCATATTGATACTGCATGTTTCAGTGTACAGAAATGCTATGTTTGGATTGACAATCAAATCAGTTAGAGGTACTGCAGAAAATATTTATGTAGTAAAACCATGTAAGATTCTGTGTATTGGAGGAACTTTATATATAGCAAAATATGACTTAATCTAGTATTTATAATTAGTACTGTTTGCACAGTATCAGCAGAGTCCCTTTAAGTATAGAGAGGTGTTTCCATTTCAGTCACAATTTTTGCTTGCCCATGGATTCATCATGTAACTCCTTTGAATCAGCTCACTGATCTGCAAAGTGGCAATGGTAGTACCTACAATGTGGGAATGCATCTATCCCGCAGTTGAGGCCTGACAGGGAGATTTACATGACAAATGCATTTAGAAAGAACCCAATTCAATATAAAATGGAGAGTCCATCAGCAGAGGGAAAGAGAGATCACTTTGCAGAAACCATAGTTTGACCTTTCGGATTCTAAGGAAAACTTCATGCCAGCAGTTCTTAATCTGTATCTACACAATTACACTGTAATTATAAACCAGCAAAACGTGCCACTTTCTAAGTGCATATATTTTCAGTTTAAGACTCTACACCACAAATAGTAACAGGACTTTATACCTCATGTGTAACTCTGGGGAACCCCAATGTTTAGTTATAATAAAACCTCCAAAAGCTTTCAGCCTGAGACTTCTAGATAACCAATGGTCTTACACATTTAAAGGCAAGGTGAAGCAGCAGGAACTGTGATGGAGACACATGCTCCCTGTATCACTTCAGTACCGTAAATTACTTCTCAGTAAATTTTCCTCACCAGTAATTTTGAATGGGAAAGCTTCAGAAATGTTGCAACAACAGCATGGAATGATGATAAGACAGATAAGGAGTAGGGTTCTTCAGCATTTGTTTCTTTTAGAGAACTTGTTTTTTAACATAACAATTTTTAACACATTGATTTAATATATATTGAGTTAAAGAACTTCTAAAAGTTCCTGTGATGGTAAGTAAAAACTTCTTGAATTTGAGGTGCTACAGAAACTAACTATACCTTTACCCACTGTATTTCTTTTAAACATTAAGAAAGGGAAATGTAGTCTTCTATTGTCCTTTGATTTGTTAAGGTGTTACCAAATAGTGTTGCTAAAATGAAACAATTTCTATTTTTTGTCTTAGATTGCAAATACCTAGGCTTTATAAAGTAATTTTTGAGACCAGTTATCCTGAAGATATTTTTGCAATACACTTGGTATGTCTTCTTGAGCCAAAGAAGTTTGGAAGTGTTAACATTTATTTTTGTAATACAATACACTAACATAGTGTTTTATCCCCCCAGTGTCTATTTAATTTATTTTAGTGGAATTGTACTTAGAACTATGCTGTAGCCAAAAAATATTGTATTCTTGGCTGTCGTTTGTTATATTTCCAACAAAAACAAATGATATTCTGTCATTTGAATGAAATGACAAAATCTGTAGCCAACTTCTATTGTTTATTTGTTCTTTGTAATGTTAATCCTAAATGGATAAGGAATATACAGTTTCTGAAAAATTGTATGGTTTAGGAGGTAACCTTTTATCCTCTTGTTTGAGATACTTCTGTAGCTAGGAAAAACATCCTTGGCTTTTTGGTACTCAAACTTATGTAGTAGGTCTTGCCTTTCTGTATCCATTGCTAAGCTTTCTCCTTTCCCCCTCTTTTACTGCTTTTCTTTTCCTTCTACTTTTTCTTTTCCCCTCCTGTTCTTCTGAGATCCTGAAGTAGACGTGCCAGCAAACATGCAGTGCAAAATTGTGTTGTATAAACATCAAGTCTAATATGTGCCAATCAAAACCTACCACAGGAAAAGTAGATCTGATATAGTTGTCTTCAGATCCACAGATTTTGGATCTGCTGGGCCTGGCAGATTTGTTTTAGAGAAGTTTACCATTTTACAACTGTTGAACTAAGCTCAACATGTCTATTTTACATATATACAAAGGACCTAGAAAGGTTTATTCCAACCTCAGTGTCTGAAATATTTCCAGATGCACCATTTGATTCAGAAATGTTGCACCATTCTGATTTCTCTTGTCCAGTTAGAACATGGCCATTCTCTGCTCAGTGACTGATTTAAACCTTATCTGGGATAAACCTCGATCTAAGCCACTAACTCAGCTGTGCTGAGAGCCTCTCCCTTAGCTATGAAGATCCATCCAAAGAGGGGTCACTCACAGAATTCTGACTTTATCTGTTCTTTGCACTTTACATTTCCTCCCATGAAAATGATGTATTTTTCCTCTTTCCCCTGACATGTTTTTAAATGACTTTGATAAATCTATCCTTAAATTTCTTCTGGCATAAAGTTTCTTATTCTTGTAAAAACTCTTAGAAGTTCTTGATGTGCTAGTTTTAAAATGGTTCTGTCTTGGTTGCAAAGGTGTTATACAATATATATTGAACAAAAGTATTATATAATAGAAATACCCCAAAATGATAACTGATGCTGAAGTATTGAGGGATAAATAAGACATGGGTATTCTTCTTTAGCAGTTTTAATATTATGAACAGTCCTTGATTGGCAATTGGAAAATCCCATGAGCTATTATATTAACCAAACACGTGGGAGGACAGTTTATGCAATTGCCATTCAATTTTTCTATAAGCAACCATTTGTAGTAACAGAGCTACAACTTTGTGGTAAAGCTGCAGTCAAAACATGCATTTCCAACGTGAGTAATCAATACAGAAAAATTAGTAAGGCAAGCTACTTAATTCCTTTTTTAAACGTGATGCTCTGTAGCTGGAAATTATATGGCCTAATTGACATGGAAAAACAATTTTACATGTAGAGAGCATGATATTTTTAATGAAATGATACATAACTTCTAGTAATTCATAGCTAAATAAAGTAATTCAGCTTTCAAAAGCATGTGGAATTTAATTTTTGTTCATAATGAATATGTTCAGTCCTTTAAAAGGCAAAACTCTTTCTAAGTCATCCAGGAACACACCCATCCCCAGCTCAGTGCAAAATAATGGAGTTGGTGAATGGATAAAAAGCAGCACCATCTTTGCTCTCATAAGGTCACTTTTTGGTGCATTGCAATTGCAATTTGAAATGCTGGGAAGAAAAGAGGAAGCATCAAGCCTTGTCATCTCTGGTGAACTATTGGCAGCTGACTGATGTCAGTGCTGTGTGGAGCAAAGTGTGCCTGAACCGCTGACCAGGTGCTTCCATCCCCACCTCCCAGCCTTGTGCAGAGCCCCTGGTGGAGGTCAGATGTGGGTTGATTTTCAGGCCAATGGCAAGATGAGGGAATGAAGTGTTAGAAACCCTTTATACACTTGGTACATGGGCTGCCCTCCGTACCACATAAAATCGTGAAGAGAATTAAATAATTTCGGTACAGCGTCTTGTGTTTGCACTTTGGGTTCCACTAGCAGGGCATAAGCAGAATAAAAAAGTGCAGTGTTTAATCTTCTTTTACTTGTTACTTAATTTTGCATGCAAATGCACAATGCAATATGGCAAATATTAAATATATATACTAAACCACATGAATTCAAACCCCCATTTATTTTATCAATTGCTTAAGCTCATTTGATCATAAGGGACAGGGAGACCAAACAGCTATAAAAGAGCTCCATTTTCTATCAACTGAACCAAATCCTCCTTTGATCTGTTAATCCCAAGTTTATAAGGTTAGGAGATAAGCAAGCGTAACTAAATTCCTTTTTCTTTTTGTCCACCTAATAGTCTATGAAGCAAAGCAAACGTAATAAGCTTCTTTGCTGCTTTTCAGCCTCCTCTTGCTGAATAATTCAAAAAGTGCATTACAGGTTTTATGAGTACAACTGTACACACAAGCAATGTTCCATGATTTTTTTGCATGCCTCAAATTTGCATAGATTGTATTTTTATTTTGCATTTCTGACACAGAAGCTGACTGCCTACTCGTTCTTGGCTTTTTATTAGGTCTTTGATGCTTGCTGGAGGAGAAGGCCTCTTTTGTCTCTGATAGCCTTAAGGCAGATCTAGGTTAGCAAGAAAGCCAGAGGTTTCAGGCTTGTTAAATGTCACAGTAATGGCTGTCTTTACGCATTGAAATACCAGCCTTCTTCTTTATAGGAAAATGAATCACATTACCACCAGGGGAAGGAAAGCCTTTGTTGGAGGAGACTGCTAGTCTGCTGCTTAAGAAGGGGATTTAATTTTCCCCTCCAGGCTTTTTGGCCAGCCCACTACAGTTGCCCTTGTGGAACTCTGATATCATAGCATGTGAAGGATAGCAAACAAGAAAGAGCAATTAGCCATTAATCATACTCATTTTGCATTGGATGGACAGACTATTTAAAATACTGTGTGTATTCAGTACATGAGCAAGAATAGCCTGTGTGGACAAAGCATGAATGCATAGGGTTTTATTCCTGTATTTTGGCAAAGCATTTCTTGTTTAATTCTTATTCAGTGTCACTGAGCTGGTGTTATGTATAGTAGTTTTTATTAAACTCTTCTCATAAGTTTTAGTGCACAGAGAACTCAATTTAGGATTTACATTGCCTAAATATACTTGTTTTTAATTTTTCATAAATTGTGTGGATTATTTTAAATAAAAATGCAAGAACTGTATACTAATTCTGCAAACAGAAAAAATGGTTAATTGTTTATAATCTTTTATATTTATGAGTTTATCTGTTTCATAAAACATAGAATAGTTGATTAAATTACTATGTTTTTGCATATATAATTCTATGTTTTTCTAGATAAACTGTATGTAATTACATTAGAATGTAGAAAATGGAACTTTATTGAACTAAATGAAAATGTATATGTATTGAGTATTATGACAAATACTATTTTGAATTAAAGGAGTGTTTTATTCATTAAATTACAGCATTTGCATGTGTGCTGGGAATGTGTTAGAAAATATAATTTTGTCAAGATCTTTTGCATTCAAGATCAATTTGCTAAAAAAGAAAGTACTATTGGTAAGCTATGAATTGACCTGGTTGCTTCTAGTTCCCAGGGCCTTTAAGATTCTTGGACTAGTAGGTCTTGCACTTCTATTCAAAACTGTTATTCTTATGAGGAACAAGGAAAGTAAGTTATTCTGCTTTTCCAGGCATATATCTTTGGATGAATTTGTCATTGAAGGGAGTAGTTACTTTATCTGAAAATAGAAAAAAGTAAAACATCTGTTGTTTGTCTAGCAAAACAGCTTCATTTGAATACTTGGTACTTTGATCCAAACATTATCCTTTGCTTTCTGAGCTGCTGCAGTGGTGTTTGACTTTTTGGATTTAATTTATGAACTTTCCTGAGATTCACTCTGTAGAGCTGAAAAAAATTCTTATAAGAGACAAAAAGTGTCAGTGCTTATATGTCCTACATCCTTATCAGTCTGCAAGGTACTGCTTTCCAAAAACTGTCCAGAGCCTCTCTGCTCCTTGGTCACTGAGAAGAAAGTGATCTTCTCGTCTTTGCACCTGTCTCCAGAAAGATGCCTCCACTGGACTTTTGTGTACACGTTTTCTTGGTGAGGAGAGCAAGAGATCACAATAGTATTTTTAATTTTTAACAACACTATTCCATGACCTTCTCACATAAGAGGCATGCAATATATGTCTTAATTGTTATAGATTTGACAGTTATGTGGTTAAGATTTTGAGATCCAGAGAATTAGTTCTTAGCTCTCCTGCTGTGCTCCTGGGTGATCTTTGGCAAGTCAATGTATTAGTGCCATAATTTTAACAGAAAGGTTAATGACTTCTTGATCTCCATGGCTTCAAGTTTTCTAGATATATTATGAAAGAAGTAATTTAAGAAGAAATTTAAGTGAATTTAAGGGGCAACATTGTTTTCCACCTGAAAACTTTCGTACTCTCAAACCATGTTCTCCAAACACAATGAATAGAGATGTGGTAGAAAAGAAAGCAGAAGTTTGGTCTATCTTAGCATGATTCCAAAAACATAGATTTTGAGGCAAATATCTCCAGAGACACATTTGGCATTATTTTTATTATTTGTATTCTGATTCCTTGTCCAAGAAAGCAAAATAGGAGGTTAGTTGTCTCCTTTTAATGCCTTGGTCCTGTGAGACATTTCAAAGGGAATGCCAGTTCATTTTTATGTGGTGTGGTAATTGCACATTGTCTTGGCTGTCCTGAATGAATAGAATTCGATATGTGCCTGCTGAGGTCTGGCACAGTATTTCTTGGTTTTCATTCACATGTATGGCAGTGCAGGCTTCAAACCAAACCTGAGCTGGAACAGGACAGGCTGAGCGTGTCCTTGGGACAGAGCGAGCTCATGGCAAGTGTCTTCCTTCTCGGCTCTTTTGCACTGGTGCTTTTTAAGTACCCACGTCTTTTTATAAGAACAGGAACCTGCACTTAGATGATCCTGCCCCGGCAATCCTACTGCTAGAAATGGCAAACCAACAGATTGCATACAGTGTTGGAAAATGGGGAAATGCCATGTTGGCAGAATTGCCGTTCTGTTAAATCATGGTAGTGCCATTTATTGTATGTGTAACCCTTCTGTATGGCTAACACAAACTGATAGTTGCTCTTTTCTTCCTTGTTCAAGGTTAAGATAGAACTCAGATCTTAAAATAAGTCTGTAGATCATCTGTATGTGGGTTTCCTGGCCTTGACAGTTACAGAATCTAGAGCTGAGGAATGTTGCTTTTGGTTAATTTTGGTTAATTGATGTGAATTTGAATGCCTAATAGACCATAATACAATTATCTAATTTTTTGTTGGGAATGTTGGAAATGTTGGGTCTGTATTATTGATTTTTTAGGGTTTTTTTTAAAGTGCAATAGTGATGAGTGTAGCTTTGAGTGCTTCCTGATGGCATAGAAACATCTGGTGTCCAGTTCTTTGTTGTGCAGTGCTCCATTCTGTGAATGTGTGGATATTTTCTCTTTTTGATGGCTTATTTCTAGTGTGTTAGGGAGAGAGGAAATTCTAAAAATGTCCATTCAGTCAGGAGATGTGCCTGCTAAAGTCCTTGTAGTGTAGGAAATTTTACCTGCCATACTGTAAGACACTAGTGCCACTTTAAATATTGCATGATATTTATTTTAATTTTCTTTCAGAGTTAGAATGTGCAAATGTTATTTTTCTCTAATTTCTTTTACCTGGTTTTATTCACCACATAGTTACATTTTCTAGCTGTGTGTAACATTATTCAGAATTAGCAGGTATATTTCTTTCTTCCTTTGCCTGGTTATTTTTTAAAATATTTTTGTTTTCAATTCTACATGAGGACAGATCACTGGAGCTTCCTTCAATATACTACTGATGTATATTGCAAATAAAGCCAGTAAAATTTTTGATTATTAGATTCTGCAGAATTTACTACTGTTGTTTTGATTAGACTTTAGCAGAATAGTATAAACTCTGGTGCAGATCATGTTAGAAAACATAAGTAGTTTTCCAAAAGAGGCGTGTAAGACAAATATCTGTCGCTATTTCAGTATGTGACTTTTAGTTCTGTGTAAACCTGGCCAAGGTGTGTGAGTTATCTGTAGCAAGTTACAGCCCTTTTTCAAAAGTTATCCCTAAAGACAGAATCTAGGAAATGGAATAGCAGGAAAAATCAGGGTGGAAAACTTGTTTAAAAACAGTAATAGTGAAGGCATGAGAGGATTGTTCCTGTCAGCTGGGTACAGTTACTATCTCAGTGCTAGAAACTACACAGGTAAAATATTATTGCAAAAGTACAACTGGAACAAAAAATCTCCAAATGAAGACCTTTTTCTTCAAAGAAATGATAGTGTGTTCACAGCAAACAGATTATTTCAAACAGATAAGCTTACAGGATTGCCCCTATGGGAAGGAAGTTTTTTGAAATCACTTGGTTTTGTTTCAGGGGCTAATCTCTTTCTCCATCCTATGTTTTAAAATGAGATAAAGACTCATTACTCACTTTGCAATGTGGAATGCACTGAAAATGGCTTTATAAAATGGTGCTGATTATTTTTTAGCTTAATGTTAGCCTTCTGTTAATTTTTTTTAATACTAGTGCAGAGAAAGTGTTGACCCAGATTTACAGATAATTTTGAAGAACACTCCAGCCTACAAAAAAAAAAGCGTGAAGTCTTTTCATGATTTCTGATTCATAGTTCCAGATCTATTACAAAACACTGTGTGTGAGGTTTGGAGGTTTTTGTATGAGGTTTGGAGAGTGAGATGTGAGGTGAATTATTTGAGGAAATGTTTTCCTATGACTAAAAAGCACAGTAGTAAGTGATTGCACATATAGGAAAAATATTATTAAGTAATTAGGAATTAATAGCTGTATCAGCCTCTAATCATGCAGCTACAAAAGGTGCAATATCAGCTCCCAAATACTCTCATGAGGAAGTTCTTTTTAGAACACTGAGCTTGTTAAGTAAACCTGTCTTTCTTATAATAGTAGCCCTGAGATAATAATGGTATTAAGGTGACCCCAAATCTATTTAGGTCAACAAAGAAATCTCTAAAGGTTTCAGAGCCTCCTGGACCAGGATCATCAATCATAAAGTACAAGTGAAACACAGTGAAATAATCTGTCCTTGCATAGGATTTATTGAATTAAGAAAAAGCCACAAACAAAGGGAAAACCAACTGTCATACTTGTTCCTTTTGAATAGGGTAGAAAATTAAGACTAATGTTAAAAAGAACCACAATTAAAAATAAGTAGTGTTTATTTTATTTGCTTTCAATTCAAATTTGAGCAACAGCTATCTGACAGGGAACTGAAATAATAAAAAAAATTATAATGTAAAAGGATATTGTGAATTATGTTTCTGTAAGGGTTTTTGCTGAATATTAGCTGTTTGCATGGCAGTGTACAACCCTTCACCTACTCTGAAAAATTGCTCATCTATAAGAATTTCATGTAGTTGAAGAATATGGGTGCTGAATAGCTGTCATGTTATTTATTTTGGACAACGAAAAAGATCCAAACATTTAGCTTTTAGAGTAGAGAATAAAATATGCATAGTTCTTATGAAATGCTGTAGGGTGCATCATGTTTGGGGCTTGCTGATTTTGACCATATATTTTTACATAATAATGTACATTTTTACATTTTTTTCATAATAATGTATCCCTACATTGTCATATTGAAGAATAAAGAGTGATATTTGAAGCAGCGTTCAAATGGTTGATACTTGCATTATAGTAGAAAATATCTGGTTAAATGAGCTTCAAATCTTGTATGGATCAAAAAAGCAGAAAATCTGATATCTGCAATATGTCCCACATACAGAGAGACATACATGTCTCTCTAAATATCAGATGACCTATTTTAGGCATGCTTTAGTTCCATAGTTTAATAACAGTCTTGGGATACTCTTATGTAGTTAGATTGTTGTGCTTAACCTAAGAATGCCAACAAAACTCTGTAAAAATGAAAGGGCTTTGCAAATGCTGTACATAGTATATATAGTATTTTCATATTTCCTATTTATAATGATTTCAATTTTAAGGCTAAAATTTGTATTCATGCCTTGAAAAGCTGAATTTGAGGCCTTCAAAACAATGAGTTTTGTTGTTGTTGCCTTTTTTTTTTTAATGGGCAACTCCCTCCCACTTTCTGCACACCTTTTTCAGCTCCTGCAGAATTCTACTGATAAATGTGCAGTGACTTTGGCTCTAGTGAATCTAATATCTCCTTATCTTCTCAGAGAGCTCCCAGTCCCTCACTTTTACATTTATCATCTTTACAGCTGTAGGAGGTATGGTGAGTTGTGCTTCTTGAAGGGAGTGAAGAAACAAAGAGACCTCAGTGCTAAAGACACACAGGACATCTGTGACAGAATGGTGAAAGCTCTTCCAAAACACCATGCCTTGCCAATGTCTCTATTCCCCTTTGTAAGAGGGTTTTCTACTTTTTCTAGATCAAGTGGTAAGGACCAAGTGGATATTATGGAGTATTCACCTATAAAGGGTCATGTTCAGAAACTAGAAAAGGTCCATCTTTGTCTCCTGGGAGCTCTCTGCAGTGGAGGAACCTCTGGGAGTTCAGGGTACTGGGGCCATGTTGGCTGCCAGTACTGAGGGGAAGGGGGAAGCAGGGAAGGGTGTTTTCGTATTTTCACTCCTCTTCCTGCGCTCTGTGTCAAAAAAGGGAACCCCGGGAAATTCTTTGATGAAAGGAGTCAGAACCGTGAAGTATAAATACTCAGCCGAGCCCTTCCAGTGTACTTCCCACTGAATAAAATCTGCTCAGATATGAGAGAAGCATCCTGGAAAGAGTTGTCCTTCAGCAGAACTGAAAGATGTATTCCAATAGGAACAAACCCCCTTTGTGTACATCTCTGCCCCTCTGTCTTCTCCTGCAGTATGTAAATCTCCTTTTCCCTCTTTTCTTGCACAGCTTGATAGGTGATTGGTTCTTTCTTTCAACACAAATCAGTGTTGATAGATTTTTCTATTTATATTCGATATCTATGCCTTGGTTCTCAAACAGAGTGAAAACAATATAGTTCTGCCTGTAGGAGGTTGAATTTGTAAATATATATTACTTTGGAAATACAATGAGAGATAATAAAATATTCAAAAAGCAGCCTGCTCTTGTGCGATATTATTCTGCACAGCCAGGGAGCAGATTAATGACACTACACAGGAAAAAAAAAATAAGATATGCACAATAAAATATGGATTGGAGTAGCAATGTGGAAACTAAAATTCCAGTCCTGGCAGCCTGCGAAACATATGTGTTTTTACAAAGTTTATCAGCTTTAAATAGCAACACTTAAAAGCAGTCATTATTTAATTGGCAGATGTGGAATTTTCTACCCCAGGCAGCTAACCAGAAGTAAAAGGAATTGAAAAGGTGTGAACGGGATCACCCTCCTGAATAAGAATTAGGGTTGGTAAGTCCATCTTGGGAGAATTTCGAAGGCGTATTTTTATTTTTTTCAGGAGTGTTCTGCTAAGCATGCTTTCAAGAGGCTGTGCAGTTTGCAAAAATGGTGTTATATTTGTATTAATTTCTGTTTCATTTTATAATACAGAACCTAAGCTGCAATCTTTAAGCACCTTCAGGTAGAAGGAGGTAGGAGAAAAGTGTCAGAAGAGCTGCTATTTTGCTGGTCCCCAGCCATATGCCTGGGACACAGCACTACTCTGTGGTGAACTCATGGGTTCTGTTTGCCAGCTGGCTACTGACCCCGAGAGCTGGGGCCACCTTGCCTTGGATTCATCCAGGACAAATTCCAAGGGATTTTAAAGGTGGTGTGCGTCTTAAGTACTTGTGCAGTTTGGATGAAATTTGTCATAGAACTCCCCCTCCAGAGTCTTCAGCCCAATTTGCATTTTAGCACCACAAGAGGTAACATTTGCAATAATCTAGTGCAAATATGTGAGTTCTTCAGGCAGTTCTACTAGCACCGCTTCTTGTTGACATCTTCCCCAAAATTCAGCTCCCTCAAGTGTCTCCTTCAGGATACTTTTATTTTAGCTGACTTTTCCCACCTTCAATTTCAGATGTGCTTTTATGGGAATAAGAGTAGAGCGATATCTATCTGCACATAATGAAAAAAACATTATCCTGACACTGAAAAACGGATTGACTCCAGGATGCAATTCAGTGGGGAGAACAGCGTCGGTGTTTAGTGTCCGTGGCGTGCTCTTTTACTCTGGCTGTGGGCAGGCACTGAGCTCTCTGGCAAGCGTGGCTGCCCTTGGTGGAAGCTGCTCGATTTGCAAAGCCAGGCAGAGGCTCCCAATTGCCTGGAGCTGCACTTCGCTGGCAGTGGCAGCTCCGGGCTGCCGGGGCCGGGCTGTGTCCGAGCGCTCCCGGGGAGGGAGGCTGCTTTCCTGCCCTGTAAATAGCACATCTGCCCGGCCCGGGCTGCAGGGGCAGTAGGCAGCACGGAGTAATAGACTGGGATGCAGATTGGAGAGGTACAAAAGGACAGAAAAATGGTGAATATGTTCCAAAGCTGCTTGAATTATGGTTGTACACACAAACCTGTGTTTGATTGTTCCCCCGTTAAGAATGGTAGACCTTTTATGTCAGACTTCTTAATGCTCACTCTCTATAAATGTATGTATATACATAGATCCACACAGAAATATGCATAAGCACACAAACATAATTAATTTCATTTACTAAGAGGAGTGTTATATACAGTGTTAGGACTAGGTAGTAAGTTTTATTAAAATTTTCTCATAAATTTTGGTAAGTGAGCAGCTGTCTTTAATCATGAAGCATTTCAGTTCATGTTTTTCAAGGCATATGAAGATTTTGAAACCATGTATTGTTACTTTTTAACAGTTTTTAAAATGTTTTCTTTAGGGAAAACTTTTTAATTATGAATAATTTTAGTCTCATGTTATCATAGTCTTCTGAGTCTCACAAAATTTTAACATGTTTCAAAGTATAAACCCGAGGATTTCTTTTTTATAATCCTTTTGAAATAGTTTCTTCTGTTCTCATAGTGACTTGCCTTCCTCTTCCTTCTTCTGAATATATTTCCTCTGTGCTGCCGTATCAAAGAATTCTTTTTCTTTTTGCTGATTGTTTATATATTTGAAGATAGTGAAGGAAGAAGTAAGAACACTGTACGTATAATTAAAGGCCTTTCCATGGGCTTCTGGTTTTGAACTTCAGTTCTACTTTTGAGTAGCTGTAAGCTGTTTCTTCCTGCCAAGTAACAACCAGAGATCAAAATGAGATTGGCTTGATTACTAATAAGTATGCATGGATTTAAAGCTTGAATTGTCTAGTGCATGGTTTCTGGGTAATCTCTGGGAATTTAGAATATACACTTTCTTTAAACTGTGGCACAAGTATAATCCTTTATTGAAGACATTACTGCAAACACCAATTTAATCAGACACTGCTATGTGTTCTAGAGCTGCTCAAAAATGCTCTGTAGCATCAGGATGGAATTCTTATAAATGTCAATAGTCATTACATATCTAGCTCCCACTGAATAAGTGTTTTTTAAAGTGTCTGGTGATGGAATGACCCAAATCATTGGTGACTTTCGCAGATCTTCAGTGGAGAATAAATTCATGAGCAGAAGAACAATTTGATAAAGAGAGTTGAAATGAAAATGAAACAGATTTTGGCAGAGCAAGAGAACATCCCGTGAGCTATATAACTCTATACAGAGTTACACAGATCTATGGCTGATATTAATTATTTTATCTTTATGATAGTCTGTTTTAAATGAATGGAGCTGTCTTGTATTAGCTGAAGATCTGAACCAATTGCAATATTTTCGGTTTATTTTTTGTCAGTGTCATGCTTGTAGTTATCTCTGTGGATTTGGAAAAGACAGAGGACTTGTGAAAATCAATACAGGACGTTATAATAACTAGCTTAATAACCTTTATTATTTATTATACTTTTACAACATATTAAAAAAAAAGAAGTGCTGGGGTAATGCAATGGTAAATTCTGATAAGTGTTTTTATAAAATACCGGCAATTGCTCATATCTGTAACTGCTAGAAGTATCTAGAAACCTCTGCATGAAAAGATTTTTCTTGCTTGTAAACTAAATATCCTTGTCCTCCTGTGGACAAAACCTTCCACTAGTAGAAGCTGACATATCCCGTTTAACCTCATCTGCTGATGAAAAAAGCATTAAAAAATGCCTTTCTCTTGATATTGGGGATCTTCCTGACATCTGCAGAGGTTTAATATGTCCTCATCAGGTAGTTTTGCTGACATGTGTACATACAATCATAGAAAACCTGAGTTGGAAAGGACCCACAAAGATCATCAAAGTCCAGCCCTCTGGTGCTTAGAGAAGCAGTTGTGCAAACTCATTATATTTGGTACTATTGCTAGGAGAAAAATTAGTAGCAGTGCTGTTTACTGGATGCATGAAAAACAAAGAGTCACGTGAACCTATTTTTGGAGGCTAAAATGAGTTCTTGGTATTAAAATAAATATGCAGTCTCTATGTTACAGAACAGGTTTGTTTGTTTGCTTTTTTTTTTTCTTTAAGTAATGCCATTTTATACATATATACTCTTATTCTCAGACCAGAACTAACTCCTCTTCTAGCAGACTGAAATCACATTTAATTCTGGTGAAACTATTTCCTCTTTGTTGACAACAACAGCAGAACCTAGAGATTATAATAGCAAATATATTTTTGTATGAATAACAGATTTCTGTTTTACTGGGGAGAGCTGCTAGTTGTTTTGTGAGTATTTCATAGACATCAAATTGTCACACAAACCTACTGCTATTTCTGTGACAATTATTGTAGAAAAAAGAAAGGGGAAAAAAAGAGGATTCCAAAGGAAAGAACTTTCTCAGGAAATGGGTCTGCATGCTTAGAGCAGAATTCCTAACAGACTAGCTGAACTCAATCAGCAAATATTGATGCAAGAAACTCAAGTATTTAACTGGATGAAAAGTGAGCAGTTGCATTCAGTTTGAAAGCTGCTTACCTCTTCTACAACTGTATCAAAAGTAACAAACTGCTACTGATAAATTGAATTAGTACTTTTTAAAAAAATAGTAGGAAATACTCTTGCATCAGGATGACTAATTATAGATTAGTTATGTGAACCACCTGCCGAGCTCTTTGCAGAACTGAAGATAAGGTCAGTGTTACAACTGGTTTGCTTTTGTGTTGTACTGGCTTACAGGAACCAATGTTTCTAAGATTCAAGCAAGAGCAAGGGATAATCAGCTGAGCAACATTATTCCATAGAGCAACCTCTCTTGGAAAAAAAGGGGATAAACTTGGTAGTTAGTGAAAAATGAGCTTCGGTTAGTACAGTGATGACATAATGATGATAATAAAAGTAATAATTTAGGGATAAAATCAGAAAGAGAAGCAGGTGCCTGAGTTTTATTAATACTGTATTCATTTTTAACCAAGTAGGCAAGACTATTTCTATATAGTGTTTATAAAATATCCTGCACAATATTCAAGGGTTAACTGATCTAAATATTTACTATCAGCAAAACTTAAAAGATTTTTCTCTGACTTGAAAAATATTCCAGATTTATCCATGTAGCTGTGACTATTTGTTGTACAAGTACTAATACAGAGAGGTCTGCCTTTGTGGGTTGCTGTTTGAGATGGTTCAGCATTCTTTCTTTCCACCTGTTTCTTTATTTTGGACTCTTGGCTTATTTTCCCTTTGTTCATATACCAGCAGTGATCTGTGCTAGAAAGACTGCAGCTTGTATGAAATAAGTAGAATGGTTTGGCCACTTTCAGATTAAAAGATGAGAATCTCAATTCCATAGCATATAAAACAGGCCAAAATGGAAACCCTGCTGGGCAACATATGCATTTTTATGGCTTATTGTCGACCCCCTTTATTCTATACACAAATGGATAGAAGAAGAAGAAGACAGGATTAAGAGATTAGTTATGTCAGTTCCTTTTGGTTCCACTATATTACTGCTGTTTTATTAAATCAGGCTACTGACCAAATGTCTAGTTTCCCATTCCTGTGAAGGGTGTTTCTTCATGCCTACAATTGATTTTCACACTTTAATCAAAGACTATTCAAAATTTTCAATAGAAAACTCAGGTATGTTTCACGGACTTAAAAAAATAGAATAAAATGAAAATCATTTACATTCTAGTCATGCAACACAACTAACTTGTTTAAGATACAGGTCGTTGCATTGGGAGGCCTTTTCCCTCACTGGTGTTTTGGGAGAACGCTGGCAGACGTGATCTCTCCCTTCTTTGTGCATGTGTCACATTTCTAGGAGCTGCTGCTTGTCTGTGCACACTTTGCTGGTATGGCATATTTGGAGGTAAAATCATAGAATATCCTGAGCTGGAAGGGACCCACAAGGGTCCTGGAGTCCAACTCAAATTAAATAAATATTTAAATAAGCCTGTCCTATAGCATGAGACAGCAAAGCAAAATTAATGACAATGTATTAAATAATTCAAGGTGAGTGTATTGGCTGGGCCTTACTCTCTCAGCTTCAGTAATGGGAGCTCCCAGTGTCACAGCTACTGTGGAACATCCAGCAAATATGTCATGAATGACATTTGGCGATGTGTGTAAGTCCTTCATTTCAAATGGGATGGACAACAATAATCCATAGTATGTTTTACTAATGAAAAATTTACTAATAAAATCTATGTTTTACCATCAGATTTTAGCCTTAGCAACACTGACATAACGTAATGTAATGGAAGACTCAAATATATCTATGCATGAGTGGGGGGAGTGTTTGTGGATGGAGATGGTACACAGAAAGCTTTCTTTTGAAATTATGAGATTGCTAAAAATGTGTCCCATTTCAATTTTAATATTTTAAAAGTTTACTAACTCACACCATCTATTGTAAGGCTTTGATCTTGTAAGTACTGGCACTGTGCACAGCAGGAGCATTTGATTTAGGGTAAGCGCATGCGGTGACTGCCACAAAACTCAAGTGAAATTAAACAAGCAGCTGAGGCCTTTGTGTTATTAGAATTCTAGAGCTTCTTGTCTACCTCTCTTTCTCAGCAACATTAGGTAGGAAATGAATATGGAGTGTGAACAAGGAAAAGGCTAAATAATTTCTGTAAGCTCAGGCTTGCTGACAAAGGAGATGCCTGCTTATGTACCTTCTGTTTGCAGTGCAGCCACCCCACAGTTCTTTTCTAAATGATGCAGTGCATTTTTTACCTGATCTCCTTTTCTTATCACCTTCTAACTTAACTGTACATCCTACTGTCTGTTCCTGCATGGTGTAAGAGTGATTTGTTGCTAGTAACTTGACTGCCTCCCTCCTCCCCTTCTGAACATTTGGCTTTCTTGGTTATACCACTTACTGTGCCCCAGCCTTTACAAAGGCAAAGCAATTAATTCAAAGACCCAAGCACATGCTATACACTAGAAAAGCTGCTATTATTTGCAATCACTTCATTTGCTGAAACTAGAAATTCAAATCTCTACAAAGCTTTACTGCAGATAGTATTCACAGACATTTATGCTGAGCTTATACTGTCATTTTAAATTCTATATCTGCATTCGGTGGACAAACTACCTTTTTGTGAATTCAGCAGCAGCACTTTGTCATCCTAAAGAAAATTACTCAAAGGACTATAGTATGATAGCATTTATCAGCTGTGCTACTGTATGGGATTGCGGATTGTCTTCTATCTTCTTACCACAGAAGTGTCTGTTTTGCTTTCTCATTATTTTATCCCTTTGCTTATAGGCGCAGTAGGAAATTAGAATTTTTTACTTATAGCTCATGATGATTGTTATTTTTATTCACAAAAGGCAAGGACAGGGAAGTTATTAAACTTATTCTCTTGAGTGAAAAAGATAATGATCGCTTCATTTTTTTGTGACTAAGATTCTCCATTTGCTTCACAGAATTACTGTAAGGGAGGACTGTGTTTTGAGGCTTAAATTAGCATGACAATTAAGGAGATTCAGATCAACGGCTGCTGATATAGATATGATATGTTTAGTACTATTTTATTCTCATGAAAATGAGTTATTTTTCTGTACTGTGCCCACATATAAGATAAACATAATTCCATACTGACATACGAATAGCTGTTCATTACTATAATGTTCTAATGAAAATTACTTTGTCTCTTACCAGTGCCATATGGCTGGAGGTTTAGGATTCAAAAGTACAGCTCTTGAATAGCTTATACTAAATGAGCTTTTTCAGCTGTTATTTGAAGTATTGTGAATAATCCTGTAGTATGAATAGAAATACCACTGTGCCATAGTTATCATTAGCTAATGCTTTTCAGATATTAACATTTACATAACAAAATTACATAAACATCTTTGGCTTAGGCACTCCATTAACTAACTTGATTCCCGTTGCCATTTTGTGCAATTTGGCTTTTATTCAATCTTGTTTACAAAAATGAAGGGTCAATGAATGCCAATCTGGTTTAACATGTTATATGGAGTACCCACTAAAGTACCAACACCAGTGTTATTTAAATCAAGAGTAACCTTGTGCACCAGATCCTCCCAATGGCACTGCACATTTGACATACATTGCTTAAATTTTTAAACCCTCTTATTAGTGATTTATTTCCTCAGAAGTGGTAACTGCCAGTAAGATGTGCACAGGAAAAAGCATCCCCTCACAACCTTTGGCTGTTCAGAAATCCTTCCTAAGTTATACAACATCTTTCTATTTTTGTTAAACTTTACAATAAAATGCTTTTATTTTTGCTCTTCTCTCATTTAATTTTCTTCTAGGTTATTAAATTTTTCAGTCTTAAAGTACTGTTTTTTGCTGCTTCTGTTCTGTTCACACATTTTTGAACTCTCCAGTGTATCACCCTAGATGTGCAAGTTTTTGTTTTACTTTACTTGCTATCTTTTTGCTGTTTTAAAACTTTCTTTTACTCTGGCAAATCAAAAAAAAATTAAGAAAAACTAATGCTATGTTTGAAATGAAATCACAGTTCAAGTGGAAATTCAGATAATGTCAAGTTATGGCACTTTACTGTAAACTAAAAGAGATCTAGATGAAAATATTTAGAAATTTAGGGTCCAGTTAATCAAGGTCATTCAAATAAACCAGGAGGATTACTCCCATGATTAAATCCTTATCAACATGGATGAAGGATCAAAATGAGTAAGGTGTAACTGGACCACAAATGTGTTATGGTTGAAGTATTTTATGGAATGTACCCACAACTGATGTTAAAATTAAAAAAAAAGAATGAATGACCACAATGGCTGCTCTCCTGAAAAAGGAAAGATGTGGGGTTTTCTGTAGGGTCATACAATTTTAAAGCAGGTTTTTGCTTTGGAATCCTGTAAAAATAGAACCACATAGAAATAACAAAGCTGTAAGTGCAGCATAGAAGTAACAAGGAAGACAATACACCCCCAGACCCCATGACTTTATATGAAAAGGATTTGAACTCATACTTGGATAAATGTGTTTACGAATTAAGGAAATTATGCTCAGGCATGATCAAGAAATAGGTTTGACTTCTCTGCCATCACAGAGCTGCTGTCTTAGTAAGATTTTGACTTTACCCATTGCTATAGTATCTTTTGTCTACATCATATACTTCAGATGAATGCTCTGAATTTGTAATGATGTCTTTCTTGTGTCAAGCTTTTGCAAATTAAGAGCTTAATAAAAACACCTATAAATCTTTATCTAGCAATGACTGTCTTAGAAACCACATCCTTGCTCTGTCACGTGAACTATTGGATAGTCAAAGAATTCTAGTGTTCCAGTGATCCATGACCATCGTTGGTTGGTAATTACACTTTCTAAGATAAAAGTCATTAGGACTTAAATTCTGAGACTATTGCTTATTTGACAACGGATCAGCACCACTGAGGGCCAGAGCTTTACCTTTGTTTCCTATGCTGTTATGATATTTAAGAACACTGAAAGCCTCCACTCTGTACTTCTGAGAGTTTATCGAGGTGGGGATAAATTCTCAGATTAATTTGCTTATGTTTTATCCAGCAGCATGTGATAGAAAACATATTAATGCTGCTGTGTAAGTTTGCTAGTGTGCTTTGTGCCTGAGGTTTTCAGATAGCACCACTGTACATTGTGGGATGTCACTTTAACCTGAAGGAAACTGGGCCAACCTCTAATGATCCTCTCTAACATCTTCTATCTCTGCTTGGAGCAGTTGGTTGACATGTGGAACCTGCAGGACAGCGTGAATGAGATGGTGCTCCTGCAGCTGCAGCGAAACATGCAAGTGCTTTAGCCTGGAATCTTTATCTGCCTTTGCAGAGATGCATCTACAAAGAAAGGATAATTTGTTCCAGTTTCTGGAGCAACTATGGAGAAACATTTTGGGGTTTGATTCATGTGGAAGAATGGTAGTAGAGGACCAGGCACCAGAACTCCAGGATGAAAAAGGCTGCTTATCTGAGATTGAGGCCCAGAGATGATTTCCTCTATACTAAGAACACTGTTGGGGGAAAAAGTTTTCCACTCTTGCCAGGCACAGTTGATCAAGCTGGAGCATTAATCATTATCTAGTCCTGCAAGAGCAGAATATAGGAACTCTTAGGCTGTCACGAGGAAGGGAGAAGGTTTTGTTCTGGTATTGCGCTTGTCCTGCTCTTAGAGTCAACTTAGTCTCTTGCTGTTTGAAGTCTTTCAGTGGATGTTTGGACAAGAGACAAGAGCTGTTTAATTACACCATAAGTGGTGCAGAATGAAGGCAGAATGTTTGTTTACAAGACTGAAGGGTACATGGTAGTGCTTTGTGACAAGTTTGAGTGTTTCTCAACAAATGGAGTTCCTCTTGTTCCAGGAGGAGTTATATGCTAGATATGATAGGTTTCACTTTAAGAGAATATTGTCTGTGGAAACAGGAATTGAAGGGTGAAAAAATAGCTATTACAATGTAATACCTCTAATTACAAAATTCTCAAGATTTCACTGTGACACTGAAATTTAATTTGTGACTTTAAAGATTTACAGGCACAATAAAAATTTTATTTGTTTTCAATTTCCTTTGTTAGCAATGGAAGCTTTAGTTTTCTCTATTTTTCACTATCTGTTTTTATCTTGCTGAGCTGGTACCATCCTGTTTTACATTCAAAAACTGTTAGAAAAAGTTATTCAAATATTTTTTTTATGGCATGTAAATTTCAATATTTGTTTGGTTTCTTCTTCCTCACATGCAAACTATGTAAACCAGATTCCAATAATTCCTTAAAATAAAGCTGTTAGTCTAGTGAGGAAAGGTCAGAGCCAGGATTTTATACTGCTTGTTGATTTATAGCACTGTGTGGTTTGTGAAAAGACAAAATGATAATTTAGACAAACAAGATACCAATGCATAACACTGCCCATTCTAGGGCTGAAGTAGTTTATGCTTTTCTGCCTGGTTCATTTTGTCTTAGTGACAAAATAGTATAAACAGTTCTAGCCAGGGCTATAAACTGTGTAGAGTTTAATTGTTGTGCCCAGTAGAGCTTTAAGTTCCAAGCCTTAAACAGTAAAGCAAATTTCGATTCCTAAGGGTCGTACCATATTTTTAGTTAGGACTAAAATACAACAGTTGCCTGAGGAAGAAGTTTTAGTCAGAAAAATATTTGAAGTAGGCAAAAGTCTTATTTAAAATTTTACTAGAAAATGAGAATTCTGTGCTAGTTGTCAGAAAATATAGCATGCTAAGGCACAGGAAATCTGTCTAAATGGTGTTACTAGGTGGCCATTGAGAGCATTTACCAGAGCTTCTGGTACCTGCCAGTCAGAGCCTATGGGTGGAAAATCTTCCAGCACACAGTGCAGCAGGCTGAATTTTTGCCACTACTTACCTGTGACTCTAAGAGGAAAGGTGAATAAAATGTTCTCTAATCTGCTCTAGCAAAGATCTAATGAAGAAAAAGGGGTTTTTTGAGTTCACCAGCTGTACAGTTCTTGCGGTTGATACACCTGTCTGCCAGGAGGGACAGGTGAGTTCTCTTTGTTTTGCATAGGCTGTTAGCCCTGAGAGACTGATCCTTCCTTCCATGGCCATTGCAACTTCTGCTTTAAATGAACAGCCACCACTGAAGCCAGATGAATGTTGGCTGATGGAAGGGGAAAGGTCTGCATTTTGGACAGTTTTGCTGCTTCAAATAGTGTCACCTTTCCCTTGTCTAAACCGTACTTTCTTCTACCAGCAGGAAAGTCTAAAAGGGGTGCTGTCTCTCCAGAGAGACATTGCAGCATTGGACAAATGATCTTTTGATGTCCCTTCTAGGCTGGGATGTTCTGTGATTCATTACATGGGGTGCAGTAGGGCTGTTGAGAGACCAGGAACTGCTCCTGCTTGGTGTCCCATGGAAGGAGGCCTGTGCTTATGCTCCTGAATCAGAGGGGTGCAGCCCACTCCATTGATTCTATTGCCTCTTTATGGATAAAAGGAGGTTTTATACCATGTGCAGTCCAATTATATTTTAAATAAAGAACTCTCAGGTTTTAGTTTTTCTGTGACTGTTGTGAGGGATGGACATAGAATATTTTATAGTGGACAAATAACTGCCTGCTTCAGGAAGCAGGGAAAATAGAAGCCAAATGTAAGCATGAGTAAGAGCATTTAGACATGATTGTGATTCAAGGGGTAGAGTCACAGAACAACTTCAAAGATTCCTGCTAGTCGGCAGGACATTTGGAACAGACTGAGATGAGAAAAAAGCATTCCCTCTGCATTACAAAACTCTGGCATTCTCTTTCAAACTGCTAATTAGGAAAAATAGGTAGCACCCACAGATGAAAGCACTGTATGCATCAATCTTAAAAATAAAGACATGATTATAGAATTTTTGGTACCAAGCATCTAACATTGGTCTCTCATAATCTTGTTTGTGTATCCAAGAGATAGAATTTAGAAGTGTAAAAGACTAACTTCTCCAAATCATAATGCCTTTTTTATTTTTTTTTTCCCAGATTTGAATTGTTTTCTGTTTAAAAGATTGATTTCTTCAAGCATTTTTCTTGGGTACTTCTACCTTAATACCATGAAAGTAAACCTTTCTTTTACGGTCAATTGATTTGCAGATTAGAGTATCACAATATATTTGATAATTACAAACATCCCTTGAGGATACATGTTAAGGTTTACAGACAACTCTTAACATGTATGTTAACTCTCTAAACTGAAAAAGAGAAAAAGGCATGTGTTTGGTATGTACAGAGTTTTCCATAATCCTAAAGCCAACATGAGGATGTTTCAGGCATAGCCTGAATTTTTTGAAAAGTTTTATGGCTTCCTCCTATGGAGCTGCTGTTCTTATTGCAGCTGTGTGGGGCTGTAGGATAATGTTTATGGTAAGATGGCAAGACATGTGAGGAGACTCTGTCCTAAATCTGAGAGTGTGGTTGTAACAATTAGTAGATTTGACCCTCCATTGCATATATGGATGACACATCTGAATTTTGCTATGCCCATCAGGTTTTGCTGCAGTAATTGTATTTGCTTAGTTGTCCTCTTGAAGGTTGTCATAATTTCCCTTCAGAGCTGAAGTCAATCATCTCAAGCCCATTACTATACCAAAAGTTCTTATATTTCATCCCAGTCAATATTAAATATTGAACTATATATTACTCACCTGTATATTTTTTTTTGCTGAAGTTTTGTTGCCAGTTTTCAAACATATGAAATATTCAGGTAAACATATGGAAATTTTTCACACTGAGATTTTCATATTGCTTTGCCTATTGAGAAAGTGTCTTATTCTTCTGTGGGTTAATTCTTCTCACATATTATCTTTTGCCCCAGCAGCTGTGAAGGCAGTGGATAATCCAAGGAGAGAGGGTGAAGACCCTCCTAACAGAAGAAGCTTCCTGTACAATTATATTTGCAGGGAAATATAAGAAAGGTGTTGAAATTTGATGGAATCTCCTCACATATTGGGGTCCCCTAAATAGTTATGAGGACTTATAGAAAGCCAGTATCCTTCTCTAAACTGAAGATCTTTCAAAATCCAAATCCCTGGTTGAGGCAGTGTGTAAGCATCTGTGAACTTATCAGCTGCATGTAGAGAGGCCAAGTTTTCTTTCTTTTCTTAGTTAAGCATTACATTTATTCTCTCCTTCAGTGTGTGTTACCAGTTTTTCAGTGGTGATGAAATAGAATTGCAAATGGTTGTTTTGTTTGTAAATAAATTATTGCATTTAATTTTGCTGGAGATAAGTAAAATTTCAGACTAAGCAGAATTATATTCCTGCAAGGATCGTGATCCTAAGAGGCATTGTATTCCTGCAAGGGCAATGATCCTTAAAATCTGAGCACCCTGTCCTGATTTCCAAGGCATTTCTCTGTGGCATGTAAAGGATAGCTGAACCATACCAGATCTCTGCTGGACTGTTTGATTTAGGAAAGAATAACACAGCTATGTGTGTGGAAAAAATGCCTTCTGATGACCTGTAATAGCCGCAAGAATTTGTTGGCATGTGGAAATGTAATTAGGAACACGTGGATCCCAAGAGCACAGGAGAGTTTGTGGCACAGGGGCTAAGTCCAGAAGCGTAATATGCTGAAGTTGTGAGTAGAATGACCAGTGGCAATGGTGTTAATTATGTGTATCGGTAGCATATAAAAATATGGGTGTCATAGTGCTGCTTTTAATGGTAATTGCAGAAAAAATGTATTGGCTTGAAAGTATGCAACTACAGTCATGGCCAGAATTAATTTAGGCTTTGGTAACATTTAGTATCTAAGTATGTACAGCTCATAAATTCTGTTTGAGCTATAGATATCTTTGCGTCTTATTGCAGACTCCACTTGGTTAGGAAGACTGAGCTTTTGTCCTTGCATTTTCATCTTGGACTGAAATATTTAATCCATGAGGCCTTTTGGAAAAGTGAAAGGGAAAACAAGGCAAAGAGGAGTTTATGGAGATCCAGTCAAGCTCTGTGTGTACACTCCAGAGCTAATGGGATCTAATGCAGATGTTACTGCATGACCAGCTGACTTTGGGAGCTCTCCCAAAGATGTGTGGAGTCAGTTTGATATCCTAAGGGCCAGACCAAGCTAATGCAAGAGAACTGCTTTTCTGTTGGGAGGTTCTGGAATGCCAGTCTGGCAAAGTGAATGCAGTGTGGGAAGAGATCACACAACAGAGGAGGCAGGAGGTCACTTTTTCTGCAGCATTTACACTCCAGGGAGGTCTACACTTGAACAGCAGCAGCTTAGTTGGAAACACTGACATGCAGCTGGTGGATTACTGAAAATTTTAATTACACTGCATTTTGTTCCCTTTTCCAGGGCCACTGCCCTGTCCGCTCCTCATAGTCTGCATCAATCAGTCACTTTAATTTATATCATAATAATACATGAGTACGTATATCAACAAAAGTTGTTTCTGTATCTGTGGGCTGAGTGAATAGTGTAACATTGAATTTTGAGGTGTTTCCTTGTGATTTAATCACTATGCATGAAATCTCAGGAATAAAAAGGCCACTTTTTATTAAAATTTTCTATTACAAAATTTATTGGGCCTATCAAAGTTACTATCCAAAGCAGATTTTTATGGAGATGATCTCTTTCAATTCCCTGCTCAGCAGTCTCAGGTGAACTACTCGTACAGGAAAGTAGCAGCTTAGAAGATGTTTTGCTCCAGATATTTTGTGTTACAGGCAGATGAATGGAAGTCTGCATCAAAGAGCTTCATTTTTTTTATGGTTCAGTGTTCAGGTGGAATATAAGTGCAACCAAAGCAAATGCTGACAGCCTTACATTCATCTCAGGAACCTTTCCTTCCTTCCCTTGAGAGAAAGGGAGCCAAGAAAAAGGGATCTGTAGAATTGCATCTAAAATTCCCTAATTATATCATGTGATGTTTCTGTGGGGACTTAGAAAGTGTAAGGCTAAAATGAGGAAGATGTTTTTGTTCTCTTTTTGTTGTTTATATATGACTGTGCCTGTTTTAAGATAACTACAAGACAATGCAAACACATAATTTTGTAGTGAAGAATTAGCCCATTTTTAAGCTACAATGACACTTTCAATGACCAGTATTTCAAAGTGTGAATTTCATTATACTACTGGAGATAGGTGTATTTTATTTTTTCCGGTTGGTCACACCAATTAGATATGTGCACTGACATCTCCTAGCAGCTTAAGTTAGGTAAAAACTTAGTCAAACATTACTTCGTGCTTGCTCAGTTTTCTACATGAACGTTTCTATTTCTGATTTTACAGATTGAAAGTTGCTTTGTCTAAGTTCACCTAGAAGTTGATGTAGAATGAATTTACTTTCTAATGCATTTGTGAATAGTGAGGTGCTGAGCCCCCCTCAAAACACTACCCAAATTCAGGCTTCACACCATCAAGTTTGTAGTGGGGTTATGACTTTGTAGCTGTCAAGCAGTTTCACTTTGTAGAAAGTGCAGGTACTAACTGGAGAGATTTTGCATGTGACTCATGTGTAAGTGGCGTATAGTTTTGAGATACTTCAGAAAAAGCAAATGTATATTGATGGTACTCTTCACTAATTGTTTCTCTTAAACCATATTTTCCTGCAGACACATTGTGAACTATTCTGCCATATGTTGTTGATCTAAAATTCTTACTAATATTCATGTAAATTTTAAACCCTATCAAACTATTTTTCCAAAGCAGCCTGCTTAGACAAAATTGTGATCCTTCTGAGAAGGACATCTTGCAGCCCTGTCTCCTACAACTGCTCTTGCTGTGATGTGGTTCTTTTGAGGCAGTACTTGATCTGCCACCAAAACTGTGATAGCACAAACTGCAAGTTATGAGGAAACATGTCTGCAAATGTACCTGTTAATGTGGTTTATCATTTAATGGAGGTATTACATAGGAATTGGCTCACTCATACAGAGCCAGACACCTGGCTGGATTTTCACTGTAAATGCAGTCTAACACATCGCTGTGTCTTTCACTTAGGGGGCAGATTTTGGTGAATAACCCCACAGAGGACCAGATAGGCCAGACAAGGAAGAACATTTTTTTTGGTCCATCCTGATCTGTTTCCAAGTCATGTATTTTTTTATTACTCTGGGAAATAATACTTTCATGAAGGAGAATTAAATATAGGTATGAGAAAGTATGCAAGGCAAGGAGTGCAGGAACACACAATGTCACCATTTGAGCAAGTGGGTGTCTTCAGGAGCTGACAAGTACAGCCAGCATGGGAAGGTAGTGAGAGACAAGGACATAATCTATCGGCAGGAGTAGGAGTAGGAGTATGACTTTGTGTAACAGGTTAAGAATATTACTTGCAAAGTAATGATTAAATGTGCCTTTGATGCCTTCTGGAATGCATTGCGTGCACCATTAAACATAAACCAAGTTTGCTTTATTTAAAGCCCAAACATTATGAAAGAAGGAGCCATGAAACCATCATTACCAGTAATTGGGAATTTATCATGCAGCTACTGTGCTGCCAAGAAGCATGAGGGTAGTGAATGGAAGGTAACAAACTGGGGGGTTCTTAAATAACAACCCTCACTGCGTTTTGCAACTGCATTCACTTTACATATTTCCAGATATTTCTGAGATATTATTTATTTAATTAATTACCCAATCTAATTTCTCTCTGTGAGGTTTTCCCACTAAACTTTAAAGAGGAAGTTGGAACTGCACCTAACATTCTTTTGGATCTCAAAGGACAAGGGAGTTAAATCTCAGCTTAGTGCTTAAAAGTCAAAATAATATTTTTCATGATATCTACATCCCCACTGTCTTATAGTTATGGAATCAGGAAATTTTGGTGGTTGGTGGGATTTTTTATGTAAGGAGAGTAAGTTGCTGGTTGAGACTGTTTTTATTTTGCAGCATAGCTCACAATTCATTAATATACCCCTTCAGAATGCCACTTGCTCAATCAGGAAGCTTCATCAGTCCCATTTTACATGGGAATTACATTTATAAATTCTTGTATTGATTTTTTTAAAAAATAATTCTCCCTCACATCCTCAAATAAAGAACTTTAATTTAAACGAGTTGTTACCAGCCTAGGATCTGGCCTTTATCCTTATTCTTTAACATTAGCCTGAAGGTTTAATTCAAGTTGTATTTAGTGCAATACTTTTGTAGTCCTTCATTTACATGTATGCCAACAAGCTTAAATGCACTGCAACCTTGGAAGACTTTCAAAGGAAGTAATAATTCCTCTGAAATAGGTCTTTTGAAAGCTTTATCTTGTTCTTTCTCTTTTTGTTAATCTTGGAGCCCCTTAGCATGTCAAAGCAATTTTTCTAATGTCACATCTTCTAGACATTAGCATGAAAGAGCTTTAAAAGATGATTTGAGAAAGAATAAATGTTGAATGAGCATTTATTATAGAGCCGTTTATGCTGCATTTGCATTTTGACTATATTTTTGACGTGAAGTGTTTGAAAAGCAGGCTAATTCGAAAGTCAATAGTCTCTAAACAATGTATACTACAAGTCTGTTTACCCTGAACTGTTTCCTTTGTACTTTAATGTACAAAAATAAGATTTCATTAGGCTTAAGCTGATTTGTTTGTAGGGATAAGATGAAACTAGTCTCATTAGTCTTAACGTTGAAATCATATTCCCTTTAGAAATTTGGTAGTGATCAAAAGTTCTCTTTGAGTTATATTGAAGAGAATAGGTAAAAACTCATCAGTCAATTGATATTGATCTTTTTTTCTGAGTTCCGATTCCTTCCAATTCAAATGTTATGGAAATTAATTAGTGAAGAATACCCAGGTCTGGGATAAGAAGAATAATGTTTATTCATTAGAGTACTACAAAGGAATTTAAACTTTTTTTTTCATTTTGAAAACATGGCAGACTGAAATAATCTATGTATGTAGTAGTTAACACAGAGAAGTTGTGCATAATTTTATCTTTGAGCATGGAGACTGCTGAGCAGCATTTGGAATATGGACACCAGTAATTGTATGCTACAAGGCTAATACATCATGCCATACACATGGGTATGTTATCTGAGATATTATGGAGAAAGTATGTAAAAAAAAATTCAATTTTCAGGCCTCATCTTAATAATAAAACTAATTTTTAAAAGTCCAAACTATTGTGTGGTTTCCAGAAATACTACTTTGCAGACAGCTTGCTAATCACTAAAATTTAAAGTAAGTAAGAAAACCAGATGATCTTTGATTTTTCACATTTTCAGTAAAATTTCAGCTTTAGTAGAAGGACTGAAATATTAGAAAGAGGAAGAAAATAAGCAAGACAGGCATCTGTAATGGCCAATGCTTTTTTTTTTTTTATGTAGAAGGGTTTATCATAATGACAGGATTATTATTATTTCCTGGATGACATTTATGTTGTGATTTCTGACATGTTCCTGTCACTGAGTCCTCAGTACAGGAAAGACTCAGAATCTGTGTTGGTACAATACAACAAAAGAAAGTGTAGCATAGAGAAGGGAGTGAGCATTTCATCACATAAGCAATAGTCTTGATTTAAGAAATACAGAAGTGAATCACCTTTTCCCTCATCTTTGCTGTGGACTCAAATCTTTTGGCCATCCAGAAGTGAATTGCAATGTTCCCGGCATAGAAACTTTAAAATATTGCTAACAACCCATTCTTCTGATGTCAGGAGAGCCATAATCATTCTTAGTATGGCTCATGTGCAATTACACAGAAGCTGCCCTCCTTAAACTTTTTAAGTTCTCACAACACACAGAGGGCAAATCTTGTGATGCCAAGTTGTAGAGATCAAAAGGCCCTCGTAGTAGCAAGGATCCTAAATTGCCAATATTGTCACAGAAAGAGGAATCCACAAAAATGAGCAACTTCTCCATGTGTGTTCTTGGAGGTATATTTTTCATTCATCTTGAGATATCTGGGTTAATTTTCTTTTTTTAAGGGTTCTGTTGAAATACTTATTTCCAGAGCAGCAACTCAATGAAGAGGACTCATGATACAACTAAATAAAAGATGATTTTGTATAGGTAGGTATTCATCTCAGAGGTAGAAAAGTTGTCCAGACTATTTGATTAGGTTTTCATATGTCTTTACAGGGAATATGTATGTATATGCAAGTGTGATATACACACACAAACAAATGTGTGTGGTTTTTTGTTGTATATTTAAAAATACACAGAGTGGCCTGTGCTGAGTATCTTATAACAATTATTCTAATACTTGAAGGGACAATCTGATTGAGAGGGGATGTCAGGGGATGTTTAAATCTGAAACATAACAGAGCTTAAATGGACTCCTCTGACTCTTCAGATGGTATTTGTTGTAAGGGAGTACATAAAGAACAAGTGAAAGATTTACACTCTTGCTGTTATCCTCAGACACACAGAGGCATACATAGAGGGAAAGAAAAAGAAACTATTTGTGAGCCTTCTGAATAAGGTAAGAGTGTTCTCATAAAAGTAGGATTTTTTTTTTAAAAGGGAATTGTTGAAAATGGCCTAAGAATAAAACTTTTGAACACTGTCTCTTTTTTCCTTGGTATGAATAAAAGCTCTAAACACTGTAGCCTTTAACCTTTTCAGGTCTTTCTATTCATTTCCTGAAGAGATTTACATGAGAGATGTTCTTTTTTGTTTGAGTTGTTTGATATAGGTGATGATCATGTAAGTGCAAGGGCCTATCTTTCTCAGGATCTTAGACCCCAGCACCAAGCTAAAAGGTTGCTCTCAGCAGTGGATAGCAGATGAAAATGCTTCTGTCCTTCTTCAAATGTTATTTCCCTGGAAGTTTCAGTATTTCAGGGCTAATGCTTTACTACTTGGGTGCTTCCAAACCCTAGCCTTCAGATAAAGCTGTCAGAGGGTGTACAGTACCCTGGGCAATCCTGAGAGGACATCTGCCAGTGTGAAGTAGTTGCCTGGGGGCTGAACTTCATCAGTCATCATATCTGTAGTAGTCTGTGTCCCTTCCCTCTTTCTGTATATGCCAGTGGCTTTTGCCCATGCATTTAGAGATGAGAACAGAAACATTCTTTAACTGGGAGACTTCGAGGGAAGGACGAATTCTGAAGTGAACAGTCCTATTGTCTGAGTAAGTTCTTGCCCTGTGCATGCCTTTTGGAAACTCACTCAGTGCTAAAGCATAGCAATTCAGGATGCAGAATGCTTGTAGCTGGGCTTTAGCATTAAGTCCCTATCACTTCCATATATTAGAGATTTTGTAGCTTCTTTTATGTGAGTAAATAATAATAGACTAGGCAAATGGTCTTTCTGAAGTTGGCTTACAAAACGGAACCCAAACAAAAATCCCAAACTAAACCATTCCATTTACTAGATCTAGGATTTAATTTATTGGCCATAATGGATTTTTTTTTTTCAGATTCCAGCTAAATTAGTTTTTCTGCTTGCTGCATACTTATCTTGCAGCTTGACCATTTCCTTCTTTGTTGTCATTCAAGACTTGCTTTCTAAAATTTATTCCATGTTATTTCCTTTTCAGTAGGCGGAATTACTGAACCATTAGAGCAGTTCAGCAATTTCACTGTGTTTCACAGTGCATTGCATAATGACTGCTTTATATCATATTCTCTTTCCTCCCCAGCTCTCACTTAATGTATCTGTGATGGTCCAGGGTTGCCTTTGCTCTGCCCTCCGGGGCAGGAGCAGCACTGACCACTGATCCAACAACAGCTACTGCTATATTTTGTCAGGCTTGCTTTGATACTGTGATAAGAACAACTAATTTCTGAACTTACTGGTGACAGGTGAGTAAAAATGACCTTTTAATTATTTTTCCCCTCCAGTTATGATAATCTGCTCTAATAAGAATCTTTTCTAAATAAACCTTACTTCAGTAGAAATCTAGAGATGAGGGGACTAGAAAGCATGCAGGACTTAATATTCAGAAACACTGAGACTGCAACAGCCTCCTCCTCTGACCACTGCCTTGTGCTCCCTCTTGAGCAAACCCTGGCCATGCAAACAGGGTCAAAGCTCAGTGTTTAGCAGAACCTTGGATTGTGTTCACATATTTAGATACAAGCCACAATATTCTATTTTACAAAGTAGTGTCTGCAATTTCTGCACACTTAGGTCATTTCCACCCTTTTAAAATTATTACTTTTTACTCTCTATTCTGAATGAGCCCTAGTGTTGGAGGTTAATTTAATCCAGTTCATCTACACAATAGCTTGATTCTTTGGTAATGTACTCTCTGAATCTTTCTAGACCTTCTCCCCATTATCGTTTTCCTCATGTAATCCTGCTTTCCTGACTTTAATTTTATAAGTTCATTTGCTTTCTTTGGAAAGATACCTTTCAATACATATATTTTTTCAGTAGCAAAATGCATGGTCCCATTCTATAAATAATTTTCTTTCTTTCATGCACCTTCTTCAGGTGACTATTTTACAAATCTTCTGCAAGTAGAAGTTGGTAGTTGAAACTAATTTGTAATTAGAACTTCTGACTAGTTGTGCTTTTGGATAGTGGGGGAATGTTAAGTACCGTGTAGGAAAGGCTGATCTCTAACTGTGTTCTTACGTAAAACACATTAAAAAAATCACCAAGAGTTGCTTTGTCCCTTTCTCTGAGAAAAGAAAAGAAGCAATGAAAAGGAGAGATGCCCAAGAACATTTGAACAGATCATGACCCTTTGAGGTACAGGTTTGGAGCTAAAAAAGACGGACGTCAGACTTGAGAATCACTGAATCCCCCTGGAAGATGAGCAGCTCACTGGTTTCTCAGACTGGTTTCTCATTTATTCTGGTTCCCTGTAGAGTCCATTAATCTTAGAACCAGAGCTCAAGAACATCCTGCTTTGATGTTCTTGAATGTGTTATGCTATTCTGATGGAGAACAATATCTGAGGTTGCGTTGTTGATCAGCAACTGAGCAGAATGTATACTTTGACTGAGTATTAATTAAATAAAATGTTCATTTACGATGCAGTTTAAGAGTGACATCACGTGTGATGTGCTACACAAAATTACAGTCTAGTAACTGTCCCTGCTGACTGCTTAGTCTTTTACTAACGTCTCATCTCATCTCTTTTCATGTCCCTGAGTCCTGGTTAGTCCACTGCTACTTTGATACTCTTGCTGGTCTAAACAAAACTTTTGTGTTGAATGTCAGCTAGTGTGCTGCCATGGAGAGAATGTACCAACGCTGGTGTATATCCAGCCCCTATGGCTTCTACACAGTCTCATAAATAGGCATTAAGCCCTACTTGTGCCTATTCATCCCTGTTCATTGACATGGAATGTAAGAATGTGCCAGTCCTGCTATTTTTTCATGCTATAACTGCAGTGAGCAGCTCCAAGTTTGAACACAGTGTGATGAAACGTTGATGTGAGGCAGGGCTCCAGGGATGCTGTTTTGTTGGCCACGTGACACTGGCCTCTGGACCTCTGAGGCAGGATGCAGATGGGTTTCTGTGCAACGAGCCTGGTTTACCCCTGCTTTGGGTCTGGCTGCTGCTTTCCTTTGGGTTCATTTTGGTATTCAGTGACTGAGCAAAACTCCAACTGACTTCAGTTAAGAGGTTGGCCTGACTCCTCACTAGCGTAGTAAGTCCTTTTAAGGTGGTAACATCACAAGTTCTGTATGCATGTGGAGGTAAAAACAGTTTTCATATAGGACACTGGAATGAGTCCATGAACTGTTCCCAGGCTATTTGGGTCAAAGGTCCCCCATAGCTCCCTACCACCCAAGATGAGCATTGTTTGGGTCCTGGACGAGCAGAATCCTGAAGTACCAATAACTGGGACTTGTCTGTCCAATTAATAATCAGAAAAGAATGCAAATATAAAGGGGAAATCATAGTGATCCTACTATTAAATGTTTTGTAGCATAAGAGGACTAAGTCAGACTTCACTAAAGCATTTGAAATTAGGACCTTTTTAAAAAAAAATACAGCAGTTGGAAGGAAAAAAATGTTCAAAGCTGCTTTTTCTCCCTCTTGGAAACCTGCTGGTGTTAGGATAAAATGAATAGAGAAAAGAGAAAGGTTTGCCTTCTAATAAAGCATCTGTTGCCCACTTTGAACATTTCTAACTTCTTTGTGAGTGTGTCTCTTCAGTTATGGAGACTACTGACAATGAAGAACAGAGGGATAGAAAAAGACAATACCTGTTATATAGCCAATATTTCTGATTTCATGTCACTTTGAACAGAATCTTCATTTGACCGCATGTTGTGTGCAGAAGGAATTTCTTTGTTGGTTAATCCAAAGATGCTGTAAGATGCTCAAAAAAGTAAACTGCAGGAATCTGTTCAATAAGAAAGATAAAAACAAACCCTACAATTCATTCAGTGCACTGCTATCACTTTTATCTTCACCCTATTTTGGCATGCTGCATAAAAGCAGAATTCAAATGACTTGTGCTTCCCCTCCCTTTTCTTAATTTTGTTAATTCTGTGCATGGACTACATATTTCCTTCACCTTTGAAATAAAAGGTAATAAAATAAACAGCTTCACACAGATGCAAAATGTGAGACAGAATAAGAAGTGCACATACATGCCTGGACTGCTTAAAAACCTGTGGACAGTTATTATTGCCACTGAATTTCAGCTGCTGTAACCACACCTTGTGAGGGTTACCCTCCACTAAAGGTTTGCAGCCTTCTGCAGCTGGAGGTTCTCAAATTTGGCTGAGCTACTCACCTGAGTGATTCAGCAAAATTTTGTCCAGACCTCAGACAATTTATTCTTCTGTCTTCTGTGAATGCTTACAATTCAAGGCCAAAACAGGAGGAGATTGTTTTCTAAGGGCTACCTTCATCTCTTCCCAGTCAGCTCTGGTCCTGCTTGCAGTGCATAAAGTCAGCTTGTGACTGGCCATTGAAGCACTGAGCAAAAGCAAAGCAATGAAATATAATCTTAAAGTTTGACCAAATTCAGCTGAGTTTAGTGAAAAATAAAAAAAAAGAAACCAAACTGCTTTCATTTTAAATGGATATAGGAAAGAATTAAGTTTTTAACTGGCAAATATTTCTATCTTCGAATTACTTAAGGTAAATAAGATTGCAAAGATGATTTCATTTGTGTTGCTTTGTTTTGGTACTCTTAAGCTCTCCAGATATTCACCTTAGACTCTTTCCTATGTTAACCTCAAGTTGATTTTATAATTTGAAGAGCACTTTAAAGTTGTGGCAGTGGGGGGTTTTGTGCTTGAAAATACATGTATTTTTTCTTGAGAAACCCACTGCTCATGAACAGGAGGAGGGCACCTGTGGGTCTAGGTAACTCAGTCAAGAGTTGTAAGGTGCTCTTCTCAACAAGGATGTTTTTAATTACTCAGATTTAGTTAATGACACTTATTTCCTGTATGCCTGAATTGTAAAGATGCTCATATAGTACAATAGTGAGACTATAGTACTACAATAGTGAGTACATGGGTGTACTTATTACAGTTGAATTCTGCTTTGACTACAGTCAAGTGCAATTAGTCGTGAACTATTAGATTGAGTTTTTAAAAATATGGACTAGTTTTAATTTCTCATGCAGGTTTGTGTGTGGCATACAAGACAGGTGAGTGAACCCTGCCCTTGGATAGACTTCTCTGGAAGAGAACCAGCACTTCCTTAGCCAGGTACAGCTGGAAAAATCAGGTTCTGCTGTGAAGCTGAGCAGGCTTGCTAAGGGAAGGGGAGGGTGCCAGGATTTGACAGACCATATTTCTAACCAATTTTCAGCAGCAGACCCTTCTTTTCACTGCCGTCTTCCATTTCATATGAAGCCAGAGGAGATACTCCCAATTAATTGTTAGCAACTGACCTCTAGGCTGGCCACCCTCTGTCTCGTTTGAATTCCTTGGTCCACAGTCACTGCCAGCTTCCCCAAGGGTTTTACTCTTTGAATTATGCATTCCTTCTGTCAAGTCATCAATAACATTACTCAGAGCAGATGTATTTCTGTAATTGATTAGTTATCTCTTCATGGAAAATAGTAGAGTTTGTGATCGAGTAACAGGTTCATAGATTCCCTTGATCAAAGCATCAGAATCTGATTATACTTCCTATAAAGAACAACCTTTGAAGTGGATCAGCACTCAAGTAATTCAATTACCTGCTTTCTGGAAAATTCGTCTTGAAAGGAGGTCATTTGCTCAGGTACAAAGAGGTGGAAGATACTGTTTCCATTATGACCCATATGGTGACTTTCTGTCAGCCTCTGAAAAAAGGAGTGTGCGAAGATTACTTACTCTGTTGGAGAGGTAAAGATGTGACTTGTCTTTTTTTATTATTCTATATATTAAATAGATATGATTTTTAAAATTAATCCCATATTATATTCATCTGCATCTGACCCTTAGTACCGTTCTAGGAAAAATGAACAGTTATCAGGTTTAAACTCAAACATTTGTTTGTCAGCCAATTTATTAGCTTTTATTCTCCTCATAATTCTTGATGGAAGTTCCTTTTTCAAACCCAGTCTCACTGTAAAATTGTGCTAAAACAAAATTTGTCCTTTTTAAAATCTACCCCAGAACAGCCCTGCTATAATCTTTGCTCTCAATACATAGATAAGATACCAGGAGGACCTTTTTAATTTTTACCGTGGTATGATGGCTGTAGGAGCTGACAAACAGTGCATGGTTAAAAACCAACATGAAGCTGAATGAGTAAAAAGAAATCAGGTTCAGGAAATGGAAAACTCAGCATTTTTAAATAACTGTAAAAGTAATCACGTAGTTCTTTGGCATGTGGAATATTTAAATGGAGGCAAAAAAATTAGTTAATTCTTTACTGCCTTCACTCTTCTTTGGATCTGCTTGGATGAATTCCATGTCCAATATGATGCCCCTGTTCCCATCTCCATAACAAACAATGGGCAAAGCTACAGGACAAGACCCAGCAGCAGCTTCCAGTTAGGAGTTATCTTTCCTGTCTTTCTTTACCCATTGGGAACATGTCTCCCAAGGCAAGAAAAAAAAAAAGTGAAGGTATTATAACGTTTACACAGAAGTTCTCTTACACGTTCTTTATTATCACCAGACCTCAGAGACCATGTGACAGCAATATTTCCTGCAGGGATACAATGCATGGTAGATCTTTGAGTTAGCTTGAGTTATTTCACTTTAGTTCTCCTAGCACCCATCCTCTGCTGGTGGATTTTCTGTGTCCCTTGGTAAATCTGCCCAGAGTAGAAGACAAGGTGGTTCCAAGACTCAGAGTTTGTAAGAGCTGACAAATTGTGCCAAGTACACGTTCCTATCCAGAAGGCAGATAAAAATGGAAATAGCTGAAGGAAAATTAAAAATAGCCAGCCTTTGAGAGTTGTCAAGGGAGCAAACTCCTTAGGACCAGGTGGAATTTCTGAAAGAATTATTTAAACCTCTCTGTGGAGAGAGGTCTTTTGTGAAAAGGAAGGCAGAGCCACAAAAGTATATCAAGGGTTTGAGATCTTTTCTTTCTTCTCTCTTCACCTGGTGTCACTTGTGTCTCCTCCTTGCTCTTTAGGTTCCACCATGTTTGCCCACCTGTCACCCCTTTGAGATACTTTCAGAAGTATCTTCTTCACATAAGAAATGTTCTCTCTTTCTGATGGGAACTTTGGGCTCTTTACTCTAGCTGGGATTTTTTATAAACTAATTTTGTCTCTCTTGGGTGATCTCTAAGACTAGCCCAAACTAATTAAGGCTTCCACAACCTTCCATAAGTTCATAGTCTTCTGTGTACACATACCTACACACACCTTTTGTGTTAAAAATATTTCTGAAATTGTGAGATCATGACACTAATGTACAAGATAATATGGCTCTTCTGTACATCCCCTGGCTCTCTTCTGCACCCATCTCACCTGTTCTATGTTTCTGATGTCCTGTGGACATATTTCTAAGTATTTCAAAGTATGGTACATAAAACACTTTTTCTGAATGCTGTGAGGATTTATTTTCCTAGTGGAATATAGTTTTCACATAGTAAGGTTGATTTAAGTACATTTTCAGGAAAAAAAGTTAGTCCTTTCAGGTCTCCAGGGAGTGATCTGCTCTTATGACTGAGGAATTAACTTGTTTGCTAGCTCCCTAGTCTGGATGTTAAAACTCCTAATAGTGTCTAAGAAACAATTGCTCTTGATTCTGTTTTTGCATGCCCTTTGTTCTTGGCTGTACCTAAATATGTAACAAGACTTCAATGGTAATGTCATCATTCCTTTAAAGAAATGCAGTGTCTTTTCCTTATTCTGAATCATATTGACCAAAGCTACACTTTGTATGAAACATCAGAAGAAAAGACTTTTCTCCAGGAACACTCAGTCCTAATGACCTGAAAGGTACTTTGGCCCAAAAGAAGAGTTCATACGTCCTTTAACAAAACAAACACAAATTTTTAATCTACTTTTCCCTTTCCTACTTCAAGGAGTGCTGAAAGCTGTCTTTGTTTGTAGAAAAGAAAATAAATTTTGTGTTTACCTACTTTAAAATCTAGGAGCAAGCAATTCACATCATCATTAAAATCCCTGAGGTGATTCCTTGTGTTTGAGGCCTGAAGTTAAACTTATTCCCAAGAGTGGGTAAAAGTACCTACAGGAATCTTTTTGGTCTTATTCCATTGTGGTGATCACTTTCCCTGCCTGAGCTTTGTGTTTCAACTGTGAGAACTTGGGCAAGAGGATCTAATTTCGTTTGCCCATGTCTGCCTAGTTTGTAAACCGAGTCACACAAGGCAGAGCTGCCTGTTCCAAGATCTTTCTAAAGCACTGCAGTGAGATCCAAGCCTTAGTTAAGCCTCCTAGATGCCAACAACTATTATTAATTATAATAATGAACACAAGATATTAATTAGTAGTTTGGATTTTACTAACACAGTGGAATGGGAAGCTCTTTCCTTGGAAGTGGTTAGATACTGTGAGAACTGCAGGAGGAGACTTCATTTTTTTTGGCTGTATGTAGTACAGGCTAAATGCAGGTCAAGCTCTGTTAGGACTGTTAGGCCTGTTGAGTCAATAACTCATCCTCCATTGCAAACATCCCCTATGAAGTAAAAATGTTGCTTTGGCACAGTTGACTTAAATTAATTATGGCTGTTCTACTCAGCTGAATGTCATGGAAGTATTTTCCTCAAAATGCCCACACTGTGAGAGTTCCTTATTCTTTGCTAAAGCAAAGATCCATTAACTGGACTATTTTATTTTTTAGTTCTATACGTGATTTGAACCAAGGTAAATTATTTTGAAGTGGGAAACTGTAATCCAAAACAAAGAAAATTTAACTGCCTCTTTGTTTTGACTGCTGCTGAAGGAGTAAAGTCCACTTAACATAAGGAAGATAGTGGTTGCATTACAGTATGTGAGTGACCATGGAGTTATTCCATTGAAAGCCATGGAACAGTGATAAAATGTAGATGTGAGTGCTGGAGCAGTAGCCAAGCAATGAGGAAGTTAAGTGGATGAGACGGTTGGAATGGAAATGGAAATCATTAAAAGTAAGTGTCAGGGTTTTGACATGTGACTATGACTTCTGCAGTTTTGCAACTGATATTGAAAAAAAAAAAAAGAGAGGGAAAAAAAGAAACATCCTATTAAAAAGAAAAGTTTTCAAACTTTGCAGACAAAAAATATAAGCCATTCAAACAAAGCACTGAAAACTACATTTCCATATGTTGTACTTTTTTAATAGCTGCAGTTTATAGTGACTTATCGATGGAGTGGCAATAGAACATCTGCACTGACCAACTGGGGGTGCCTGGAGCCCAGCAGGAATAATTCTGCCTCCCACTGCCCCAGCAGGGCTTGAGCCTGGGGGCTTGGGGGGCCTGTCTGATGGGTGAATGAGATGGATGCTTAATTCTTTTTTCTTCTATTCTCTCTCTCCTTGCTCTCTGTATATACCTCTCTCTGTATCTTACACAAACTCTGAGTCATTAGTGGACTGCCTGCTGTAGAGATCTCTGGGCTTTACACAACCTGGCAGTCTGTCACTGGAAAGGAGATCTAAATCAAATCACAGGAGAAAAGAAGAAAAATTTCTCTTGTGAGAGCTGTCACCTGGCTTTTAAAGATGGCTAGGATTTGAAAGGGAAAAAAGTATTCAGAAAGAATATATTTCCATAATCCAGCAAACTTCCTCTAGTTAGAAATATTTTATCATTGTACAGGGAGTTTTCACTTGTCTCCTTGGTCTTTGTGACCTCATATGCATTTTTGGTCCCTCACATCCTGATGTGTACAGTAATCTCACTCCAGCCTATCCATGGGAGACAGTAGCTCCTGACTAACTCCTAGGAATGACTTCTGGAACGAAATAATGTTATGTTGATATCAATTATAAATGTTATAAATATGCATCTATTTCCAGTGAGTCTTGAGTTTTCTAGAATACATGGAGTTGTGGCTCTGATAGCACCAGAGCTGTGATATGTCTCTGCTCTATATGCCATTTAAATATAATTAATAAAAAAGGACTTATAATTCTCTTGAACTCAATACTGCAGCTGGACTACAGTAAAGGCTTGAATTATATCTCTACTGTGGTGAAATGCATTTGATTCTGTGTAAGAAATTTGGCTAATACCATATCTACACTTGTTCATTGTGAAGGTACAATTCTTCTTGTGACTTTGTTTCCCCACATTGAAATGACTGTAATTTCTTTTTTTCTTTGTCTGTCTCCATGTGAAGGCAAAAAAGAGGACAAAGAAACCCCCAAGGCTCTGGTGCCAGGCTGTACTGCCAGAAGCTCCGCTGGCACCAGACAGAGTGAACACCGAACTCAATTTCCTGCACTTTTGGCAAATCAAATTTGATATTAACTGCAGTACATTTTTCTTAATATGAAAATGCTTTTAGCAGCTTGATTAGGACTTTGTCTTTTACAGTGCTGAGTTTACATCACTGTCAAGTGACATCTGAAGTAATTCCACTCGTGAATATTTTCTATGTAATAAATGCTCTACTTCCACAAATCTCTCTTGCTTCCTAGAATTGCAAACTGAAGGACATTTCAAATCTGAGGTGCTTCATTGCAAAATTGAAATCTTGTCTTCCTTTGAACAAGTCAGGCTTTAAGAGGTGGAGGAAATGAAAACTTCAGTATGACAGCAATTCCACCCAAGCCATGATTAACGTGCTGGGATGGATTCTCAGCTGTGCTGAGTTTGGCCTTCGTGAAGCTGAGCAGAGCCAGGGGGAGCAGTGGCACAGAGCCACCTTTCCAGTCCTTTGATCCCGGGCCAGGCAGGGCAGGACTGGCTGTCTGCATGCTTTAAAGCAACCCAAGAGGTGTTTTACACTCTGCAGTCATAGAGGGGATGTAGGGGCTGCAAACCCCCAGAGCTACCCCAGCCCCTCCTCAGTGCTATCCTGGGCACTGCTCTCCTCTGCTCCTCAGCCTTGCTTGTGACCCTAGCACTTGTCATCAGGAATCTTTTACAGTTGCTGCTTTTAGAAGTAAAAGAGCAGTCAAACTCAGAGAAAAAAATATTGCCTGTTACATTTACACATAGAAGGAAATATCTCTTTAACCAACACATTTATCTTATTTTGGAACAAACCCATTTTTAATTATTCATCCTGATTTCAATGTCTAAATCCATTCTATTAAGTGTTACTATTAATCCTGAATAAATACTTTATTTTTAGAATTTATAGTTACCATTATATATATTTGAGGAATAAAATTTGCATTTTTTTAAAGCATTTGCATATAGGAAAAACAGTTTCCTGGATTAGGATGAAACCCTTCTATTTTGGTGTAAAAATGTTTCACTTTTTTCTTAAATCTATAAAATGTTACTTTCCTGCCAGGACTTTATTTTGTGTTAGTTTTGCAGTAATCTTAATTCTGAGAAAATAGTCTTCATTAGTCATCTTTGTAGATTACATACTCATGAACTGTTTTAGATTAAAGTGTTTATCGCAAAAATATCCTGTAGACTATTTTACTGTTGTGATCCAATTTTCTGGATTTGAAATTTCCATTAAAATTTCTATTTTCAAAGGTAAGAGCTATTTAAAATGGAAGGCTTGCTACTTGCTGCTACTGGAGTGCTCTTTGAACTAGGTTGTCTAAATTTTTCCCTTTGGATGAGACCTTTATGGAAGAAGGGACAGATGATCCTGTGTATCTGCCCAGTGTGTGGTTTCTGAAACATCTGGTGCTGGCTCTGCTGGAGGCAGAGGAGAGTGGGACAGCGAAGAGGGGGAGGAAGCATTCTTCTGGAAAAAACTGCTTTTTCTGTTGTTTATTTTAAAACCTTATCCTGAACATCTTCAGATTGCTGTAGTTTTGAAAGTTCTGGCTTTCTCTTCAGTTTACAACTGAGTTTTTCTGTCCTCATACATGTCAAGTGTAAAAACAATACAAGAAGTGAGAGCTCTGTGGTTCACTGCTCCTGAAATAATATTGTTCAGTCATCAAGCCAGCAAAGACTGCATCTTAGTTAATCTGTGCTAAACTTTCACTTTTGTAAATTCTGACTGTATTATCTTTACCTATGACTTTAGCATTCCATTATTTGTTGGAGCTAACTAAAGGATAAATATACCTCAGCTTTGAGAGTCAATTTTTTTTTAAATATAGGCATTTGGTTTAATTCCTTCTAAATATTTGTTCAGCTTTAATTTTGCTAATTATTTTCAAAATTTTGTAGTTTTTTGTTGTTGTTGTTTGTTTTTTAGTATAAAAGTAAGTACATCTTATAAAAAGCTTTTATGCTACCAGCTGCCATCAGGACACCTTTAAAAAGGTGTGTGAAGTACCTGGAAGGCTGGGTCTGCTTGGTCCACACGTCAAGAGGTGTGACTGCCTGGCTGCTGTGAGCTCTGCCCCTGGTGGAGAGGGCACAGCCCAATCCTCTGCCCTGGGGGGATATTTCTGTGCTCTCCCACCCCAGGCTGGATCAGAGGCAATAATGGCCTGATATTGCTTCTCTTGGCTGAAGGCACTAGGACACAGTGAGCATAGTTCAGGTCTTTGAAGTGTCTGTATCTTACTTCAGCTGGAAAAAGCTGTGTGTTTCCTTAATTCTTTTCAACCTCTAGGCCTGAAAGGAAGAAGTTAATGAAATAAATAAATAAAAAAAAGGTGTTGTCCCCCCCGCCCAAGTCCCAAATATATGAAAAGTTGTGTGATGCAGAAGTGCTAGTAATGCTTCAAAGCAGGGACATCAACTGTGGCAGGAATCAAGATCCATTCAGATAAATGTTTATTATATACTGCTGGAAAAAAATGTTTATAAATTAAATTCTCATCTGTTCCTTCCTAAATGGTCCAGTTTTAGGGAGGGACAGTTTACAACTGGAGGTTTGGAAAGGGAAAGCAGCACAGCTTAGGGATGTGTGGATAAAAGCGGGACTGGACAGGGAACTAACTGGGACAGGGAAATTTATAGAAGGCTGACACCCAGCAAGCAACATTTTGGAGGGACAAGATGGACTTCAAAGGGACAGCAAAGGCTGGGGACAGGCAAGAGAGACATTTAACTGGACTTAAATCCTCTAACCAATGACACAGAAGCTCCATGCTAACTAGTCCTGACCCAGCTTTAGCTTGAGCCTTTTCCTGTCCTCTTCCTTAGAGAAAATAGCTTTTGTTCATTGTTAAGAAGAAAACGTCAGTGTGTTCACAAGGGAGCAACATCTACTGCATGACTGGAAGCCCTTTCATGCTTTTCCTCCTCTATTTCCATCTCTGTTTTAGGAATATTTTCTCCTTTGTGACTCTTCACAATTCCCATTGATGGCAGTGGACCAAAATTCTCTTCTGATTTTTTTTTTATCAGCTTCCAGTGGGAAACCATAAAGGGTCTAATTCTGATCTCACAATTTGAGGATACTTGGTACTTACAGGTATCAAGACCCTAGAAAAATTACTTCTCATAGTAGTGGAAAGGCTGACCTAGAATATTTCCAAAGGAAAGTCTTTTCTGTGAAATATTAAGTTAACAAGGAGTGTTAAACTCATGTGTCACACTTTGAAAGCTTGAGAGTTTAGAAGTGGGAAGCTCTCTAAATTCACAAGAAAGATGAAACAGTTGAGAAACAGAGGAACAAGAGGGGAAGGACAATGTAAGGCAGCTTTTCTTGGCCCTCTGTGACCAAGGCAGAGGGCCAAGAGGATCAAGGCAGGCTCAGAAAGTTACAGCCTGTCAGATTGAAAGGATCAGTTGGCAGTTATTTTACTCAGGTGAGTAAGATTTCAAAAATGGGAAAGACAAGGGCTTCACATTAAAGGTTTCTGAAGCTTTCCAAGAGCTCCTCTTCTATCGTGTATTCTTGCACAAAACCCAAAATGGCTTGTAGTCTCTTAAAAGTTTTCTCTAACACATTTTTTTAGAAATCTTCAACTCCAAATTGTAAATCTATTAACATCTTTTAAATGTAAAATTGATTCACAAGCAAGTAGTTGTGTACTACTTGGAAATTTTCATGTGTTATAAAAATATAATTTATCTCTGAGCAAATTTCAAAAGCATGTGGATCTTGGACAGCAGCATAAATTTTGCTTTTGTACCACTATTTCATTTGTTAATTATTGCACATGTAAGCACTTGTGAATAGGAGAATAGGAGCAGCAGGTTCCTATTCTGTTCCTATTTCCCACAACAGGGGGAAAATAAATACAGGCTTCAAGTCACACTTGCTCATGGGCAGGGTGGCACTGCTCTTTCCTGCTCCAGCATGGCCACAAACTGGTCAGTGTCCTTGCTCTGAGCATCCTCCCTGGCACAGGAAAATGCTCCTCTCCTGACCAAACACCCCACTGTCTGTCCATCATAGCAGTCAGGGCATCGGGGTCACACTGAGATGAGAGGATCAGCCAAATGCTATTGTCATCCCTGAGTACTGAAAACTAATGATACTTTAAATAAATAAAATTACAGCTTTATTCTCTGGTTTGTGGGCTTGTAGGGTATGTTTGAGTGACTTTTCTCAGAAACCACAGAGGCTAGAAACTTTCCTCTTTTTGTGATTCTCGTGTTAGTAACTGGCTCCAGATGTTTTAACTGTAAGAAAATAAGTACTGGGAGAGTTGTAATGATATCATTCATGTAGCAGCATTGGGAAGAGCAATCTGAAGAGGCTGATAGTCATTCCTTCTCCAAGAGGCAACATTGAAGGCAATTAGGTGTAGCTGAGCAGTAAATATTTGAGAAGTGAAATGTGGCCATGGAGAACAATAAAAGATGGTTTGGGGTTTCTCTGGGACCACTAGAGTACAGGAGGGTCGTCACATTAAATGGGAGCAAAAGGAAAGTAAGAATCTCACTTATTTTTCTGCTTCATCATCACGTGCAAAGGTGCTTACAGAGTGCATCTTTGAGAGGCTAAAGTTTACTGTTAAAAGGAGAAAATTGTTTCTGGAATAATTTGCACATACATAAAACAGATTCAAACTGCATACTCTTTAGATGAGATCTGAGGTGCTTTCTCTGTACTAAACCACATGTGGTGGTCTACTACTGACTAATATAGGCTCTACTAATTCATGTGAATAGACATACTTGTAGCAAAATGTTTAAAACACAGAGGTTAAAAAAGATGTCATTAGGGTGATGGATTCTCCAGTAAATATTCCCTTTGAGAAAATGTGTCATAGCAGATATTCCTCTCTATAAATTGTACTAGTTTGTGGTTTAGAAGGACTACAGGGAAATTGGATGTTGGAGTTGGGTTTGCTTCCCTGACTGAGCAATCCTGGCTTAACAGCAAAATTCTAGAGAGTATGTGAAAAGTATGAAGAAATCAACATATCAGGTCATGGTAGACACACTGTATTTATGCATTTAATGCTTCCTTTTGGACCAGCTTATCCATGTCAAAGCTTATGTCTGGGTTTTATCTGACTGCCACACAGATGTTTGAGAATGAGCACAAATTAACACACATTGAACTCTTGTTAAAGCATTTGGAAAAATAACAGGATATCAATTATTCCATGCAAACTGCTGAAGTAAACTGTACTTCAAGTGCAAATCGCTTCCAATGCTCAGGGAGGTGCAGATGTAGATGTACTTGAAGAGATTGATGAGAAACAACTGAATTGTAGTGAATTAAAGCCCTGATATCAGATTGGGTTGGGGTGTAGGCTTATTTTTTGTGAGGGGAGCAAGGCTATATTTGTCAGAGAATTTAGAAATGTCTCCAAGCAGCCTGGCCGAGATTCCCAGGCGCTGTAACCTTCCTCGTGTGCAGAGGGGGCGAGGCAGCTCCGCAGGGGCAGCGCGGGGCAGAGCCCTGCCCGCAGCAGCGGCACCGGGAGCTGCACTCCTGCCCCCAGCCCCACCGGCTGCCGCCTTCTCTGGCCCGGAATCACACACCAGGAAAATCACCTTCCACCTGAGACTGCGCTTACCCACCCAACCTACACTCTCAGAATCTGGGGCACATTATGCACAGGTCTCCGAGATGAAAGGGCAGCCGTGAACCAGCCATGGAATCCTCCCAGCCAGTCAGTCTCTAATGAGAAACACCGAGGAACATGTTCCCAGCTCTTCTCTAGCTTTGGCCGGCCTCTAAAACCTGCCTAATTGTCTGCATGTGTGTTGTTCAGTTGAAACTCTGTCAGAAAACACTCTATCTGGCTGGGTTTAAAAGTCAGCTCTCCTCCTGTCAGCAACATTACTCTAGTTTAGGCTGGAGGTTAAATATAATTGATAATTTAGGTGCATATTCTACCACAATGCACAAAGAAAAACGAAGCCATTTCATTCAGACCAAGACCCCACTGGGTTAATGAAATGTTTGTAAAACAAACAGCTCACCTGTGTGTTTGCTAGCTGAATAATCAATCCTATGATACTGTTTTGAGAATATAGCCTGCAAATAACTGGGCAGGGTTGACAATTAATATTTCTGTAGGTAAAATTATATCTGCCTATTTGTATACTTTCAAACAAAGATTAAAGTGCTCATCATTGCTTTTGGAAGACAAGAAGTATGTTTTGTTCACATCAGTTTTAAAACTTTTCCCACATTTAGAAAAAAAGTAGGCTTGTTTATTGTCACAAATTAAAATAATGTCTTGTTCTGTCTAAAACAGCAGAACAAGTAGCTTGTTGTAGATTTTTAATATATAAGCTTTAAATTAAAAATAGATTCTGGGAGCTTTTTGCTTTCAATCAATTATTTTGCATTTTCCAAAGTGAATAAGTGTAATAGAAATTTATTTAGCTACAATTCAAGTTGGCTGCTAGCCAATCTGTTTTTATTTGTTTGACGGCTTAAATGACAAAAGCTAAACACCAAAAAAAGCTTTTGTGCTTTTTTTGTTGCCCATGCTTTTCACATGCACTATAACTTTTTTTTTGTCTACTGGGACTAAAGTTTTGGAGAGGAATAAAACAGTCTATTCCTTGCTATTTACTTTAAAGAAGGAAGCTATATGGAGGCTCTGGATATTTTTGGTAGGCACATGTGGAACAAACGTGTAATTGTATGACTGATCCAGGAGAATGTTTAGCAGTATCTCATGGTATGCCATTTAGGGGAACAATCTGAAGTATGAAGCAGACTCAAGTGTGAGAGTGCTGTGGAGCAAAGGAAATTTCGTGTATGAGAATGCCCTCCTAACATAACCCATGTGCAATTATGCAGACTATTACTTGTATCTCTCTATAAGGTGCAAATTTTACTTTGAATCTTGTTCAAGCTGTTATAGCCATAAAAACATGAAGGCAAAAGTATATTGGTCATTTGCCAGATGTCTCAGGATGATGAAGTGGCTAATAGAGTCCAAGCTGATGGAACATCAGGACTGGGCTGCATACAGCTGTGGCAATGTGGTGCATTGTCCATCTACTCACCTTCAGTTGTTCTTTCCTTATAAGCAGGAAACTCTTGAGGTAAATTAAATACCCAAAAGCTGTCTGGGATTTATTTTATTTACAAGTTTTATTTTACTTTTTACTTACCTTTTTTAGTTTTTTGAAAAACAGTCCCACAAAGTAAAACTACTTGTTGAAGATGCTGCAAGTAAAGGCCTTGTAGTTGTGTAACCTGTTCTACTCATTTATTTTTATTCAGACAGTGCATCCAGTACCTCAGGTGGCTTCCTTGTCTCTCAAAGCATCTCAACCCTCATTGCACCTTGAAGCACCCTTGCAGTGACACAGCATCATGGGCCACCAGGAAAAAGAAGCCTTACAAAGTAGCAGCAACCATCTGCTGTGTTTCTGACCCCAGCAAATTGCAACAAGAAAGGGTAAGAGGAAACTAAACTGAGGGGTGGAGAGCTTAGGCAGCAAGTTCCTGGGCTTGTTTCTGTGCTGTGCAGCAGAGCTACTTTGTCTGCTGTGATCTATCAGTGTAGATATAAAGGAGACATTAATGCTCTGAAGAACTGTTATAAGTTACCTCGTAATGTGTGGCATCACTCAAGCTCTTACATGAACTTCAGTGGAGGTTACTCAGTGAGATAGCTCTGCTGTGCAACCAAGTTTGCCTTCTGCAGAGTGCAGCTTTAGCAGGTTTGTAAGGAAGGTTGTGCTTGCTGGAGTCACATGTTGTGAGTTGCTGGTTACACAAATTCTCTGTCGACTCTCTTCTGAATAATAGTGCAGTACTGTGATGTCCATTAATACTGGAATGGACATGGGATTAACAAGGCTGGGGAAGGCTCAGTACAGTTTTACAAAGAGGGCAACTGAAGCACAAGCCAAATTTTGCCTGAAGTAATTTACTGGCAGTTCTAGGAAGAGGAATCCTATGTCTTGACTGTGTCATTTCAACAAATTGCAAAAGTTGCCACTGCTCCCCCTTTTCCTTATACAATTTGACTGCAACATAGAGGTTGCTATTGTAATATAGAGGTTGCCTTGCCTAATCTATGGAGATTTGTGAGAACAATTTGAAACTCCAACTAGCACGTCAAGGAAATGAATAAACAATGACTTCTTACAATGATTGAAGGATATTTACTAAGTCAAAAATTGTTACACTTTGAGGACTCACTATGTAGTTCTTAATATTATCTAATATGGAAGAGGACAAATAAGCAGTTCTATATATTTATAGAATATAATGTATATAAATTTACTATTTATGTAATTTACATTATAAATTGCAAAAAAAACCCCCAACCAATATCTGGGAAGAAAATACTCAGAAAAATTCAACAAATTAATGCTTCTTTCATTAAGCCTTGAGAGCTTGATTCTGCAAAGCCAAAGCCTCCTCAAGGGTACCAAAGAAGTCTCAGTTTTTATGACACTAAGAAAGTTGAATGTGCTCAGCAGCATTTCTCTGGGTTTAAATTCAAGCCACCAAAATCATCTGATAGATTACAAGATCCAACAATCTGAAAAGAAAGAGCAAATATTTGACAAAGTATGTGTACTTGTTGGGGAATAATAATTGTAGCTTTTAATCCGATAATATATTCAGTTTGGTTATTGTTCTGTTCTGATCATATTGTGATGAACTGTTTAAACAAGCATTGCTATTTTACTGCCTGAAAAATGACTTAAAGAAGTATTCTGATTTGACAAGGAAAAAATGACAAAACAGCCAAATGTTTGCATTTTCATATCAGGTGAGTAAAATGTTTAGAAAAATGAATTCTGACTTATATGATGTGTGAGAATTCAGTCACACCTGTACAGGATTGATAAAACCTTTGAAGTTTAGTCTTACCTGAGATAGTCAGTACATCTACAAGTGTCCTAATTGTCTATTCCCTCCATTAGGTTTGTGTATGGGCCCCAGGGGTGAGAAATAATTGTACCATAAATATACAAGCTCTTAAGCATTGCTCTAAGAGCAGAAAGATGTATCAGTTTTGGTGGAAAAAGCTCCTTTTTGAGGTAAAAGCAGATTTTTTTTGTGGAAAAGGATATTATCAGATAACAGCTTAACTAAATGAAATTCATCTCCCAAAGTCATGTAGGAAATATTTGCAACTAAGTGTCCATTTACTAAACACTTCCCTTTGAAAATCATTCCTGAAGTTCCAAGCAAGCATTCCCCCATTTTTGTGGTGAGTATATACCACTGTCATTAGCATTGCTGTTAATGGGGATAAGAGAGAATTAGCGTGAACACAAATTTGTTTGCATCATTCAGTGTAAAGCCATTTTCTTTTTGCTGTAAAGAGATGTAAAACTGGAGCTAATAGAGACACTACCATCACTACGCCAACAAAGGTCTATGATTTCAGAGGGTATAGGTTTCTTTTTCACATTTCAAAGAAACCAAGAAGCCTTCTCAGTCCAACTTTAGGCTCAAGATTTCTGAGCTTTTCTTTTAGGGCCAAGTTATGAACTGCTGAAACATAGGGGTTTATCACAGAACCCCCAGTGCAAGCTGAGCACTGGCCATGGTGCAATTTAAATTATTTATGCACAGGGCTGTGTTCAGACCACGCGCACATTTGTCCTTGTCAGTCAACAAGTGTTCTATTAATCAAACAGGAACCCTGGCGCGTTCATTACAAAAGTAAGAACATTGAATTTGGGATGGTATTTTTAGTGCTTTTGACAGACAGCGATTATTAAGCTGTCACTCCCTCTTTTCTGCCGACTCCCCTATCTTCCTCCCCTTCTTCAATGTATTGTCGTTTTATTAAGAGCACACTAATAGTTAAACGACAGGAACCCTAAACCCCTGACTAGTTCACTGACATGACAGGTTATTTTTTCCCTCTATTCCATGTCCAAGAACCCCTGCTGATCTTCCCAGCATGCAGTGCTGTGTGACCCTTAACATCTGGCAGTGATTAATTGTCTTAGTGTCATAGCGATCGCCTTCCTCCCTCTGATCCTCACTTACTTTGTTCTCTCTTTTAAAGCCAGTGTGCTGGAACCTTTTCTTCCCACTTTTAAATCTGTCCAGTATCCAGGATACTGTGTGTGTCTACTGCGATACAACTTGAAAGAAACCGAAACAGTCAGTTATCTGGCCCTGAAAGTCTGGTCATGGATTCAGAGGGCTTTCTGTTCACTGAAGGGGTGTGCTTGAAAAACAGCACTAACTAGAATGACACAGATCTTGTTGAACTTGATCCGGATCTCGGGTCCCTTCTAAGCAAACAATGCAATTATGGGCAATGCCATTTTCAGCAGACACACGGGGTATTGTGCAGAGGGCTGTTGGCTGCAGCTTACACGTTACATAGATTAAGGGGCTGACACCTCCTGACAGTGGCTAACCCTTTGTGCTCAGCTCACCCTGCTATACCTCGCTGCCACAGAGGTCTGAGCCCCGGAGCTCTCCCCGCTCCACTCCCACCGAGTTAGGCAGGTTCCTGCAGCTGCAGCAGGGACGGGGCTGCTGGCTTCGGCACCAGGACTGCCTGGGCTGGGAGCTGACACAGAGATGGCGCTTGAAAGGGGATTTTATTGGCCAAGGAATATCAGGGGGGTGCTCCTACCTGCTTTAGATCCCTGTACAAAAAGAATACTGGTGTAAGAGGAGATGACTGTACCACTAAGGTAAACATCAGGTGTCCATAGTCTGCTCTCAAATCCCAAGAGGCTTCCCACGTGATTTTCAAGAATCGGTTTAATCTCTACCTCAGTTTCTTGTATTGGAAAATAAGGACAGTAGCTGCTTCGAAGTCTGGGAGGTTTGGAGTTTTTAGACATCCCTTTTTCCTGTATGAAGATGAAATATTGCTAGGCAATTATTTATATATGTTTTTTTTAAGACCAGCTGCCAGGCATGGGGGGAGCTGTGTAAGAGGGAGGAAGGAGGATATGTTATGCAGAAGTTGGTTTGTTTTTTTAAGACTGCTTAGATTCAGGATGCCTGCGATGTAGTCATAGTTTGGCAACTTGCATGGGTAAAGTACCAACTGCTCTAAACTTCCACTTCCTTGCATGCAAATGGAGGATGAGCTAATAGTGTTCTTTGCAAAGAAAACCTAACCCTCTTAACTTCTGAAGATGAAAGGTAAAAATAAACAATTGTTTTAAATCCTGGTTGAATAGCAGAATACATGCACTGAACTTAAACTACCAGTACATTTACATTTTAAGGCAAAATATCTGAAAGGCAATTTCTCCTTCACTTACCTATTGAATGTTGAGTTCAGAGTCTCTCTGTCTCCCATGACACACACTCCTCACAAATAGATTTCTCCAGAGCAGTATTATGTTCTAGCTCTCCGTGTATTTCAAACAATTATAAGGCCATTTATTTTCTATTTCAAACCAAAATAGTGAAATGGAGTGCATGGCCTTTTCTAGTTGCTAAGCAACCCTTTGTAATGTGCATCCTGCATTTTGCTGTGCCATTTGGCAATTCACACAAGATCTTGTTTGTTCATTTCCAGTCTAGTAAAATTGGTTGCTATATTTCAAGTGCCAGTATAGATCAAAGTATTTCCTAGAAGGATAAACATGTTAACTGGCAGAGAGCGAATGATTAACATCAAGCACAAGCCTTTTAGCATAAAGGACTTGGCATGTCATCCATTGGCAAAGCTACTCAGATGAATGCCATCTATACCTAACAGATGTGCCACTAAGGAGTTATCCTCTTCTTTCCAAAGTGCTGCTTGCTGTGCTGGTGTGACTGAATGAGGGTGCTGAGCTTTGTAAGAAACTGAGCCAAATGCAGTTGTCAGCCATGGCATTGTATCTGGAGATCTCTGCTGATTTTGCCTGAGCTTCTTCAGCTTTGCATCCGTATAACTAATGGTAGAATTATATTAAACTGTTACTTATTCTTCCTCTACCCTTTATGAACACTTATAAGCAAACTTGAGTCTAATATTTGACTATTTATTATTACCTGTCTCTGATAAACTCAAAGTGTATGCCTAAAAAAAGTTGCCTTTAAGTAGGGAACACACAGTCCTCATAAGCAAGGCAGAACACGGTTGGGTTTTGCAATCATCTCTGTACTTCCAAACTTCTGACTAAAAGCTATAGATGATCTGAATCTCTGCAAATTGGAGGGGAAGTTTGAAATAGGGTTGGCCAATGAAAACTTCTGAAAATTGGTAAGTAAGACAAATTTTAAAACGTCATATACATGTCTGTTTTGTCATTGGTGTGATTTGGGTGACATATGCATTTGCGTGATGTCTGTAACCTGCAATCTTTGCCAGAATCTCAGTGGTACAATATAGACTGGACCAAATATCAGATACTGACTAACACAGTCATTAAAAGTACTAAGTGACAGACATTGTAGGCAATTTTAAATTTTGACACAGATGGCAACAATTTTGACATAGTTACAGTATTCTAAATCCTACGGCAAAGCTGCAGAGAATTTTACAAAAACATGTATTCCTGTTGTAGCGTGCTAAAGGATAATTCCAAGAAGTGAACATTTCCCATTACAGACACTAAAAGGAGCAGATTATCTAAGTCATTCCTATAAAACCCTGTGTGTCATTGGGAGTATATTTAATAGAGTTTCTCTGGACAAAAGTTTACCTGCCAGAAGTACAGGTGTTGTAGCTGCTAGAAGTGATTTGTTTATGGATGAAGTGAGCACAGCACTCTCCTGTTTGTGCAGTAATGTGGGTGTCTGACAGCATGGCCAAGGTCAGCCAGGTGATAAATCTGTTTGTACATTTTGCCTTGATCATATACCCAATCTCAGCCATGGTTGTGAAGAAGAGGATGAAGAGAGAGGTGGAGCAGATTTTCCTTGTGTGATCAGAGCAAAGGCAAGAGGCAGATTCTTTACACTGCCAGGAGTGTGAACAGCTGGGGAGAATCAGCCCTCTCATTTCATGGCAGATAATCAGTTTCGTATTTTCTGTGGCAACCATAAATACACTACAGCCTTAGCTGTAGGCCTATAGGTAAAGCTGTTTGCTCTGACTGCTTTTCTGTTTGTCCCCTGAGAGCTGAGAATTCTCCAGCAAGTCCACAGCACACAGGGAGATGTCCTGTCCTGTCTGTGAGACAGCAGTCAGAGCAGACTTGGGCTCATTATCCTGTAGCTGTATTGGGAGATCTAACTGATCTGGAAATACATGAAAGAAACTCCTTCTCACGTACACACAGCAGGAGTGCACATAAGCCAAAAGATGGTCTTTCAAAATTGACAGGTACTACCTCTAAATCATGTTCCCTGTTGCTCATTTTTGTTAATATTGGAATCATTATACTGATTCTACTGAACTGACTAGATCCTTTTGCCAAGCCATGATGCTGAAGCGGTATGAAATAAGAACAGAACCTCAATGATACTCTAAGCGCTGGCTCGTAAATAAGTTTCAATTTCTAAATTGCTTGAATATTGATTTGGGTGCTCATCATATTCTTCCTAGAGTGCACTGTATTTTTTTTAGAATAAGGCTGTAAAAATTGTGGTTGGAAATAAATGCCATGGCAAAAAATATTCTTAAAGTGTTTGTAATGATGCAAAGAAAACTAATCTGTCTGTGTATTCTTGTCCTAGACCTATGCAACTATCTAACACTGATTGCAAGCTTAAATGCCCATAATGTAATGTCAGCTTTTTGGTCCAGCATTAGTTTTTGAAAGTAGCCAGCTCTGCAGTTTAAACAGTGCAGAGGTTGAAAAGAACAGGGTGTAGGGAGGCAAACTGCTCCTTTGGTGTGTTGTGCTGCTTCAGGCTTCAAATTTAGGTGCTCTGAACTGCACACCCCCCTCTCTTCTCTGAATAAGTAGCAAATTTATGTTCCTAATGTTTACCCCTGTGACCCGTGCCTAGGCTGGATGCCTGAACCCGCCTTGCAGGGATGACGTGATGACAAGATGACATCTTTTTAGTGTCAAATGCTGCTTTCCATGGCAGATGGCCACCAGGCAGGAAGAGCAGGCTGTACATGGGAGCACGACAGCAGTCTCTGCACCCCGTGTGTCTGGGGCTGGGACTGGCAGGGTCCCTGCAGGGCAGGGCCCCATGTCCTCCAGCAGCGCCGGGAGACTGAGAGCGGCACCACCCACATCTCCTCTGCTACAGCACCGATGCCTTTCCCTGGTTTTTAAAAGTTGAGAACCATATATAGTTAAGGGATAAGGGTTTTTTACCTCAGTATTTAATAAGGATCCTTATGGTGCACCTTTTCCCAAGGTGGGATGTGCTGCAGTGCACACACATGACAGATCACCTATACAATTTATAGACCTTACAAATTAGCATATCTAACAAGGATGCCCAAATGGGAGGCCTGGATGAATGGCCTGATATTCCCTCACGTGAGGAATTCCCCTCTGGATGGGCCAAATCTCCAATTGACAGGATATGTCCTAGAGAGGACCTTGGTTTCCCAAGATCGCTTAGGGTTTTCTGGCCTCCTACCACGAGGATCTTTGGTCTCCTGGCCTAACAGAGTACTAGGACTATGCTAAATTATCAGACTTAAGGAATTACAACCATGCATGCTAAGAATATTGAGGTTAAAGGTATATAAAAGGTATATAAAAGAAAAGATGAGGAATAATCTTGTCATCACCACCCCACAAAGTCTTCCCCGAGGCTGCCGCCGCCCCAGTGGCACCTGGGCACAGCAATCAGGGCGATTTTCCTACAGAGAGGCACAGGCTAAGCCCAAAGCCAGCTGGAGGGTGATGTGTCCGGACAGCCCTGGTCGAAGCAGCCCTGCCCTGCCCTGCCCTGCCCTGCCCCGCCCCGCCCCGCGTGGGTGTCCCCTGGCAGCAGAGGTGACACGTTTGCAGCAGCTGCTGCCCTGGTCCGTGGGTGTGACTGCGCTGGGGCAGCGCTGTCTGCGAGGGCAGCACTGGGGCCAGCCTCGGCTGCAAGGCTGCAGGCAGTACCGCTAAGCTCTGCTTGTCATTTTAACTGAGTATTATGTAAATCAAATAGAGTGGCTGTTAAATTAAAGCGTGAGAAGGTAATGCCTTCAGGTAATGCCCGCTGCAGCCAAGTCACTGGATTTTAAAGAATTATAGAATTTGTTATTTCCTTATTTCTTTCCATGGGAGATGGAAATAAAGGCTCAGGAAAAAAAAAAATCCTAATTATTGACTTCCCTGAGGAGACACCCTGACAGCTCCCCACACAAAGGATTTAACAGCACTGGGGCAGGGCAGCACCAGTGGTCACAGAGAAGAACAGCTTATCACAGACCCTGTCTCAGGGAAAATCAGACTCATTTTTACACCCTGTGGGAAATAAGTGACTTTTCAATGGGACTTGCAATAAAGAAGAATTTTCTCAGAATGGAAAATCTGAAAAATCTTCTGCATTCTCAAATCTCCATAGGAAGTATCTTGGATATTCATTTAAATACCAGTTCTGATATTTTATGTTAGAATCTCATTCAGAAAGAAACATGTAAATTTAAAATGATCTAATTTTATTGATTTTGTCTCTATATTAGCTTTGAAGGTTATTTAATAAAATCTCACTCCAGAAAATGAAACCAGTTTGTTAAGATTAATCTATTAATTATATTCCTTTAACTAGAGCAATTTCTAAAGTTTCTGAGGCATAGAAAAAGGATGAAAGTTCTAGATTAGGACTACATCATAGCGATATTTTCAATTAAAATATTTTAAATTAAAAGGCAGGTCTAGATTTGCAAAAATTTGGGGGGAAAAAATCATCCTACTTTAAAAAACCCCCACCCTGTTCTGTTTAAAAAAGAAATCCTACCCAAACATTCCAACTATTGTTCAAGTATTGAGAAAACCCTTCCGGCATGGACCACTGCTGGTGCTGCAATGCAAGGTGACATTGATGTTCTGAGCAGCTGATTAGCAGCATTGCTGGGCACACTATGATTGCTCTAACTCAGGAGAATTTTCAAGATTTAATATTTTTCCTAGATGAAAAGCTAATTTAAATATTATTCAAATGTGAAATCTCCCAGAAATTTGGACTGAGTCTATTGAGACATTCCAGTTTCATTTGAAGACTTTCAATGTTATAAAGTCAGTTTAATCTCCCTTTTTGAAAATCCGAGTGAAAAAAGGAATTTTCTCTTTTGAAGATATGTTCTTCTCATTTCCTTACCTGCCTTCTGTTTTTCCCTCCTTGTTTGACCAGATTTGATTTTTGGGCTTTTGAATTTTTAATGTATTGGCATTTTCATCTGAAAACACATTGTGAAAATATTCCTGGGCATCTCTGTTTAAACTCTAATTTTATTTAAAATGTAATTATCAGTATTATGGGTAAGCTCGGAATTACATATTAAACTCATGCAGAAATGCAAATACAATTCATATAAACACCCTTTCATCTGTTCCATTTTATAATACATGGTTTACAAAGTGTTTTTTATAAAAATAGAATGCAGTGAAGATAAAATCACAGTGAAAGAGAAATAATTCAGACAAAGGAGGAGATAATTCTCTTCCCTACAGATTTTTACTGTTGGCTGGTTTTTGTTGTCTGTTATGTGTTTGCATTAATGTCTGAAATATGCTACTTGGCCGGGTCAGTCACAGGTTAGACAGTCACTGAAATAATTCTAGGAGGCTTGGTGCTTATTGAAGACTTAATTTAGTCTTTTACTGTGCTGCATTGCAAATAGTCAGATTCTGATTTCATTTACACTGAAATAAATACAGTATAACTACATTCACTTCAGAGGAGCTACTCCAATATACATTGCTTAACTGAGAGCAGAGTGTAATCCTCCATCACCCTCATTTATGGATCTCTTGGCATACACGGACAGGGAAGCAGTTGGTGGTAGTTATGTCCGTGGTAACTGTGAGGAGAGTTTGCATTGAAGTTCTTTTGGTCATTTGTGTTTGAGAAATGCCCTTGGCACTCACCCAGGTGTGGGGTTCTCCTGGGTGCTGGAAGCACTGCAGCAGGTCTGCCTCAAGGACGGACACTCCCAGGGAATACCTGTGACTGTGCAGGGCTTCCACACCTGGAGCATCCACAGATTAAATCTACGTTGTGGACTTGACCATGAGGGCAGCAAATCCCTTAACTTTTTTTGGATATCTGGGCCATCGTAGATGTGCCAGATGTGTTGTACTGTCTAGAAGCTCTGCTGTGCCAGGCTGGTGGGGAGTGTTTCAGCCTATGCCCAGCATGTGAACTGCAGAGACTGGCTTGGGGAGGATGTGCAAACTTGGTACCCTATGAGAGAAAAGCTCTGGTGTGGGCCCCCTTGATATCCTGAAGAATCACAATGATTCATGCACAAACACACAGTTTACATTCCCTCCATAACCTTACCAGCAAGGGAAGGAAAACTTCTATGCCCTGGCAAGAGTCCCCAGTGTAGTCAGAGCTTTGGCTGCACTTGTGTGTTTATGAATTCTAACAACTCCATCACGAATGCTGTCACCAGATACCTGGGCTCTAGCCACACTAACTTTTCCAAATGTTTAAGTATGGTTTGCTCTTAGGAATGTGCTCTCATCTGTGTTGTAGCTACTATAAGCAGTAAGATATCATGTAAATTGTTTTTTAATTTATTTACTCCTTAACTTTTCTAGTCAAGGATGAAATATGCATGATGTTACTTTCCAGACTTGTGTTTTCTGTGTTTTTGTGCTATAGGGATGGCTTTACCTTTTTTTTCCTAAGACCTTCCTAAGATCTGAGATAGAGAGCAGAGAGATGCAGCAGAGGGACCACCACTGAAGTTAGTACAGAATGTACATGTGGCATTTCAAAAACAGTGTTTGGCCTCCTGGAGAGAGCCACTATAATTTTTAATCTGGAAAGTATTTGAAGGGTATTTTCTGTGAAGGAAACTTTTAGCTGTGTAATATAGTTATGCAAACAAAGGTTGCAGAAACACTGTCTAAACAAAGTGGGGTTGTGGTATTAGGGGGAAAAGCAAGATGAGGAAAAGTAGTGCTTCACCATTTTGTTGCAATGGAAACAAAGTGTCTCTTCATATTCTTTTGGATTAAAAGCAGTGTCCCAAAAGACAGAACTACTGAAGAATAACCAGCTCAATAGAGAAAGGAAGAAGCTACCTTTTTGCGTACTATTGGGACAAAGAGTCCACCAGTCTGACTGATAAGGCAATTAAAACTCTCCTTTTGATTTCCAAATACTTTGGCTCCAAACAAATCTGCATAAGGATTTCTGAGAGGGTCAAAGGAATAAATAGTATCTTCTCCAGGCTCAAGGAAGGCAGCAGAGTAGTAAGAACAAAGCATTCCAAAATGGCAACAGGGGAAGGAAATGACTTTCTCTAGATCACATGGAAGTTTCAAGTACACTGTTGGCAATTAGGATTTTAGTGATGAGGCAACTTTTTTACCTAAGGTGTTCTGTTAAACATGTACATAAGTAAACAAAACCAATTTAAATTTTAAGTAGATTAAAAAAAAAAAAAGAAAAAAAGAAAAAAAAAGGTGATTTTGAATAAGTACTGTGGAGCACATGTGTAGAGTACTTTATTCCTTAGCTATAACTCTGCAAATCTCAGTCATGTTTCCTTTAATCAGGTAAATTCTCTGGTTATTCATCTCAGGCTAAACACCAAATTTCTGTATATCTCTGTAGACTTTCATTCCATACCAGCTCAGTTTCAGTGTGTTTATCTCAGGGAAGAGATAATGTGTACATTGGAAGAGTCACCAAATGACCACCCCAGTCATTCAGAGAACCACCCCACTTCAAAGCAGTTCATCAGCCCAGGGATGGACTCTCCCAGTAACCACTGCACCTGAAAACTTCCCTGTTCTGCAGACAGTCCTAAGCACTGTGTGTTTTTGTTTGACCTGCCCACTTCCAGGGAACCTGTGGTTTTTGCACGTTGCAGGGTGTTTCTTCCCTTTCCGTAAGGAATCGTTTCTAGTTTTGCTGAATGAAAGAAAGGGACCTCAATTCCAGTCCTGTAAGATCAGCTTTTTGGCAGCTTTCAGGAGAAAAAGAAGAGCCAGTTGGGAATGAGGAGATGTCAGGATGTTTTAAGTGCAGGAGTTGTTCTAACAGCAGGTCCTTGTTAGAAGTGTGTAATTTTTGGACATGTCCCTGGCCTAGACTTTGTGCAGCACAGTAGCATTTCCAGAAATGAGCTGTAGGCAGGGCTTTTATCACTAAATCACACAACATAGGTCAAAATTTGTGTTTTAAAACCCCGAAGTCCATGAGTATATAAAGGGCACTATTTCAGTGTGGTTAATTTTATTATCTTATTATAAGCTTTAAAAAAACCCCCAACAACAGCAAAAAAGACAAAAATACCACAAAAGCCCAGCAGGTTTTTCTTCTTCAGTTTTGGAGGGAAAAAAGTTGCTTCCAGGGTGAGATTTAGCATGCCAAGTCTCTGGCCAGAGCAAATTTTTAAAGCTGTATCATAAACCTCTGAAAATAGGAGTTTATAATAGAAATGCAGACATACAGTTAATTATATCATCATGAATGGCGCCACTATAATTAGCTAACTTCTATAGGATGCCAAGTTTTAAACTATTTTACTTTTATGGCACTGGATGTCAAAAGCTATTTATTTTAGTTTCTTTCATTTTTTTTTTATTGTCTTACTGACCTGGCTCACCAGGTTAGGAAAATGGCTTGCAGATTTTCCTTCAGCCCTGAAGAACCCTTGCAGCCTCGCTAGTTAGCAGTTGCTAGAACCTGGGATGTCAAAGGGAGTAGATCCCCTGCAAAGGCAGGCAGCAGGTTATCAGCAGAAGCAGACTTCTGTGGATAACCTTGGACTTGTGGTTCTCACTGAAGGGCTTATTCTGAGATGACTGACAATCTCAGCTGGACAGAAATCTGCTAATATCTGGGTATTATATATACTTTTAAGGTGACGCTTTAAAAAAAAAAGATGAAATACAGAGAAGAAAAGGAACATAATCTGTTTTAGAAATACAGTATTTCCTACAGGTTCAAAAACAGAGAAAGGTGCTAACAACAGATCCAAGGAGATTATGGGATGCGAAAATCTCCTCTCTGAAGGTTCTGTTTTCAAGTAACTGTAACTCTTTTGCAGCTCATTGCTTTTTAGGTGCTTTATAGTCCACACAGGAATCAATCAGTGTTTCACCCATCACTGAAATGCAGTTTCACCTCCTCTAGAGGTGAATCCAGAAAACTTTACAAAAATATGATCATTTACATTGCAGAGCAAAGATCAACATATTGTTCAGTTAAAGAATCAGAAGAATCTGTGAACTAATCACACATGCTCAAATATTGTTTAAATTGATAATCAAAACTTAACATATGTCATCATTTGGAAGGAGTTACTATATTTTGAATGCCCAGACAAAGTCTTGCCTGTTTGTTAAGATGGTAAGTTAAATTTTCAGGGTTTTTTTTTAAAGAAAATTTTAAATTTTATTTTGTCAAACAATATCTATATGCATGTAATAGTATGCTGAAGTTACTAACTATCCTTAATATTTAACACATCCATATTTACATGTGTTTATATATGTATAAATTATGACTAATACTGATATGCTTGATATCAGTTTTCTTGATTATTTGATAAGAATCTGAAGGTAAAACTTTAATTCAAACACACTGCACCCCAAATCCTGTTGCTCTTTAGGGATGGTTCATGCTACCTCCTTTTTATCTGACAGTGATGTGTAAGGTTGTTGGGGGTTAGGCTTGTTTTTTTTTTTTTTTTTTCTTTTTTTCACCTATAGAATTTTTTCCCAAGAGTTGCAAGGCAACTAATTACTGAGTACTTATCAGTGCTCAGGTGAAACAAAGCATGGAGGCTGGGTGGAGGCTGGCCCTTGGCTACACCCTTGGTCTCTGGGAGTTTCCCCCTGAGGTGGGAGGAGAAAGACGAGGGCTGGGGGGCAGCTTCACTTTTGGTGTGGTCTGCGTCGGGAGAGGACGAGGCTGCCGTTGCTGCGTGAGTTTTTCACTGGCACCACCGGGATCTGATCCTGAAGAGAGCTGCCATCATCTGCTTGTGTGCCCAGGAAAATCCTGATTTCTCCTTTTGCTGCTCTGCTGGAGCTGTCTCAGCCCTGTCCCACTGCCTCGGCGCTGTTTCAGAGCTGCTCTGCACCGCGGGCCCGCACTGCCCTCCCTGCCAAACATCCCTGCCCCCCAGTGACCACCGATGGAGCTCCGAACTTCATCCGATCCACCAGCCCGGGATCCCCCACCGTTCCAGCTTGGTACCTTTTTTTTGGAGTCCCCAGAGACCAGACTGCCCCAGGTTTTGTGAAACCAAGCTCCGTCAAGGTCCCTGGTTCTGTTTTCGCTATTAATTGCTGTAGTTGTTGTTGTTTGTTTGCCTTGTTATACCTATTAGTAAAGAACTGTTATTCCTATCCCCATATCTCTGCCTGAGAGCCGTTTTAATTTTCTAAATTATAATAATTTGAGGGAAGGGGATTTGAATTATCCATTCCAAGAGAGGCCCTGCCTCTCTTTAGCAGATACCTGTCTTCTTTCAAAACCTAGACAAAGGTGATGTGTTAAGACAATCCTGCTTCTGGGGTTATTTTTGTATGAGACTATGTGAACTAGTGCTGTTCCAGGAGTGCTTGGGCAAGTGGATGTTAACAGGGTTTAAAATCTGATAGTCCTGAATGGTTTTGTCCTGTTTTCTGCTGATCTGCATTTCTTCAGATCTGCCGTCTAAGTTGATTTCTCCCAATAAAACTTCTGATTGTGAATTTCAAAGTATTTTGCTATTCAGTAAATCAACAGCACAGTAGGAATTAGGATGGATTCTGCTGTACATTTTTGGTCAATATTTTCTTCTCTCAGCCACGTGCTTGTCACCTTTCTATGACAACTCTTCTTTTTGTGATCATTGTTGGCTGGATGCAATTTTCTGGCTGCAGGGAGTCCCACACATGCTATCGCCCTGTACAGAGCTGCCAGTGCAAACCAATGACATGAGCTCAGTTACCACACACTCCCCTATTTCATCTTGGCTTATTAAAGGCTCCTCAGGCAGGTCCTGCCAGCTCTGATGCATATGAGCAATCCTGCTGATGGCAGCAGAACTGCCCAAGTGTGTAAGGAATGAGGGGCTGGCCTCTGAGAGAAGAACAGTAATTTCTGCTCAGACAGGGCATGTCAAACCAGTGGCCACCAGCCAGTGTGATGGAATTAATGAGGGGAAACAGTAGCCAGCAGTGACAAGTTGGGATAAACTCACAGAGTAACACTGCCACATCCAATTACTGTATTTCATTGTTGTTCCTTGGAAATGGGGAACCCTCTGACAACCTCCATGAAAGCTGAACTGGAAATTCTGGGAATAGAAAAAGCCAGTGTGAGTAAAGTTTATGCTGATCCCCTTTAAAAAAGAACAAATGCTAACACAGAAAAAGCCTTGCCTTTCCTTTCTGTCCTTGACTTTGCTACAAAGTCTGCACTTTGCTGCCTCGCAGGAAGTGCTAAAATAAATTGCTTTCAAAGGAAAAAAAAATAAAAGTTAGGAAAACATTTTTGTCTAGGCCTAATTTTGTTCTGTTGGAAGTGATGCTCTTATGTTTTGATGAAAAGCATATTTTGATCTAAAATTCTTGTATAAAGCAAATTGAACTATCAAGATTCCTGGGACCGCTTTAAAAAGTAAAACCTAAGGCATCTTTTTCCATGCCTAATAAGGGCATTTACTGGTAAAGGAACCAGAGAATTAGTCCAAGGAGTGCAAAACCCATGTTGATGCCAATGATACTTTACTCCATAGAATACTTAATTCAACCATGGATTCTGATACATATACACAAAATAATAGCCTGGAGGAATGATTCATGTGGAATTATTTAATTCTGCTCAGCAGAGTGCTACTTTTAGCTGGGAAAAAAATCTTCTCGCAGGCCGGTAGGCAGCAGAGTCTGCAGCACCAAGCCAAATGACATCACCAGCTTCTCTGTGAAACAAAAGGCCGATGGCATCCCCCCTTGCTGAGTGAAAATTAGCAGCAGGTCTTTGCACTGTGCACATGCTTTGAGAGGAGGGAATTGTGTCATTGTTATTTGCTATTTCCGCAAGCTGACACTTATCTTGTAAGCACATCAACTGTTTGCTTTAGCTCCACAAGTCATTTCCTATACATTATATCAGTTAGTCATGCCGCTCTGCATTGTGTGCAAAAGAGGTTAAATTCCACATGTAGAGAAATAAAAGATGAAGGAGAACTATCTAAATAATTGTTTTAGAATGGGAGCAACTATTCATTTCTTTAAAAAGTAACTGTGGCAGTAAACTGTTTCAGACATTTGTGTCTACATTTGGAGCCAGATCGGTGCATCAAACCCTTAAACTCCTTGAAGATAAAGTAGACCAGATCAACTCAAATTCTACCAGATTACTAAATTGGAATCATAACTTTCCTTGATTTTTACATCCCAAAAAAGCATGCAGACGTATCTGGAGAAATGCCAGAGTTGACTAGAGATGCTAACAGAGGATGATATCAGGGTTTTTTTTCATACATTTAGCATATGTAAAGAAATATGTTTTTGTAATTGTTGTATTTTCACAGCTATTGCCCAGTTTTACTGACAAATGTTTGTCTGCTGTGTTGTTGCTGGGGAATTGTTGTATCATTGCAAGGGAATTGGACATAGTTTTTTTCTGGTTCTAATATCATTGCAGCTTTGGTTTTGGTTCTGCCTTTTTACAGTAATGTTTGCTTACTCTTTATTTCTATTTAATTACTGTCATGTATAGTGCTGCGTTGTACATATGAGAATATACCAAATAGAACTGTAACTCCTCAAACACAAGGGGAAAGTAAGAGGGGAAAAAGAAAGCAGAACTATGAGGGGATAAAACATTCTTTGGCAAATAATGATGAATATTTTATTTAGCTTGGTTTGAAAAATAGCACTGTAAGATTCTGTTAGAGAGCTAGAATATAGGCTTCTTGCATTCTCTTGGCTCTATAGTAAGATCCTGAAAAATCTATTTCCTTAATCTATGATTGAATACAAACTTATCAGTCAAGATTTTTACAGTCCATAGATTTCTACAATAGAAAGGGTTCAAATACTCAAGTGACAGGGTTCACTTTTTTCTTGTTCTCACTGTCTCAGTTCTGTGTAACTGTATTAACATCACTGTTCTTCATATTTTCTTTATTTTTAAATATCCCAGGACAATATTATAAAGTCTTTGTGGAGAGAAAAGTGAAAAATTATGGTTTCAATTCTCCAGACACTTAAGCAAGTGCTTAATTTAAAGCATGTGGGTAATCCAAATTTGCTTCAGTCATTGGCTTCTGGACCAGAGCCAACACATTTGGAGTGCATCCTGCATATTTATTCTACTGTATACATGATTCAATCACGTGTGCAAAGTTGTTTGTGATTAGATTTGTCAATTAAAGTAACTGAATTGAAATTTAACCTGAGAAAAATTTACATTGAATGACACAGTAAGGGTAACATCAGAAGACAGAGAAGTCTTTCATTTTCCAAAAAACCCTAGCATTTGAGGCCAAATATCTGTGTAAGTTTGGTAGTTTTTTTCCTTTCTTGAAAAATAATTTAAAAAATAGAAATTGGTTTGATTTTTAAAATAAGAAAAGATGATCAGTCTGTTGCTCTTCATAGGCTCTGGATATTTCTTTTGATGCTTAAGTGTGCCAGAACTATCTGGAGAAGGTGCAGCCAATTTTCTCATCTGATTTCTTCATAACTTTCTGTTTGGTTCTCCAAATATTGTCAAGAAGAGATTCTGATTCCATTTCAAAAGTTCATCTGCAAACTATTTCTTCTTTTGAGATTTGATTTGATTGTGTGGTGTATTAAAATAAAATGCTGATGTTCCAGAGCCAGTCCTTTGTTCCTGTCTGCCCAGTGGACAATTTCTGAAAAATATGAGATGATTGTGTACCTAAATGCTGCTGAGATAATTTACATTTATTCAGACTCTGTGTGTGTGTTTGTATATATATATATGTATAATTTGTTTTCCTATATATATTATATGTATATGACAGGGAGAAAGGAAGAGGATTCTTACTCCATTGGTAACAACTGGCTGGTAGTAAAGAGCAAATAATATGTTCTAAAGAGAGAGAAGTTTGTTTCTAGATGACCTGTCTGGAGTCCTATATGATGTACTTTTATACTTAAAGAAGTTGTAATATCCAACAACTGCAGTTCTGCTGTGTCATTTTCTGTTTACAGAACAAGTATAAGAACAACTGTGAGAATATATTATTCTTTTGAGTGGGCCTGACTGATAAACTCCATCTTTTGCCATCAACAGGAAAGAATTATGTATTTTTATTGATATTCATATTATTCATTTCAGAAATGTTGTTGAGAGTGAAGGGCTTGCAGGATGGCTGGAATGACCCTACAAAATGTTTGATGTGCTACTCTAGGAAGCAGAAATTTCCTTTGGTGTCTTATGATGAAAATGTAGACTCTTTGTTCCCTGGTTCTCTGATTCCTGGACTACTCTCTTCAAAAGAAATTTCAGCTTTTCGTGTTATTTTTAAAACAGGAAGAAACGTTTTTTCTCTGTTTTTAACTTTGTCACTGAAGGCAAAACTTGAAAGAACTTTTTAACATAAGCATAAAAACACCAGCATCTGCTTTCCTGGCAAAGAGTGAAATGTCTCAAAGGAAGCTCCATGGCAGTGTGACTTGTTTCCATCCACACCTAAGCCACCAGTAGCATCTGCTGCAGCCAGCACTGGCACTGGGGGGCTGAGGCTGCTCAGACACGCTGAGAAGTGGAAACCTCCCTTGTGGAAACTTCCTCATGGGAGTGGTGTACAAAGCTAACTATTTATAAAGTGCTTTTAAAGGAGATGCTTAAATAAAAATCTTTGCTACTTGTGCAAGGTCACAGATTGTCTTCTACTTTACAAGAGCCAGATGCAAATCAACCAAAGCAAGACATAAAGAAAATTTTCCTATGGTCCTCTGATCCTCTTTTCATTTTGCATGGGATCTGGCATGCAGTTTTGAAACTAAGCTGGATTTTATATCCTCACTATAGCTCCACTGGGGATTGAGTTTCTGAAAGTGAGACCATGAGGCCTGCTTGAAGAGGTTAAAAAGAAAAAAAGGTTGATATGCTGAACACTACTGAAGACAGGACAGAATGCTTTATCTGTGGCACTGCTGGAGGCCACAGGTCTTTCTTGAGGCTCCAGTGTCTCCCAAACCTTCACCAAATTCCTAAAAAGATATACCATTATTCTAGAATGACAGCAAGTGATATGAATATAAGAATTACTCGCAGGACTTCTCTTAGGGGTAGAGGTATACATGTGAGGGTTTCAAAAGGAACAAATAGATAACAAACAGAAGCATTAGAATGCCCAGAATTATGTTTCTCTACAGCAATGTCATTATTTGGGATGACTTTGATATGGCATCCTGCATTTTGACCAGCTTGCTTTCCTCCTCCTGTTCACCTTCAGAAGATCCCTAATGGACATAGTAAAAATTACCCTGAGCTGTTAGTTCTGCTTTCATCTTCAGAGCCATCTGGTTTCTTGAATCCATGTGTGTTGGTTTTTTTTTTTACCCGACAGTCAATAGAGGCTATGAAATTACTAATGGTAGAATCAAGGCTCCTAACAACTTTCATTTTCTTTTTAATCATCCAGCTTTCCTTTTCTGTATGAGCATTTATACAAGCATTTTAGGAACCATGGATGATCTCTTCTTTATTTACCTGCTTATTACTGGTTAAGAAAGTTCACTCAGATTCTGCTCAGTAAGTCAAAATCTGAAATCTCAGCACGGATTACAACTTTTTATTTGATGATTTTGAGGACTCAGCTCAGTTTGAGTTCTTAATTCTGAAGTCTACAAGTTAAGACTCCTGTATTTAAGTGTTTTACAGGAGGTACTGCTGGTTTTCACAATGCAGTGACAGACAATCTTTATGTACACGTCAGCTGGACAATAATATCCTCTCTTGTAGATCTGTGCAGCCAGTGCAGAAGTATAGAGTGGAAGGATATATGACATGGAGCCTTTTGTTAACCCAGGAGTTACCTTTTGTTCTTGTTGTGAGACCCAAAGGTAATGATGACTTTCAATTAGCATGAACCACTGGAATGTTAATGACTGGAAAACAGAGGGAGGTGGGGCAGTGGAATTATCAAGTGGGATACTATAAACCTTGGATGGAGATTTGGGTTTGTGAAAATTCACCCAACCAACCTCTTTTTTGCCAGTGTCACATTCCGCTTATGTATTATGCCAACCTTTGTTTCCTTAGGCTAACTTGCTATCTGGAAGTAAACACTGAATTACCCCCAGTGTAAAATTTATTCTCATCCACTTGCAAACTGCACTGCTCCTGACATCAGAGGTGCCATAAAGTATATCCACTTGAAAGGATATCACATGGCTAGTTTATTGGCATGCATTCCTGATCTTGTTGCTGAAGAATGATGATTCTCCAGGCATATGGGTTTTTGGGTGAGTCTGAAATGGCTTTTGAACTGATTTGAAATCTGCCTTTGGCTAAGGAATCACTGGTTCCCCTGAAGGAAACAAAGGGACTGTACTGGTCCCCAACTATTGCTGTGTCACACCAGGAAATTTCCTTCTGAAGGAAAGAAAAGGGTGTCAGCAGTGGTGCAGGCAGAGGAGGCTGCTAAATTCATGCTGACAAATGGGAGTTTACAGAAACCTGGCTGCTGGCAGGCTGCAGCTGAAAGCATAGAGAGGATGGGATAGGCAAAGCAGGTGGTTTATGAGCTGTGTTTCATACACAGAAACGTGAGATGCAACCTTTGTTCTTTCAGGAAACATTGTTTTACTAGAGATAAGACACTGCATTTCAAAGAATGCAAGTGCTCACAAACCAAAGGTGAAACAGAAACCTGACTTGGCTACTTGAGTACTGAGAGCCTGACTGTGATGGGAATGAATGTTTTATTAGCCTGGGCTTGGTACTACCGTGTTAGTTGTGTGACTGTAAAACTTTAATGAATTTTCATGCAAATTCCCTTAAAACACTGTCCGTAAAAGCTTCAAGAAATTACCTTCATGCACGACTTCACTTATATTTTGTAGGAGAAAGCATATTCCAGCATTTTTTTGTAACAGATTTTGAGAAGATACTTCTCCTCTAGCAGTTTCCTTGGGGACAGGAGTCCCTCTAGGCATTGGTGGATGCCTTGATGAAGATACACTAAAATCCCATTATCTATCACCCATCTGTCCACAGTAGATACCTGTCTCACAAGCTTTTGTATTTAGACATTATACCATAAGAGTGTGATTTCTTTCATGTGAAGCATTTGGAGTTTTATAGGTTAGAACAAGCACAGTGCTCATCTCTGGAAGTGAAAAAAGTGATGTCTTCTCTTGCTTTTCACAGAGAAGCAAAGACGAAATCTGAGCTAGCCCATGCGTGGAACAGAAAAGTGCAGACATCTCCTGTGGAATTGAATAAACTTAGATCAAAGGCATTGTATATGAAGATGTAAGGGGAATCCAAATATTTTGAATTATTTGTATACTTACAAAAGTACAATTTATTTACTTTTTAAGTTAACCAAAACCTTAACCATATAAAAACTCCGTACCTTGTTGTGTGTTTTGAAAGCTGTATATGTTCTAGTGGTAGTTGGTACTGGGGTGAGGGGATGAGGAGGGAAAGAGAAAGAATCAAGGAAACACCAGACAAAATTTAATCAGTGAAGTATAACAGTTTGTCATTGACCTTGCTGACTAACTACATTCTTGCATCATTTCTATAAAAAAACCTATTTACTGGAGAGGTCCTTCCTAGAGCACTGCCCCAGCCTGCAGAAAGACCCACGGCACAGCACAGAGGTAGCAATATCAGGATGTTGTCACAGAACTTCTAAGGGTGCCCTGAACCCAGCATCTCAAAACAATTTCGGTGTGTGAATTAAAGGTTTGAATAAGGGGAAATTATGGGATGGAGTAGAAAACCATTATTTGAAGTTACCCAATATGTTAATTAATAGTGGAGAAAATGCAGCAAGGTTTGCATGATATTTAAAAATAATTTTCATGTTAACAGGTTTAATTCAGTTATGCAAAGAGGGAAACACTTAAATCCATCAAGCCACAGTGAGTTTCAGCTTGCAGACTTGCTGCAGTTTTCTGCTAAAATCCGAGTAGAGGATGGGTGAGGCCACATTTTGGAGTTAGATGCTAACAGCTGGCCAGATCTGTGATCTTTTACCTCTTGATCTTTTCTTAATCCTCCAAGCATACGCTTAGAAGCAACAGCTTTCTATGCCAAAGTGTAACTGCTGATGTTTTCCAAGCCCTGTTTTCCAGCTCTAATGGTTCTGGTACAGTTAAGCTATATGTTTGACAACATATGACTTTATCATCTGGGAAGGAGTGCTACATTTGGAATCCAGGGGGAACAAAGTAGAATTCAATACTTTCTAAGGGAAATCTAGGAGTCTGGTTTTTAGGGCAAATATACCAAGTTACTATTAATTAAAAGAAAAGTCTTTTGTAATAAATTCTTTAATGGTCTTGAAAATATTTTTTTTATAATACAATACTTTATTCTAACACATTTAAAAGCAACAATAATGTCAAAACTTCACCTCATCAGAGATGCAGTCTATGCTTACAAATCTCCTTAACTGTTATGGGTAATTTCTGTTTTCTGGAGCATTTTATTTGTGCTGTTTACTTTTTAGGTTCTGTCATCGATTAAACAAATCCTGGGGGATTTTCTGAAAACTTGCTAGAGTACAACTTCTCCATGCACCCTTGTTCTGTTTGTCTAAAACTGCACCAAAGTTGGAACTAAAGTATGTGTGTGGGAAGGACATATGGCTAGGTAGAAGACAGCATATGTCTTTAGTATGCACTTACCATGCAGTTAGTTTAGACAGCATCTGTTGTTTGTTTAAACAACCCTTTTTTTTTTTTTCTCTTTTGTAGGGGGAGGGTACAGTCTGTTTAAAGGGGACCCGCAAAAGGAGGGAGGGGAAGGGTTTATGTCTGTTTTCTTCATTTTTTCCCCCTTCTGTTTAAGGAAGAATTGCTCTGGCTCGTCTTTTGCCTTAGAAATATCAGGACTTTGAAGCACTATCTTTCATGGTTTTGTTGCAGGCACTTTTGGATCACTGAGGCTCTGAGAGTTTTTGTCAGCTTTAAATGAAAGGGAGAGTAGGTGTGGATTGCTAACAAAGAACGTTTCTCCAAGCCCTCCCAGTGAAATGCATTTATAATTCTGTTACCATTGGAGTACTCCTGTATAGTTAGTGCCCTGTGAGGCTGTTTGGTGCATAGAGCTTATTTAACATCTGCATTTGGCATACATTGTGATCAATTATTACAGTCCAGGCTGGTGGTATTTACTTGGAGGGAGCAGATGTTCCTCCTCTGGCCCCTGGGAGCCCCTGTTCTGCAGGCAGCTGCTCCTGTACCCAGGCACTGAGAAAGCAGGAGAGGTGCAAGGACAGAGGTCCATTCTGTCTGTTTTATTCCACGTGCTGGGCTGGCATAGCTGCCCTGAGCTCCCTGGAGCTGCACCCTTCACTCAGTGGGCACCTACCGGAATCCACCAGCCTCAGCTGTCTCAAATTTGCCACCAAGGCTTCCCACCCAAACCCCTGGCGTGCTCAGCAAGTTTTGAGCAGTTCCATGACCTCCCTCCTCTGTGTCGTGTTTTAATAGTCATGAGCCTGTAACCAAAATCAGCTATTAAAGAATTTACACAATACCTCACACATGAAGTAGGCCAGAACTTGGCAACTGCAGTGGTGTTTTGCTAAGCAAGTACAAATATAGAGGCAGACTCAATTTTGGCAGGAAAGAATTCCCAACTCAGTTAATAGGCTTTTTACATGTCAGATCTCTCAGATGTCTCAAATCAACTGGTTTGCCACTTGTCTTTTAATTTCCAAGGAAAAGTGTAGCAGGCAGACCTGGATTTGTATGGTGCTTATTGTTTAAAGAATTCCCACTGGAAAGAAAAAGAGGGGACAGGAGGAGAAGGGAGTGTCTTTTGTCATAAGAATTGTAATTACTCAAATGGATACCTTCAGTACTTTAATTTGAATTTTTTCAGGGCCTGTTGGTATCATGCAAAACAATGTGTTTGGTTAGGAACTTCAGTTCTAAGTTGGCCCTGAAGCCTCACAGCTGGATAAAAACCCCACAAGCGTGAGCGCAACCGACTCCGTGAAGTCTGGCCCACAAGGACACCTCCAGGTTCCATAGCCTTGAATGGGAGCACACCAATCAATTAGCTAAAGGAAGACCCATTTTCAAAATATTTCACTGTTGTCCCCATATGTTGCTTATCCATTATTATTTTTATGCTGAAGTCCCACCAACAGGCAGAGTGAATACGTTTCATAACTAAATATGAGAACAATAAACCATGTCTTATTTTTAATAGGAATAAGTATCCTTGAAATTTAGCAACTGATGAGGAGGAGGAATGATTAATAACTTCATGGAGGCAGATAGGTTACTCTAGGAAGCAGAAAACATTAAAAAGATTGATTAGAAATAGATGTTTGTGGCTCTTCCAAAACACTTTCTAGCAGTTGTGTGAGAACTATCACAGCTGCATCAAAGATGTCCTCTTTCTTTACAAGTTGCCTTTGCTGCAGAAGTCACAGGAGGGAGCTCTAAGGTGAGTGCAAAATCACCTGGAAAATGGTATTTGAAGAGGGATCACCGATAGTTCCTCTTAGTTATTCCTCTCAAAATGTCTATTGGGATTCTGCAAATATCTGTTAGATATCCACTATGGTCCAATGGTGTTATCAATGAGAATAGATGAAAAAATAACTATGTGTTTTGTCTAGATAGCGCTGGGTGGCTGCAAGGAGGTGGGAATAGAGTGCTAGAATCCAAAATGAGCTTGCAGGCTGAAAAAATGTCCACATTTTCCTCTCTCAGAAAAAGTGTCCTTCTATCAGACTCACCCAAAATACTGTGCAGGTAATGGATGGAAACAATCAGCTGGATAATACTTGTGGCTGAATGTGAGGGCTGCAGTAGCTCACAAACTGCAGAAAAGTCAGGAATGTGTTTATCTCACGTAAGATTATATTGCATTAGAAATTGCTGGTTCTTTCTGCCCTTGTCATCATGCATTTGACCTTGGCTGGAGAGTTGTACAAGTGTGAACAAATTGGATAGAATCCATAGGAAAGGAAGGTGAATAAGGAGAGGTGTTGCAAGTATGACTTTGGAGGAGTGATTGAATGAAATAGGGTTCTCTGTTTAAAGAAGACTGATAGAAAACAAGTATGCAAGCGTGCAAAAGCAGTGAAAAGAAGAATAGAATAATCTATTCTCCACATCTGTGAGGCACAGGAAAGGAAATAATGAGCTTGTCTTGTGTCAAATTACTTCTGGCTTAATGTTTTTTTGAAAAAAAAAGTCTGAAATAGTTAAGATTAAAAAATGCTAATGCACAGGGAGGTGCTGAAGCTTCTTTTTGGACATCTTTAGATAAACATCTGCCAGAAATAACAAGAGTATAATTGAGGGTGCTCTGGGAGTAAGGTTTAGTGCTCTGCACTAAATACCTTTTTGAAGTTTTTTCTGGCCTTACCACGATTCTCTGAGTGCTTCAGACTCAGTACAAAGCTTGCTTATTCCTGTTTCTCTTCTGTGTTTCCTTCTGCATGTCAGTGAAAGGCCAGGGTACCAGGTGGGGCCCTGGACACCTCAGTTCTGCTGCACCACCAATAGCAGGCACAGGGACTTTATTTTGATAAACCCATTGTACCTCTTAGACCTACATAATGTGCATTCAGTTTTTGGCAATTTTTCTCCCAGGGAAGACATCTAAATTCCATTACTGGACCCACTGTGCAGTAACCACCCTGCCAAACCTGCCTGAGTGCTGATTTGTGTATTTAACTGTAAGAGAGGGATAACCTTTGAAGATGTGTGTGTTTGAACACTGGTTTGGCTCTATTGAAGGAAAAATGAAGACATGGAAATATATTTAAGCAATGCTAAGTGGATACTAGAGCTTGGTTGAGATGCTGTAAGGAACAAAATCAAAATTTATTTTTGGCAATATTAAATTTTGTATCTGAGTATTCTTAACTACTGATCCATATAATAGGCCTTATATTTTAATTTTTTTTCCTTTGGCAGGAAGAATGCAGAAACAATTTTAAGTAATTTTATTTATATGCACTCCAAACATATTTGTATACACAGGGAGCTCCAATTGCAGTGTAATTAGAGTAACATGAGAGCCTTAAGATCAGGAGTTCAAATTTATATTTGTAAATATTTCACTAACTTCTAAAACACTCTTCAAAGATGTTTATTATTTCCATTTTCTGATTGATGAGGTTGTCATACTTCCAAATACAGAGAGTTTCCTTCATATAGAAGATCTTTATTACTTGAATGTTTGGATGATCATAACTATTAAGCTAATTGAAACAAGAAACTAAAATACGTGGATTGGAGAAGAAAAAAAGGTGAGGAGCCTGCATACATCTTTCCACTGAGTCTAGAAATAATCTATATTATTATTACTTTTACCGAACACTAATAGCTGCTCATATAAAAAACAAAATGAGACATGTGAGCAGTATGGCTGTGCATTTATTTTACAGGAAAGATTTGGGAACTTGGGAGATGGTGCAGACTTTCAGATCCTTTAAAAAAACCCTTCATTTGTTTTATAAAGCGTATTACAACATCAGTCCATCCATGCTGTCCAAAGAAAATTTTGTTCTATGTGATCAAGTTTCTTATTGGCACGTAATGCTGGAAGTGATGTGCGTGCAGCAGATTCATCTATTGATTCACATATTGCCAATAGTTATGGCACAGTTTAGTCTGGATATTGTCTGTTCTGTTCCTTTCAGGAAAAAGTCTTTTGGATTAGTTGCTATTTCGGGAAATAACCCCTTTAGAGAATGCTGGCAAATATCTATTCATCCAAGACAAATGTGGAAACACAAGAGATTTTTGGCAAAAACAGATGAAAAGTAACATTTCTTGAATTATATGATTTCAAAATCTGTTTTTACAGTCTTTACCTAAGTAAGGCACCATCAGCCTTAGCAGGGATTTCCATAGTGATATCTAAGAGGAAGGATTCTTATTTCTCCTTTTTATTCTTCAGTAGATCGTGGAGAATACTTTTTGATTAACTGAGTACAGAGAATGGTTCAGCTTTATACCAAATGAACCCTTCAAGATTACCCACTCTGGGCTAACAGGTTAAGGGTTTGGGGACTGAAGGTCTTCAGAATTCCACTAAATTCTGCTCAGCCAGGGAGCTCCACCTCGAGTGTGAGTGTTGTGCCCAGCTGGGAGTAGGGGTTGGGGTGGGGCTGGGGGCTGCCTGGATTTCCTGTGCAGCCATGCCCTGCCTGGAGACCTGGCATGGGGGCAGGTTTGAAGGTGGAGCTGTAGCTCAGTGTGTGTTTGGGCTCAGAGGGACTGAGTTAACAACATAAAGGGGAAGTTTCCATTTATAATGAATAAATACCTTATTCCAGTGTATTTTTAAGGCACTCTGTTTGCAAATACTGTAGAAAGTCAGTGTTGTTGAGGTTCCTGGTAGCAGAAAATTCATAACATTGTTCTTCAGTGAATGATGGGCTACACCTGGTATAATCCTTGGTAATTGCTGTTGTTTGAAAGGAGCCTCAGTTGATCAAACTTAGTTTTAAGTAAGTAAGCCTTTTTTTGGCTAGTTTGCAATTTGTTTCTTCTGATGTTTTAAGTAACGAATTTTATTTTCATGAGGTGCTGGAGAACAGAAAAACTGAGATGATTTTGTCATTGGGAGATAGTCAATCCATCTGCTAATTTATTCTCCAATACAGATATATTGTCAATTGGTTAACCCTTTCAGTAGGGAAAGAAAGAAGACAAACTAGTCTCTTTTGCTCCATGGAGACTTTCTAAAGCTGAAAATAAAAGAAGGCAGAAGGTATGTGTTTCATAACACCATTGGTATCACATACATGAGGGGTGAATTCTTCACACAGCTGAGGAGCTGAAAGAAACATCCTTGGAATAAATATGTTAGTCCTTGGAATAAATATGTCATCTCTGTTGAGATGACTAAGATGGGGTGGGACAGAGATTATTTTACTAACAGCTAGGATTAGGTTTGTGGTTTCTAGAAAAGATGAATTTCTTCTGAGGCTGCCTCCCTGCTGTGGGAGAAATGCAGTTGAATCTGGGTGTGAAAGCAGGGCTGCAGAGGCTGAGGGCTCTTCCCTCACATGTGGGAGGTTGGGCACCAGCCCAGCACTGAGGAGGTGGGGGATCACCACTTCCATTTCTCCCTCCACATACTTGGACAGCTTGGGATCACTGAGGAGAATGGCTTTGCTGCACTGAGGTCCCAAGAGAGACAGGATAAAGCTGAATCTTTAGAACTGGGTCTTCACTTGCACTTTGGAGATTTTTTTTCTTTTTCTTTCTTTCTTTCTTTTTTTTTTTTTTTTTTTTTTTTAAGGCATGTTTCAAAAATCCCTAAGGAAGGAGAGGGGTTTTTTCCTCACCTTTTGAAGATTGTTTTTGCCCTTCCTATCTGTGGAAGTATGGAAATTATTGAGATAGTCTTTGGGTCCATGATTATTTTTCCTACTCTGAGTCATAAATATCTGTTTATTCTGAGACAGTAGCCCTTAACCATAAATGCTTTTCTAGCAGCACTGCATAAAGATGAATAAATGTTAGCAAACCATATTTCAAGGACATGGTCAGGGCCATGGCTCCAAAAGGACCTGAGGATGCATTGCTGTAGCTTCTGTGATGTGGGTTTAGCAGCAAGAAACAAGTGACTGAATGTGAAACAGCACAGGCCACGGTTCTTGCAGTGTATAATCTAATGTGAAAATCCAAGCAACTGGGACTCACCCAGCACACACAAAAGTTTAATGGGACTTTAGGGAACAGTGGACTTGAAACAGTGCTGGTTTTACTGAAATCTGAGTCTATGCTGGGGGTGGGGTAGTAGCTGCTATACTACCACCACTAAATTGCTGTTTACTGCTTTGTGGAATTCTCTGCAGTTCCTGCTTCTCCCCATGTTTTATTAATCAAAGTGAGGAACTGGGCTGGAAGTCACAGAGTGTTCCTTCTGTACCACTTGTTTGGGTACAGAGGAGGGATTCTCTGTGTTTTCCAAAGGACTGACAGAGATTCTGTCCCTTTCTTGTTCCCTTCCCCGGCCTCCATTCATTTTATTGTGGGAAAAACCACCTGTGGGTGGATAGACTAGAAAGGGATTTAGTGTTTCAAATGTCTTTGACTCAGATGTGAGCACTATCTATTGCTCTTCCTGTCTGTCTGTCTTGTTTAATAAATTTGTCCTTCCTTGCAAAGGAGACTTTGATGAGAGGACATTATGTCCTCTGCTCATCACTTGCTGTCAATGACTATAAAGGAGCTTTCTTCAGTTCATTCTACATTAAATGGTGACTTCTAAGAAATTGTTACCTTGTTTCTTACTAGAAATACTTCTTGAATCAGTCTATTTTTTTCTCTCTTAAGTGCAAATCTCCTACTGTGTTCTTAGCACTTTGCATTTATATGACGCTTTTCATCCAAGGCTTTCAAATTGCAACGTGTTATAATTTTCTTGGAAGTATGAAAATTTTACCTGAGATATGTGTCCTGAAAGGAGGGTATAGTGAGCTGGATGTCAGCTTATTTTCCCAATAACTAGCAACAAGACAAGAAAATTGTCTCAAATTGCAGCAGGGGAAGTTTAGTTTGGATATTGGGAAGAATTTCTTTCCAAAAAGGGTTGTCAAGCACTGAACAGGCTGCCCAGGGAAGTGGTGGAGTCACCATCCCTGGAAGTATTTAAAAGACACGTAGATGTGACACTCAGTGGTGTGGCTTAGAGGTGGACTCAGCAGTGCTGGATTTCCAGTTGGGCTTGATGGGCTTAGAGGTTTGTTCCAACCTAAGTGCTTCTGTGTTTTTAATTAGACTAAACAAACAGCAGCAAAGTCATGGCCCTGAGTCTGCAGGCTGATCCCACTGATTCAACCCAGCTCTCTCATGAATTCTTTGTGAAACAGAGTCTAACTTCAGATGCCTTTCTTCTGAAAACGAAGGAGCTCAGCTGCACCACATGATTAGTTTTTCAAGCAAACAACTTTTTGGCTATCAATGGAAGGAGCCCAGGAGGAATGACCTGCAGGTGTGGAGGAAAATTTAACTTCCCAACCATGCAGTACTAACTCTTTGTTCTGCTGATGCAGGATTAGAGCTCAATGGGAAAGAAAAAGATCAATGACATTTAAGGCTTTGTCTTTACTGGGGTAGGATTTTTATGTTCTCAGCATCCATAACTGGGACCAGATTTTTCAGTACTACTCTACTCCCACTAGATCCTTAAGTACATACTTGACATTAAAAACAGCTCAACACCAAATGTAGTGAATACCTGAAAATCCATCCACTTATTTGTATAATTAAGTTCTCTTTGCAGAAATACAGCTTTGTATTTTTTAACACAGTCTTAATAACCCAAAATAACATACAAAATGTGTAGTGTGGGTGATATTTCTTTGAACCTAAAATAGTGGCAATTAACAGTGTCTGCTCACTGTTGTGGAAATTCCATTAGCAAAAATCCCAAAATAAACTCAACTGAAGTAAGCAAACTGGTTAGGACAGAATTAGAAATGGCTCAAAATGTTTCACAAGATGTTATAGAAACCTAAAGCACAAAAATCTTCAACATTCAGAACATTCTTTTATTATTACTTCATATTTCTAATTTCTGGGATTTGGATAGATCTGAATATATGACCTTAAACATTAAGATTTTATCCCCTAGTTTTCTATCTCCTAACAAAGTAACTTGCTAAACAAAGGCTGGTGTGTTTTTTGCTTTGGCCAAAAGAAAAAACTCTCTGTGACTGTCTTAGAAAAAGATCTGTTGAAGTGCTTGCATTTGGCAAGTATACATGTATATATACACTATTTGAAGGAGATTAATTTAGTGAATCATAACTCATAATATGGCCAGCACTCTGAGGTCCCATTAATATAATTCTTAGATTAAAAACATAATTATCCAACAAATCTGAACCCTTTGATGCTTTCTGGTCCCCATGGCTTTGAAATGCTCTGGACCCAAGCGAGTGCTGCAGAAGTTTTCCCTCCAGCCTCTCTCTGAGTGCTGAAGAGGTGGGACTCCCCTGAAAGCATTGCTGACATGACACTTGGAGCTCCTGATGAGGCAAACCTCCTGCTTTGCAAATATCACTGGTTTCACCTGAGCAGGAGAGGTTGCAGCACTGTGATTACACAGTTTATCTCAGCTGATAGAGCTGAGAGCCCTTGAAGAATCCTTTGCCACCTTGATATACAAGCTCAGTGATCACCAGTGCTGTGGGAGCAGCCTGGTTGGATGCTGAAAATGGATTGACACGCCTCCACTGCTCATGGGATTCTCTATGTGATGAAGGACATTTTGTTTTGAGTTTTGTATTCCAATGAAAAAGTCCATTAGTTAATTTTCCATTTTGAGGGACTCAGAAGTTGTGGGGATTTTTGCTTTTTTGCTTTGTCTTGTTTTGAAGATATAATGCAGTCTTTACACTGGAAGCCTGCAGCAATCCTGTTATGCTGTGATTAATGTCACTGTATAATTCTGACAAGCTGAAGCCCTCCCATGGTGCTCATTCATCGTGGAGCTCTCTATAGCTCTTATTTATTTATTGAACAACATGTAAGCACAGTTCCCTTTTTTGTTTAATGTATCAGCATTTCAGTGTATGTGGACTTCAAGGTTTCAGTTTTGTTGACAATAATGAGATCATCCAGACAATTATTGTTTGATTTTCACTTCACTAGTGAGGAAGATTAAAGAAGAGTTAAGGAGCTTTGTCTGTTTCCTGTTACCCATTTACTGTGGGGGAAGAAAAACTAACTGTTTAAAATGTATAAATTATGAGACTCACACTCAAACGTTACACGAGGAGACTGCACACCATTAGTTCGTTGGAGCTGTGAATGGGTCAAGCTGGCTTCCTGCTTACCTAAACCATGATTTGGACCCCCAGTTAAACAGCATGTGTGAGGTTAAGGGCCAACCAGATCCTACATGTGTACTGTGTTCAGCTCATGCACCTTCAAGTTCTTCCAGTGTGGCAATTCCTTGCTTGAGGAAGAAGGATCTGTACCCAAGGGCATCCTGCTTCCTGCAGGCTCCCTGCACTCTCATTTGAAGACTAGAAGTGGATGAGAAATTGAACATGAACTTGTAACAGGATGCCACACAAGGTTTCAAAATCATGGACATGCAGTGTCATACTCCAGTCTGGGAACAAGGACACCATTCACGTTCTTTAGCGACAAGGAAGCTGCTCAGATAGGTGATGTACAAGAGTCTGAAGAGAAATTGATTCCCAATACAGAAATAACAGTACCCCTCCAGGAGGAAGTACTGGTATGGACACTTTAAGATCAGACAAAGTATCAAGAAGTTGGAGGGAAATCAGAAAAGAGCCACAAACCTGATTAAAGAGCATGGAAAGATGATGACAAGAAAAGATGAAAAGGACTAGATGTGCATAGCTATATGGTGATTAAGAAGGCACATAATCTACAGCTAATTGAAGGGTATAAATGTAAAGGAAGGAGTGTAACTGTCTGGGGTGTTATGAGGGCTTGTAACTGGGAGTAGTTGGATGAAATTAATCAAACAAAAATTTAGGCAGGGAAATTTCCAAACAGCGGACCATATGTTCCCTTCTGGCAGAAAAACGTGTGAAGGGGAACAAAACACTCTGAAAGCCATGTGGCTTTTGAAGTGCAGCTGTTGTTCCACATTCTCTCCCCTGTTCTGTGAAACTAAGGGCCAGAGCCAGGTTTCTGAAGTGCACATACTATCAACACAAGTGTTAGAAAAACCAGGAAATCACTGGTTAAGCTTATCCACCCCTTGAAGTCCCAGTTACAAGTTTTACCTATGCCTTTCAACCTTGTCCATTTTTACTTCCCACAGGTCTCCTCCCTCCACCCAAACCTTGACTCCCACTGAGACAGAGTGTTTAAAACTGTGTTTTTGCTTTGTTGGGAAAGTTGATTAAGGCTTTGAAGTATATGATTAACATGGGGACAGTTTTTCATTTCGGGATATGTTCAAGTAAGCAGCATTGAAGGTACTGAAGGCTGGATAAGGAAAGGAGTTGGATGGTGTTTAATGGTGTAACAATATTTAATGCTAGTCCTGATACATAAGTTTAGTACCTCCTTCCCCTCCAACAGCTAATGTGTGTGGCTGAAATTACCATATTGTATGGAGGACAAAGTTCTTCTTAGCTTCTGGTTAGCAGGTTAGGAGGTTAGGAGTGCTGCAAAGAAAGAAATGTATTTTTATACCTCGCTAGGCTAAGAACTCAGGGCTATTCTGTCTTTCTGAATAATGTAAATACAGGTCGTGGGTTTGGGGTTTTGTTTGGGTTTTTTTTCTGTGTAGTGTCAGCTTGTTGGCTTTATTGGTGATGATGATGGTAGTGCTGTTGTTTTACAGTTTAAGGAAGATCACAAACATTTTGACAAACTTAAGAATAATTCTTGCTTTTTGATATGATTCTCAACCTCATGTATTTCCCAATGCCCTCTGAATTGCCCCCCAAATGCTTCCTAACTTCCCCTTGTTCCACACTCCCACAGCTGCACTCCAGATTGTCCAGTGAAGAATTACTCTGCCACATTTGGGGACTAAATACAATCATTCACATACTTAAGCAAGATTGAAATCTATTTGTTTAAATGCATGTCTCAACATTAATCATACAGTCATTCTTGATTTCTTCTCCATCCCACAAAACAGAATATGTCATGGAGTGTTTTGATTATTCTGTTTGCATTTTGTGAAGGTAACACTGTTCAAAGCAGTTCTCCTGTTTCTAGATTTTAAAGAGATTGGTTAAGGAAAAGTGAGTACGCCAAAAGAGTTTGAAGGAGTTCAGAATATTCCAATTCGAAGTGCTTTAAGAAAGATATGGAATTTACATCTTCCATTAAAACAATTGTTTTAGATTAAATCTACTTCTGATATGAAAAGGTAATTTTTGTTTACTTATAGGATCCATCAGTTTGGTTTACAGCTGTTCTGAGTTGTCTTCATGCCTTCCATCAGACTGTGAAAGCTACAATCTGTCTGAGCATTGCTGGTGATAACTCCTGACAATGGTAATTGCTCCGTTTTATAAACAGAGCCAATCAGTAACTTTCAGTTTTCTTTCATCAATATATGCATGTAAATATCAGCATATCAATGAGAACATAGCAACAGGTCTGGGGCTTTTTATTTTCATTTGAATATTCTTGAACACCAAACAGTAAAAGAAATAGACCTGCACCCAAACTGAATTAAAATTTCATCAAAAGCACAAAAGTAAAAGAATTCTGAATTAACTGAACCTTTGCCTCCTGCTGCGTATCTAGATGTTGCTGGAGTTGCCTAACCTTGATTAGTGTCGACACCAAAGGCTATATGTTATTACAGATCAACTTGCACAATTACTGCTGACATCTTTAATCTAGCTTTTTAAGCAGAAAAAAAGGTATTACAGTCTTGTGTTTGGAAGCAGGAGCCTGACAAACGCAGGATTGAAGTGATGTGCCCATTTTTAACAAGAAGAGTAAATTATCCACTGTAAAATTTACCTAGGGACACAGTGGTTTATCCTTCACTTGAAGGCTTTGTATTAAGACTAGGTATCTTTTTTAAAAAGAGGCACTGTAGATCAAACAAAAGGAATGGTTTTGATGCAGAAATTAATGGTGCTTTTGCCTGTGTTACCCAGGAGATCAAATGCAATAGTCATAATAGCCTATTTTGGTTGCAACATCTAGTGATTCAGTGAGGGTGTTACGTATTCAGCAAAATACCTATAGACAAATACTGAGATATTTGGCTTTAATTTATTTGCTATTTATATGAGATATACTATCTCCAGCATTTTCTGTAGAGAACAGCAGCGTATATATTTTAAAAAGTAATTTAAAACAGGTTGCACCTACTTTATTTCAGTAAATGGAAAGATTTCATGATTGTGTTACCATGTGAAGTTTTCCAAACAAAAAATGATCTTACAATTGTAATAATTTCTATTACATTGTCAAGATTTTCTATACTTCTAAAAAGTTCCTTAAAATGTTTTAATGCTTACACTCATAGTGAGGTTTTTAATTTCCAATTTCATCAGGACAGCTTAACAGAGAGGTTTGATTAATCTCCAGACAGAGAATTTGCAAAGAGCATGCATACTGCATGTAAGGGCTTTTTCTTTTATTTAATTTATTTTCTTTTTTAGTAATAAATACAATGACTGAAGTCAATTTGCTTAACAAAGCAGGCTGGAACTTGGTGACTGGGACTCACCTTAATAGGTTTCTGAGATGACTTTTTAATTCATTGCAGTTCTTGAGCTATTGAAAGTAAAAAAAAAAAAAAAACCCCAATAAATTATGTCTTTTAAAAACACTAACAAAAAGCTCATGTCTAATGACTTCATGGAATGATTTCAAAGTAACATTGCCCCTGGTGGAAAAATGGGAGCCGCCTGCTTTCCAAATGGGCTGCACCTGTGCAGCTCTCATAGAGGTTAAAAACATATCAAAGAGTTTCATCTGTGCAGGGCCTTCTGGGACAGCCTAAATGGATTCAGGGGTTGGAGGAGGATCAGCACTCCTGGCATCTTATGCTGTGTTACTGTTGGTCCTTGTTTCCTGTTAATTGTGATACTGCCAGGGAAAGACTTTTTTTTTTTCTTCTGGTCTCATATAAATAAATTGTAAGAAAAGATTCTGCCTGCAGGCATGGGATCTGATGCCTTTTCTTGCTGCAGAGATGCAGTCATCTGGTTTTAGTGCTCAACATCTAATAGCTGGCACATGGACAGAGAACAGCGTTTTGTGCAGCTCCCCCAGCTTCTCATAAGCAGCCACTGAGATCCATTACTCCAGCAGGTGTATGAGGCTCTGCCCACCTCACTCTGAGAAACTGAGCACGTATGGCTGTGGCCTCTCATACAAAAATTATAATAAAAGTATTATTGCACAAAACAGGTTACATTCCCATTCTACCGAATGGCCAGTGTCCTGAGGAAAACATGTGGGGTGAGACTGCTTTGCAGTGCTGTAAAACTAACTGAAGAATGCCAAAATGAATGAAAACCCCCAAATTATTTAAGCCTTACACATAGGTATGTTTTTAAGGATGTTTTTCTTAGGATTGTAGCTGTAAGCTGAATGATTTTCCTAGGTTTTTTCTTCTTATCATTATTTTATGTGCTCAATTTAACTTAATTGGGAGAAACTAGATACTAGAAAATTTATTATTGGCCAGGTTCATTTGTTTCTTAAAAAATACATTCAACAAAGGGAAGCTGATGTACTGCTGCCATCATGTTCCATCTCTACCATTAATAGCAAAGTTTGGATAGGATGTGTCGGTAAGAATCTGTTGGAACTAAAAGATGCTGACAGCAGCAGGGGGCTGGTAACATCCCCTGACAGAGCTATATGAAGAGCACGTATTTGTAAGTGTGTGTTTAAATTTCAGAGTAGTTCCTCCCACTACAAACAAGAAATTCCAGTAATGTGCTTAGCACCATTGTCCTCACCAGCTGCTGTATTCTTAATAAGAAAATCAGAAGAAGGAGCATTTATGTTGGTACATCTGTTTCTATGTCAGGTGATATCCAGGGAGGCTGAGTGAGGAATGCCTGTAGAAAATTTAATGTTTGTAATTGTATTTATTTATTTTTAGACAGGCCTACCCTTGTTTCATTTTTTGTAATCTGCTTCATTTCGGGAGGCAGAGCCTTTCAGTTGTCTAGCTACAGGAGAATTACAAGACTATTTTATGAAAATATTGGCATATAATGTTCCTAGCTAGAAGAATGGTCTTGAGATCATTTATTCCCTGGAACATGAGCATTATGTATACGAATAAGCCTCCACAGGAGAGGGTTCCAATCTTGCAGGCTTGATGAGACTAGGGGGTGGAAAGAATGGAGAGCTGCCGCCTAGTCAAGGCTGTCTTTGAACAGAGATGTTTTCCTGCAGAGTTGCTTAAATCTGTAATATCTGAATTGCCATGGCTGTGATGCATGGCTCAGAATGACAAATATCTAGGCCTCAACATAGCTAAGCCTGAAAGGTCCAACTGAAATTAAGGAACATTAAACATTCCATTCATTACGAGTAAATAATCTTGAGCTCAGGGTCAACATTTTATGTGTAAAGAGAATTAGAGGTAGCAATAAGAACATTGCAGAAATCACAGTTGTTGTCATTTTTTCCTAAGATTAGTGCTGACATAACATACACTATGATGTATGTTAGAGAACATCCACGACTTGCTCAACTGAGCTGCCTCAACACTAGGTGCCCAGAGGCCACTGTGTATAATTCCTGCTGCCTCAGAGCACGAGCTCTGGGATCACATGGGGCACTTACAGAAATCATTAGACTTCGCTATTACTTATCCTCTGCCTTCTGAGATTTTTAGCTGTAAAGGAACCAGTAAATTGACTAAATATCCCCACCAGGATGCCTCTGGGAAGGGTGATTTCAGCTGGAATGTTCACCATGGTTGCTGAGTACTTAAAGACTCTCCAATGCAATGTAGGTGTTATTGTCTATCTGTATTATGAAGCCTGTCACTGCCCCAGCTGTCTTTACTCACTGTTTGCATGCTTTTCTTTCACACCTAGCTAATTCCCTTCCCCTCAAAAAGTTTCAATGTGAGAGGAGGCAGGACAATGTTGATGCTTACAATACAGAAGCGTGGAGTTGTGTAGTGTGAAATCAGCTGAGCTTCAGGCTGTGAAAGAAATGGTGAATTCTGTGCCATTATTAGAAGAAGAATATTTTGCATGTGCAAGTGGAGACTATTTATAACTGTCAAATTTTTGTCCCAGATCTATAGAGTTAAAAATGAGAGATGGCCATATCCTTTGTAAGTGGAAGAGACATCATAATGCATTCCAATTTATATGTCTGTATGAATACATTTTGAAGATCATGTTAGGTCATGAAATTTGTAATTGAAGTGGTGAAAGCTGTTTAAGCTTTTGCAGTTTCTTAGACCTCAGTGGATATCATAGAATCATTAAAGCTGGAAAAGACCTCCAAGATCATCAAGTTCAACCTTTAACCAAAGACCACCTTGTCAACTAAACCACAGCACTAAGTGCCATGTCCAGTTGTTTCTTGAGCACTTCCAGGCATAGTGACTCCACCACTTCCCTGGGCAGCTGGGAAATGCTTAACCACCATTTCAGTGAAAAAATTCCTCCTGATGTCTGACCTGAACCTGGCACAGCTTTTGATACAGGCCAGGATGTTTTGACTGCACACACTGGTCATGCTCAGAAAGTATTTTCTTCTCTTTTTTTATCTAGTGAACTCTCCTCTCCCATACACTTATCCAGTTTAAAAAGGTGGAAGAAAAGCAATTGTTTAAAATGTGTGAATTGTGAGACTGTGTTACATTTAGGCAAAGTGTGAGGAGTCTGTGTGCCATTAAGAATTCTGAATAAAGAAAACTGGCCTGTGCACTGAGTCAACTTCTTACTTAGGATATGATTTGATGGTTAAGATGCATCTTAGTATATATTAGATGTCTTTGTCCAGTCCATACACTGTGAAACTCATTACAGTGTCAATTTTCTTCCCAAGAAGAATTAGTATAAAGGATCTGTATACAATTCTCCCCTCTTGCTAAAGTCACCATTTAAGTCTTAAATGAGGGGGGAAGGTGTTTCAATTAAAAAGCAAATGCTTGTGCAGAAAGGGTTTTTTTATTAAAAAAAGCAGTACCCTTACTAAAAAAGTCAGTCAAATCAACCTGAAATAAAGTAGAAAATCCTTCCTGTTTTGAGTGCAATTCAGATTTTTATGTTTGCCTAGAAACAACTCTAGGCAACACCTGGTTTTCATTTGCCAGCACCTGGTCAGCAGTACTTTGAAATCTGTTTCTACCTCTCTCTCTCTCTGTATTGTCCTAAATATATTTCATAATATTCTGAATACAGGCCTATGTGTTAGCACTTTGTATTAAAGCACACAATTGTCATGCTTTAATGTTCTTCTAGTAAGACATTCCTTATAGGAGAGATGGAATTTTTAAATCTCCAGGAAATACTTCAAAACAACTGAGCTTTCATGGCCTGTAGCCTTGTTCTCCATTGGAGCAGCATCCTGGATGAAGGAGGTTGAGAAGGGGGTGCCTCCTGCAAAGGGAATTTTTGCAGTTTCTCAGTCTGTTGCAGATCAGAAAAACCCCACAGTTAATTGCCAGCCATTGATCTAATCTGTAACATCAGGCACATTAATAAAGTGCCACCCATGATGGATCAGACAAAGTGACTGAGCTAGAAATCCCATTCCTGAACAGCTTACTTCATTTGTTACACTCATTTTTATTATTGAAGTATGTTGAAAATTTTGCCTTTATAAGGCAAGTTGGTGCAATGTTAAACACAATCTGCAGAACAAATTCAGAGTTATGTTTGTTAGCATTTAGGAAAGGCTGTATAGTAAACCCCTTCATCTTTCTTTTTCTTGGCTTTTGCCTTTGGTTGTGAGGATGTGATATTTCAGGCTCCCCCACAATGCCAAACAGGATAAAAAAAGAGATTGCTGTTTGAAGAAATTCAGGAATAAAAAGAATCTCTAAAATAGCTATATGAAGTACTGTGTTCCTTATTTTAATAATGTTTCTTAACTAACTTTGTCATACCACAATCGTGTTATCTACTCATCAACAGCCTGTGAAAAAGGTTCCTTTTGGTGCCTCCTCTGGGCACTCATTTCCCATTAAGACCTACTCCCTTTTATCCATTTCTCTTGCCTTTTACAGTAAGCGTGCCACTAGACGTGCTGAGATATGTAAAGAATATTTGCACTGTATTTGAACTCTGACTTGGGTGTTTAGAGACTAACTTAAGCTTTGTTCTTCTCACTTCTTACAGGGCTTAAACTACAGTATGTGATGTTTTAAATCTGGTCCCTGAGCCAAGTAGTTTCCTCCCTAGAACATGCGTTAGGCATCAGCTCTCGCCCGTCATTTGCTGGGATTGATAATGTGCCAAGTCTTGAAGTCTTAACTCAGTTCTTACTCTGACAAGACTCCCATGGAAATCAATGGAAGTTTGGCCTGATTAAATACTTCTGGATTCCTCTCCGAAACGCTTGGCTTATTTATATCAGGCACGTTTGGAAAAATCCAGCATTTTAGCCCCTGTAAAGTAGGTTTATCAAAATCTTAACTGATGGAGGACACACTGAAAGCCAAATACCCAGGGGCCTGTTTTCTGGCAGCGGAGCATTACTTATGTTTGAAAACCAAACCAAACCAAACCAAATACCTTGTCTAAAAAGCAGTTAAATTTATCTGGAGTTTAACTTGAAAACTTTGTAAGTTAAACTTACAAACTTATTCACATATGAACAAAATGAGATGACAGTGGCTTATTCCACTGTAGGGTGACTGATCAATGACTTGTGTCATTCAGAGCTGCTTTAAGATTATCAATGAGACTCTATGAAGTTTTAGTCCTTTTTGTGAAAATTAGAAAAACTAACTGAGCGATAGATTCATACAGAAAGATGTACTATAGTTTGGTAAACATTTTATTGAAATTAGTTTCAATGAATACCACAAAAATACTTCAGGATTAACATAATTACCAAAAATAAACAAATAGTAACTTCAATGAGCAACTTTTAATGTATTAGTATAATCCAAATCTTATTTTTTTGACATGCTTAGGTGTTCATGAAACTTGGCATGCTTTATGTCATCCAAAACCTGTTGCTTTGAAAACAATAAGTATTTTGTATCTGGGAGGTATAGGAAAAAGTAACATCTATACATTCTCCATCAGTCTCTCATGGAGTAAATCTGCTTATTTTGAGACACACAGAACTTTCATTTTTTGGTGAAAGCAAAGAAGTAAAACACAGTTTTGAGACACAGTAAGAAGTAACATCAAATGAACCTAAATAAGATATAATTTTTAATTTATGCTACGAAATCTGTGCCACACTGTGGAGCACAAGAATTCTGATGTGCACCCCTCAGTCCTGGTGGTCTGAGCATCCCAGCCAGGCTCTGCAGTTCTATAGGGTGATGTGCCTCTGTTGTGTCTTCATTTGGAGCAGGAGTGCCCCCGTGCCTGTGCACCCTGGTCCGTGTCCTGGTGGCAGTGCAGTGCCCCTGTCCTGCAGTGCAGACACAGCACGTTTACAGCAGCTCTGACACCAGGAACCAAGACCAGTGATCCTTTCTGTTGCCTGGAGAGATGTGTCAAAGGAGTAGGGCCCTGGACTTTTGAAAGAAAGCACAACATGTTTCTCTCCAAAGTCCTTCTCCAGCTGTCCAGGAACTGCAGAGTGAGATTGTGAGATTATGTCTGCACTGTGACATGAAGAGTTGCTAAAGCCTACTGAACCCTGTGACTCATGCTTGCTTTCCCAATGACTATTAGCCCAGCTGCACTTTTGACTTAAAGCATTCACATATTTGGGGAGAGTTGGCTTGTGCTATCTCTTGGCAGACTGTTTTGTAGCATGCATGGCTTGCTTTTGTCTGGTTCATCCAGACTTATGAACAATACTGTGGGTCCATGTTAAAATACCAGGCACATTTTAGCACCTCTAAGGTGTTTGCTGCTCCAAGTCCTGCCTTTTATTTTCCTCTCTTTTAATATCAGACAAAGCTTATGATCTTAGAACTGATTTACTGTTGCTGTGTAATGTGCACAGATGTTTGGTTTTCTTGTGCCTCTCAGAAGTACAGAGTTTGGCGGAGGCAGATTCTTGACATGGGCATGAGGTTTTCACTATGAACTGGTGGTGGGCCAAGCCCTGATAAAAAATGGCAACAAAGCTGCATTTTTGGCCATATGCTGTGACAGAACATGTGAAGGGTAAAAGCAAAACAGAGCTGGATGGGACATGGGAGGCATTCTCTAGGATGGGAGGTGCTGAGTTCAGGATGCAATAGGGCAAGAGCCCAGTGAGCTGTCTGCAGATCACTGTTCCCTGTCCCTGCAAGGGCAAGCTGGGAGGGGAACTGCCCCCAGTCACCTTGCAGCTGTGTTTGGAACCAGACTGCACTGCAAGCTATGAATGCTTCTTGCTTTAGTTCCTTAATGGTCAATTAGCAAGGGGAAGATATATGTCAGAAGGACAGATGCAACTGTTCTCCAGACTTTTAGTGTTTCTTTACAAAGAGGGTAGTCCTGAGGTCTCTAAAAATCTGAGTGTGATTGCACCATGCAGTACGAACAAAGCAACCTTCTTTGAAGCAGGGTGACATATTAAAGTTTTAATTCTATTCTTTTTCCAGTTCATTTTTCTTTATACTTTCCTCTCTAATACCTCTGTAGATCTCTCTGCTTTCACAGGGCCTATGGATGCTCCACACAGGCTGGTATCACTTCCAGCCAAAACAGAAAAAGTTAAAAAGCTTTATGCTACTTTCATTCTCTGAATCTCTTGGAGTGAGTCTGTTTTATCTTCTCTGCCTTTCAGTTTGTATGCTCTTTTGGCAGAAACTGTTGGCCTGATTCTGATCTTATCTGAAGTGTGTAAATCAGAACAAAGCCCAGAGCTTTTGAGTGAAATACTGGAGCAAACACCTTGCTATGGTGTATGACATTGTGTACTGCCAAGAATTCCAGTCGGATTCTCAGCAAAAGGGAATTCTTAACTAGGTTCAGTTTATACAAAGGGCAGTTTGCTGCTACAAAGGGAGTTAAATAAAATGACTCAACACTGAAACAAAAGTGGAGGGTAAGGATCACAGTTTTAAAGTCATTTATTGGAAAGTCTACAAAAGGAAAAATTGAAAAAGCTGCTGAGAGACAGTTCAGCACCAGCATGAGCAGTCAGTGTAGACTCTTTTTTTCTGGAATATACTGAGCTGGTAATATACCTGGTACTTCAAATAAAGTCTAATTATTATTCTTTCACTTGCTATTATAACTATACTTGAACTCTTGGAAAGCAATGGACAGAGGGCAACCATAGCAATAAAGTCAGCATAAATAAAGGCATCATTTTAAGAGGAGAGTTTTTCAGTTTTCAGGTTCAGTGTTCTTTCTGACCAGCAGTACTTTCAGCATTAATATAGAAGAAACCATAGAGGATTTTAAAGTGATTAGTGGTTTGGACTGACACAGCTATGTTTTTCTTGATAATAACTTTGCAATTTGCCTTTGATCTTAAAAGTGGGCAAGAGCTTGTCTTTTAGGGGGAAAAATAAATCTCTGTTTCCAAATCTTTTTCTTTACATTGTTGCAGTCAATCTTTATGTACATATATAGATTTACCAGTCAATCTATAATATATTATGATATCTATATTGCTGCAAATCCTGGGTGAGCTGGCCTATTTTGGAGTGTCTTCAGATGAGAAATTACACTACTAGAAGTCTAGTGGAAAAACTTCATTGTGATAGTCCTGATGGTAAACTTCATTATGCAGAGAAATTCTCAGAGGGTGTTAACATTTGCTATCTCAACTTCTGCTATCTCAACAGTTTCCCTGAACTCTAAAGTTTGAAAAAATCCTTGAGATCCATTGCCACTGAAATTGCATAAATCATCGAGAGAAGCCGTGCATCTTAGTCTCACTTGCTGCCAATAAAATATTGCTAAAACTGGAAGAGCTCGATTTGCTTCACTTCAAGTGAAGAAAGCACTTTTTCATAATTTATAAGTCAACTGCAGCACTTTCCACCATGGAATTTTGTGGAAACCAAATAGATTCCAGAAAGGATTAAATCTATACCTAATTAAGCATCACTGCTGGGTTGCAGGCTCAGCGTTCCTAAATTTGCACTTGTTGGAATCAGGAAGGATGACGGAGTTAATCTGTGCGTGCCTTGTTCTTCCCTTAGCAGCTTGCAGTTCTTAGAAACATGACACTGAATCATTAGCTTGACAAAGTGTTGCAGACCCTAAATACTCACGAGACTTTTCCTGGAGATGCACAGTGAAAGGCTGAGAAGCAGTGGTCACAGGTTGCACCAAAGGAAATTCTGAACAGATATAAAAGTTACAGAGGTTTGGACTAGATGTCCTCAAGAGTTCTTTCCAATCAAGATTAATAAATAAATCTGTGATTATCAGATAGCAAGGAACTTGGCAGTATGTCCAATCACTGCTATTGCAGGAACTAGCCCCTTTCTGTCTCTTCAGCATCTTGCACAAGTTGATGAAATTCCTTCTTTAAAGAAGTTGCTAGGGTCAGTGAAAAAAAAAAAAATCTAGGGAGTTTTCCAGCTTCAGGTTCTGTGCACTGCTCTATTCCTCTCTGAGGTTAGACCCAGAGTTTGTAATTGAGATGGCAGTTACATCTCCTGCTTTTCCTCTTTGCACAGGACTAAGGATCATCAATCCAGACCCTGTGTCCTCTGGCCCACACAGCTGGGGATCCCCCAGCTGAGGAGACATCTCTCTGCCCTGCAGTAACTTATGAGTAATAACAGTTTATGACACTGTATAAATCAAGTGATATCTAACTACATATACTTGCAAAAATAAGACTTCAGTAAGCCTACTGGAAAGAAATTAGGACCTTTTCATTGGTTTCCTTGCTTTGTCTCTTCATAAACATTGAAACTAAATTCCTTTTCCATTCACTGTGCTTTCTCTTCCTTGACTACCAAGCAGAGAATCCTGTCCTGCCTGCCAATCCTCCAACAGCACTCACTCTTACCTCATTAGATAGCTGGATGAACTCTGCTTTGCTGAGAGAGAACCCCATAGCTACTCAAGGTTCTGCAAAAATGCAGATATCAAAACGTGTTTCTCCATGGGGAAAAACCCCATCAAGTAAACAGTATTTTTTGTTCATTTGTTTTTAGTCTGAAAGATGCACTATGGTTTTCAGAACCAAAAATATTCCAAAATATTGTTCACCCCTGAAATATTTCACTCTTGAATTTTAATTTTTTTAATCATCTTTATTCAAGCATGTATAATCTAGGATTATTATACAGGTGTTCAGTTGAAAGGAATGTTTAATTTCAATGCAATCTGAATGTTAGAATTTTTTTTCTTTTTACTTTTCTTTTTACTTTTTTCTTCATCACCCTGTTGTGGTTCACAAAACACAGAAATCTATTTGCAATACTTTAGTTCATAAACTTTTTATTTTGAATGGCTTAGATACTGCAATCTGTACTTAAATCACCAGAACAGCAGCATCAGTCTTAACTTTCTACATCTGCCCTGTCCCCCCTTGCTGATTTCTGGTTGACTTAATTCTCATTCCAAGTGGCAATGGATCCCTTTGTCCCTCATCTCCTGCATGAAAAACGGTGACCCCATAATGCCCACCCTCCCTGCCCAGCCTGGCAGAGCTCCCTGCCCATGGTGTGCAGCACTTCTCTCCCACAGAAATTTCCCTTCACAGGAATTTCTCTCATAACCAACATTGGTTGCAAGAGAACAGACTGGGCTCTCCCCTGTGGGTATGGAGCCACATATAGTTTTGTTTTGATTTGTTGTTTGGGGTTTTTTTTGTGTGTCTGTGTTCTACATATTTGGCCTTGTCAACTGTGTTTACTCTAGAGTAGAAAAAGAGAAGCTGCTCAGAAAATGACACAGCTGAGCAGTTGTTGAACTGCTGGTTGTATCATCCCTTAGCTTGGTTTTCAGCTCACATTCAGGAAGCTGAAACTTGATATTCCTGCTTCAGAGGTACGAGGAGAACTTCTGATTTGAGGCGTATGTTCTCCATATCTGAGAATTTATTTGTGATATTCATCTTGGGGTTTCAAGAGGAAGGTTAAAGTGGAGTTTTATTCCATAGCTGGCCTTAGGTTTTATGTGTGCTGTGCATACTCACCATGGCATGGGCTTTTCTGTACCAAGGGAGTTCTGAGCTCTTCCACAGCCCAAGGTGCAAACTCCAGTTTCAGTGCTCACTGTCAGAGGGTACCAGCACTTCTGCCTTCTCCGCCTCTCTCAAGTGTAGAAGTCACTCAGAGGCTGCCAGAGAGTGGGGGACACCAGAACAGAAAAAATACCGCTCTGGAAATATCATCTTAATGTTGTGTCCTAGTGTTAAAATTCATGTAAGTAGCTGTCAGTGTATGCAGAGCTGGAGCTAAAGCTGTTTGTGTGCTGTGTTACATAGCAGGGGAGCCTTTTGATTTACTGAGCAGCTTTGTCTAGATCCATAGCTGCTCCTTTGCATGCTTAATATTATCTTTACAGTTCTAAGAACAGATAAGCTGTTCTGACCCTCAACAGGATCATCAGATAAATCTTCTTAAGAGCTATTATACTGATTATTTTTTAAATAGCAAATGCACTCACAATTCTGCATTAACATTAGGATTATTTTCAAGACACAAACACCCTCAGAAGACTCTTCAGAGTAAATAGAGCTATTTTCCCAATTTGTTAACTTTATATCATCAAATATAATCTGGCAATAAGTTTATTTGTTCTGATCATCCTCTCAAGGTCAGTTATTATGCCCCACAGTTATGGGCTGTCACTGGCTGGGTACACCAGAGACTCATCTGGAGTGTTTTGTGGGTATCAGGATTTTGCATGCTTGCTGCATTGCTTTCAAGCTTGGTAAGTGTCCAGCAATGATAAATGGGTAATTTGTGATTTTATGAAGGCATTGATGTGGTTAACACTTCAGGTAAGCATGACTAACTTATTTCCAATCACCCATTTAGTGACCTACGTGAGGAGTCTTATAAACCATAGATCTCTCTGTTATGAAAGCAGCTGCTATCTGATCATGAGCTAATATTTTCCATTTGTTCAATAGCCCTACTTTAATATGTGAGCCTCACGATAAATACCTGGATTCCAATCAGCATTACTGCTGTGAATCTGTTCATTGCTTCATCCCAAGCATGGTGTACCTGAATCCAGCACAGAACCTTCACCCCAACACATTCTAGGCTCTTAACTAGCTTGGGCAACTCCAACAATCCCTTCCACATAACTTCAGAATTTGTTTAGACCTGCCTCTGAGTAAGACTGTGGCACAGCCAACTGAGATTAGCTTACAGCACAGTTCATTGGTACAAATGATTGGTTTTTACCATTTACCTCCAACTGGTTTTCCCTTTCCATCATGCTCAATGGAAAGATGAGCTCATGCTCTATATTTTCTTAGTGAAGCTATATGGAATAATTATAAGCTGTTCTTTAAGATTCATAGGTGTTTTTAAGGAATACAGTAAATGCAGACAGGGCAAGATGGCATTCTGGCAGGAAAATGAATGTTGCATGGGTAGTGTGAGCGGTTTTAAAAGGGTGTGTTAGCCTTTAATTAGGCTTAGCATGTGAGTTTTCTTTCTTGTGATGAAAACAGGACCTGAAGAATTGTATCTCTGAATCACTGCTGTCAGTTCATATGGCTAAAACTTTTGGGAAGGCTTTGAAAATAAGAAGGAAATGGAGGTTACTTGACTGTAAAGCAGATATTGTGAGGTGTTAGCCCCTTGATAGAAGCCCCATTTTGTAGCAACTTTTTTATGTCTGAGCTGTGTGAATGCTTGTCTTAAAAATACAAAACCGTGTGTGTCCTTAGTGTCTTAGAAATGTTTGTTCTAGATATGGGATGGGCAAATCAGGTGCATTTCCACTCTCAAATGCACTCAGGTGCATTTGTTTGTAGAGGTTCAGAATTGATATCTGCTCTCCTTTGTGAAAGGACACCTTACATTTCCTGCAGGTCTGTCTTTGTTTAGTAATCACATAATAGAATGAACAAATGGCTTCCAGAAGATTACATGAAATATTAATTGTTGGTCATTTAGAAAATCTCATGATCAAGGTTGTCTAAACTAAGACACAATATGGATGTTTGTCAGCTTGCAGCTTAGAGACTCACACTAGCAACAGCTTCAGCCAGAGTACTTCTGTCTCTTAAAGGCCCAGTAGTAACTTGAACATTATTCCCACATCTTTATTTCAATTTGAAATACTAGGATTTTCTTCTGTGATGGAAAAAGCATTAAGCATGATTATCTGAAGAAGAACTGCATGCTGGAGCGGTGTGTTTCATTTACCAGATGATTTCACTGTGACATTCTGTTTCAATACAGTGTCCTTCTCAGGTAAGTATTTCAGCACCCTGCAGGCTGTTATTGAAATAACAAATCCATTGTTCCAGTCAATGAAGTGGGAACTTTGTCAGTTGTATAAATTCAGAGTGTACTCATGCTTTTGATGACCCAGTCCTTTCAGGCATATTAACAGGAGTTAACAGAGGCAGAAGGAGCCATCTGGTTTTTGTTTTATGTAGTTTTGCTTGGATGTCTTTACCTGGTAGTTGTTCTGGTTGGGAGAGCATTTGCTAATTTTTCAGTACAGCAATAATGGACAAAGCATTATTGCCATCCTTATATGTAAGCCTGTTTGTATTAAATCTATAAAGCTATGGCAGCAATGCATGGTTTCTCCAGATCATAAATTTGTTCTGAAAATTCAAGTAGAAATGTCCTACTGAACTAAAATCTCTTGCCAGGAGGTGCAGTGCTATGGAACATGAGCATTACCTGTTCCAAGCACCACTCAGGTTCTGTTACAGGCTCAGCCTCCATCACTGGACTGTGGGCTCACTCTGTGAAAACTTAACTCATGGCCAGACTAGAAAAGGAGCAGTCCTTGTGTGTGCATTTGCATATCTTGTATGTATGGAAGGCATGAATGAACCCTAAAACTGTCCAATCAGTTTGCTGACCACTATAAGGGTTCCTCCTTCTCGTCCAACCTGTGCTGAAGTTTTCACCTTTTGGCAAATTCACAAATCAGCTTCCTACACTCTTTAAACTTCTGTGTATCTATGATCATCTGGGGACTTGGCCAGTTCTTTTTAGGGGAAAGTTTTTCATGCCAGTAGGTTTAATGACTTCATTTAATGTTTCAGTTGTTCCCATTTACTCTTTTTCTATGAACTGAATTGATTGCTGTAGAAATTGCACAGAAACATCTCAAAACACCTCAGACATTTGCTTTCCCAGGATCAGGCTCCCAGTTGTGCTGTCTCAGCTCACAGCAATCAGCTGGCATTTTTTCCAGCTCCAGTTGCCTTCCTGTGAAGTTCAGTGCTGAGAGCAAAAGGGAAAGGGTCAAGTTCTATCAGCAAATCCACAGCCTCCTGGAATGACTGCTGCTTCTTTTCTCCCCTGATCTTGATCTGCAAGTCCAGATGCATCTGAGCATGTATAAACTGGTTCCTTGCCTGTTTATCCTGGAAGACCTTACAAGTACTTGGATATGCCAAAACTACAGATTTCCTCATGTCCTTTGCCAGTTCAAGTGGGGTCTTTTCCTTCCCTCCTGACTTGTACATCTCAGTGATGCTGTGGCCAGTTATGCCCTGTGCTGCCTGCTTCAAGCACATCAAGGGCTGCTCCTGGATTGGAATGATTCCATTTTTTGGAGGGGAAAAAGTTTTGAAACATCTCTGGTCCTAGATCAGACTAGGTGACTGTTAAAACCCTCCTGCCCTTTCTGAGCATCTTGTGAGCCAATCATTTGAGTTTGACAATGAATTGAAAAAGTGCCAGAGCTTGCACTTTGGCCGAGCAGGAACAGTAACTTGAAATTTCTATGCTTATACTTCAAATTTCATTGCTAACACCACTAATCTCTTTTTGACCTAAGGAGCTCGCCACTTCTAGCTTGTTTCTGCTAGGAGGAGAAGTTGACTATGGAGTGAATTGTTTCTCTGGGACAAATCTGTTCAGTCGCAAAGAATATGCACTGAGCCCTATTTCCCTGAGCATAGCTGGGATTAATAACAGCCCTCACAGATCCAGGCCTTTGTCCATCCAGCCCTCTACCCAGAACTATTTTTCTTATCTCTTCTCAGATCATGTTGTCTGTTTGCCTTGGGTTTCTTTTTGCTGCCTTTGTTTGTTCTTTCACTGTTTCCTTCACATGTTTGAGAATGCAGCTCAAAAATTCAGTACAAACTCCTCTGTGATTGCATTTCTGATTGAAACCAATTCAACTTCTGCCTGCAAGGATCATCCTATTTTAAAATTTTCCCAGGACTTCTTGTCTTTCAGCTGTCACTTAACCAAGTGAAAACTAATGGAAATTATCTTATAGCCAGGAGAAGGACTTGTTTGTCTGATGCCAACCAGAGAAGAACAAGAGAACAAGAGCTCTCCATTGAAGGTCACTAGAGAAAACAGACAACAAATGGAGTCACATTTTTGTGGGCATATCCTGGAAGCTAGTGTGTCCCCAGAGATATAGCCATTCAGGAATTAACTGGGATTTTGGTCTTATTGTGACAAAAATCATAGATGAATGCTTGGAGGTGGAAGGAGTATGAATGCATCACTTTTGTTCACCTACCAGGAGAGAACTTGCCTCAGAAATGGGTGCCTGTGACACTGAGCTGGGAGTGCCTCATTCCTGACCCTGTTTCTCTGCTGGTTTCAGCTGGGGTAGAGGTAATTGTCTTCAGAGAGACTGGTGCATGGGTGTGTTTTGAATTTGTGCTGAAGAAAACACAGTTTCTTGGCTATCTTTGGGGAAGAAGGTGGAGGAGGACATTCTTAACAGAGGATGTTGAGTTAAAGATTATGTCCTGGGGTTTTTTTGCATCAGCTGAATGGCAAGTACAAAGTGAGGATGAGCATTGGATTGTCAGCTGTAGTGGATAACCTCTAAAAAGGGGTAAAAAAGAGAATCCTGTGGCTGTTCAGCCTACAACTCTGGTTATCTTTAGCTAACCTGCAAACAAATCAAATACTTGGTTTGTCTTTATAATTAATTTAAAAAATTTTTGATGATTTTACACCAGAGAAAACAACAGATAGAAGTAGTGGCATCAAGAGCACAATAAATTGGTACTATTTTAGAGGTTTTAATCATATTTCATTTGACTCACAGTGTGAGCAGTGCTTGTCTTTCCCCAAGGGTGGGGCACTTGCTAATTCCCATGGTCTACAGCTGGAGCTGGCACCAATCAGGCAGCTTCTCTGCATCTGACCAAACATAGGCTGTCTCACATTCAAATATTAAATTTTTATTTTGTCATGCATAACTGGGTCCATTATAAATGCTCTTTTTGGAGAGCTGATAGGAAAGTCAAGGTTCTGCCCATGGTAATTCAGAAATGTTGGGACCCTTAGCAGTTATTAATATAGAAAAAGAATGCTCTAGAAAGGAACGTGTTTAGTGAGTAAAAGCAACAATGGAGGGTTTAACTGTAGAGACAATCAGAAAATATACTTTTGATCCTCAAATGTAATCAATGGAAAGTGAAAAGAGAAAGAATTCTCAGACAAAATTCTATTTTCTCCAGTTTTGTGCTCATATTTTTGAAGCTCTTGACATTTCTCTACTGAGAAATGAAAATTTTATTTAGATTGAAATGTTTGCAGGGTTTACTCTCCAAAAGATGATTTTTTTTTCACTAAAAAGGTTGAGTAACAAATTTTAGCCAGTCTTATTTAATATTTTACATATGTAGCTCTGACCAAGGTTGGTCATGTGTTCAGCATACATGATGTTTCTTATGAACCCAAGAGTTTTCAAGGATTTAAATCACTCATTTAAAAAAAGAAAGGAAAATTAAATCTATTTCTCCTGGGTATGTTGTTATTTAAAAATCAAACTGGGAAGTAGTACACACATTACTTGGGAAGGAGAGAATCTTTCAAAGTGTTTAGGGTTTGGAACAGGTTCACCAGGATGTACCCAAAAAGTGCTGTTTGAAAAGTGATATGGACAAAGGAACAGTTTTTGGTGGTCCCTATGATTATTCATTTTAGTACTATTTCTCACTCAGCACTACTTCCCCATGACTCTTATGTTCTTATTAAACATAAAGTCAGTCCTATTTTGGATAGCAGTATGCTTTTGGCAATCATTGTTATAAAATGTCTGTCAAAATGGTTGGAGAAAGACCTTATTTAAATTAAAATTTAATTTTTTTTTAAATAAAATTTGTGGGGCACCTTGTAAATATTTGATCTGTCCAGTAAAACCAAGGCACACAGCTTTAACCAAATGCTGCTTGGGATGCTTTGAATAAGGATATTCAGATTCTAAATCATAATGGGGCTCATTGTCTTTCACCTTGTCAGTAATGTGATTTGAATCTACGTGAGTAAATAAAGCAAACAAAAGGCAAATATGTTGGGGAACACAATCCTGTCATCTGGAATTCACGTGTCATCCAAACATCACAAGTACCTGTCCCCTTGCTGCTCCTGAGAGACAATTCAGACTTTATCACTGTTTCAGACCTTTGAGAAAACAACCATAAATACATGCATTTGGGTGACAATCATAAATATGTGAAATGTACTGCCTACTTTGAAGTCTGTAGTTCAGTCTCTGGGAGAAAAAAAAAGTTACATATAAAGAGTTTATAGAAATGTAAGAGCAAGGGAAGGAATTTGTGTTGAAGCCAAAATCTCCAACTCCATAAATGTCTGACCATTTAAACTAGGAGAATCACTGAGAGTGCCTCGTGCTCCCTCACACATCCATTCTCATCTTGGATGATTTCTGTAGCCCTTTATACCCATTGTGGCGAATTGCCAGAAAAAGGCATACTTTAGCTGCTCCTTATTAAGAACAGCATCTCAGGAAAATTTCTGAGAACTAAACTTTCAGCTGTATTTCTTCTACATTTTCATGTTCCTGAAAAGTAATTTTTATTGCCACTAAAGGATCTTCAGCACAAATATCTCCGGGTTTGAAAGCAAGAATGAAAAGCATTGTTTACTGATAATTTGTAAAGTTTTGTGTGAATTTTAGAGCACGTTTTCTGTACAGAGAATGTGCACATCTGCCAGCAGAATAAGGGCTCGTGTCTGAACTGCCAACAGCAATAGACTGCGCATGTATCAGGAAGGGTTTGTCAACTGCTCCCTTCTTTTAATTTGCACGGTTAGTGCTGTGAGGTTTATGCAAGGCAGCTCTCAGGGGAGGGGACTGAAAGTTCTTTGAAGTCCTTTGTGGTGGCTGTCTAATCTGGAGAAGAGGATTACTTTCTTTCTGCCAGAAGCACATGACAGTTTGGTAATTAATGAGCATCATAAAGTTCTCTTTTTCTATTAGATACCCATTAGTAAACCTGGGATGGTTGTCATTTTGGACAAAACCATGCATATCCTCATTTTATCCCAACATCAAAGGGGATCTCCTACTGTCTGATGCTGAATGCTCTAATTGTGTTTGCGTTTGGTGGAGTTGGTGCAGAATGCATCTGAAACAAGCCTTGACATAAACTGTAGGTCCTGTGATTGGACACACAGCCTGAGCCTTCCCAGAGCTAACAGCTTAAATGAGTGGTGGGTTTCTCTATTATTTTAAACATACTGCTCTCTTCCTCTCCTGTCTGTCTGTTTATGCTATTTGTTTTCCTTTGAGAATACGGGAATTAACATACTTTCCACATCCATATCACACTGAAAAAAGGAAAGCACTGTGTTGGGCTATTTCCCTTTCCCCTTTTGATATAGTATTACAAAAAGTCTTTCTTTAGGATTTAAGAGCATTTCAGGTATTAAAGCTCTCTTGGGTTGTCTTTTTCACATTATTCTGAAAGTACAGAATGGTTTCCTGCTCTTTATATTTGGCTCTTTTATACTGAAACAGTTGAAAAGTCCTAGTCTGTGGACTTTTTCTTTTTGAGAAAATGTCACCCTTTCTTCCAAAGGGTCCAGTTCCTGAATGCAGTGTAGTTTCTTCAACTGCATTTAATCTCCTTTAGAAATAAGAAGAATGGCTAAGCAGCCTGTTTTATATATTCTGAATTTAAGATTTTTTTAAAGGTCAGATGCTCATCCTATACTCCAAATCTGTGCCGAATGCAGGCTGGAAAGAACTCAAGGATATGCAGCTGCTTTTTCTATGCACAGGGTTGGACCAGAAAGCTCTGCTGTAATGAAATGTGATGGCTTCAGAAGGACTGCTCAGTTGTGAAGCCTAAAGAGGAATATACATACTTAAGATTCCTTTTGCTTTGTTTTCTCTTATATTATTTTATCTTTTTAATAGGATTATGTCTGTACTATTTGGAATATCTGATGGGCCCGGAGTTCTTGTTCAGGGCCAGGCTGGATGCTGTATGTTGTGACTGTTAACTCAGTATTAGCAAAACAAAGTATTATTAATTTTTTCATCTCTTGTGGTTAAAAAGCCCTGGTGCCCTAACAAAGGAAATGTAAAAATCTGCTGTGTAAAAACACATAAAATAAAGCTAACTGGCTTTAACTGGCCCAAATGTTTAGCATAATCAGAGGCACCCTGCAGTATGGCTGTAAAGGAAGCTGACAGAAATACATGTTCTTCCTTTATAGCAGAACTGAAATAGAGACACTGAATTGCTTCTGAAATGAAAGTGTACCTTCCTCACTAAAATCTCTGGGAGGATGAACCCAGGTAAATAAAGAATCAGATTAATCAGGATTGGAAACTACTTCTTTCAGATGATATCTTAAATCTTTAAAATAAGATAAAATAATAAATATAATTACTATATTTCTTATATCTAGGACCTGGATTTTTGATCATGTTTTTCTGAGTAATTCTTGCCCTTAGGAGATGAAAGGGGTAAGTAATACTCCTGAAGATACTAAACAACTTGTAAACATAATCTCTGTATTCGCTCACATTTCAAATTGGAACTGCTCAGAAAACTTATTGTAGAACTGCACTTCATTGCAAAATGGAAATCCGTATAAATGTTTTACTTTTGACAATGTTCTATGTGATAAAATACTCGAGGAGAATATTTGAATAGACTTGAAATGGAAGTTCTTTATATTTTTGGAATAGAACATTTTGACCTTGTAATGTATCTTTTTAGCCCATTGTTTAAAATTAAGAAGACAAACTCTTTTGTAATAGGAAAAACCTAAGTTTAAACCCAAAAACAACTTTAAAAAATTTACAGAAAATAAATAGTTTTTTCCTCATTTAGAATGAAAAAAGAAATAGTGGAATTTCCTACATAGCAGAAAACCTATTTTCTGCACAGCTCTGATCCAAGCTTGATCATTGCAGCTGTTTGAAACTCTTACATTTCCTTGTAATATTTACTTTTGTCTCATTTTCTTTAAACGAGGGTGGAGAAACACATTTGGATTCTTTTAATTGCTGAAGTGAAAATTATGGATGGCTGGGATAGTTTGTGGTCCTTGCAAAATCAGTCTCCTGCCAGTTTGTACACAAAAGACATTCCATGTTTACTTCTGAGGTTGGGACATTGAATTTGTGATTGGCTCTAGACACAAACTTCAGGCATGTTCCACACTGTAGACTTCAGCAATCCATGCAAATGTGGGGTTGGGCTGGAAAAGTCAGAGCCCAGCTGGTGTCTTATTAGGCAAAGCATGGGAAGGGAACAAAAAGGGCTTCTGCATGTGTGTCAGCAGGTAAAATGTGGGTCTGCTGCTGAAGGAGACAGGTGGCTTGGTGACAAATGACACTGAGAAGGCCAAGGTGCTCTCTGAACTCTTCACCTCCTTCTCTCCTCGTAAAACCAGCCTCCAGCAATCCCAGGTTCTTGAGCCCAGTGAGAAAGTCTGAAGCAATGAAGACTCATCTCAGTGAAAAAATGTCAGGTTAGGGGGTGTTTAAAGAAGCTGGGTGTATGCAAGTCCATGGGAACTGAGGGGATGCACTCATGGGGGAGCTGGCTGATATCTGTGAGGTCACTCCCTGCTGTCACTGAAAGGTCAGCACTATTGGGAGAGGCTTCTGAGGACTGAAATAAAGCAAATGTCTTCAAGGAGGACAAAAAGGAGAATCTGAGAGTCACAGACCAGTCAGCTTCACCCTGATCCTGGGGAAGACAGTGGAACAAATGCTCTGGAACACAACTCCGAGCATGCTTAGGACAGAAGGTGACTGGGAGTGCTCAGCATTGATTATGAAGGGGGGAATAATCCCTGGCAAACCTGGCAGCCTTCTATAAGAAAGGTGGATCTTACAGAGGATATTGTTTGTCTTGACTTTAGTAAAACATTTGACACAGTCTAACACTGTAACATCCTTGCTGACAGAGGGATGGAGGACGGTCTGGGTGAAGGCACAGGCAGGTGGGCTGAACCCTGGCTGAACTGCTGGGCTCAGAGCCTTGTGATCAGCTGGAGGTGGCACCAGGGCTGTACCCAAGGAACCAATACAGCAGCCAAATACTACTAAACCTCTTCCTTCATGACTGGGGGAGGCTATGTCAGCTTTAGGTTGTTAGTCCTGTTTAGACTGATTTAAGATTGATACTTTTAAACTCCTTAACTATTTGCCAGGGTGCCATAATTCTGAGTGTGATTCCATTGTGTGAAAGATGAGTTATTAAAATATTAGACGTTATAGTAAAGAGAATATAGAATTTATAAACAAAAGTTCTATTATCCGTCTCATTGGTTTGTGCTACAGAAAAGAATTTGTGGAGAACCACAGGGTATTCAACAATAATCCAACAGCGGGGAAGAGCTGAAGTATATTCTTTTTCCACAGAGATTTATGCTGATTTGTAGAATTTTAAATCCAGTTTTATTAATGCCTTCCCACTCTCAGTAGGAAATACTCAGAACATATGAGGAAACTGTCTTATGAAACAAGATTTTATTTTAATAATGTGAATATTATTGTACAGCTACTCAGACATGAAGAGACTGAATAGTACCTCATGGGTCTCTTGAAATCAGTATGGAGCCTCCAGACCAGCTCAGTGGCTTAGCTGAACTCAGTGCAAGAATTTTCTTCCTCTCTTCCATGGGGAGTATACTAATTGAACTTCTTCAATTGGTCTGAAACACTCATGATCCGCTTTACTTTTTTTGCAGTAGGTAGATCAAGAATTACTGAACAGGGCACTGGTCTCTAACAGTGACCAAAAGCAGATGCCTGGGGAAGAATACAATAGGGTTAACATATCATGATACTTCCACTCAATCATCTCTCAGTCTTTCACAACTCGTTATTTAGGGAATTCTTGAGTCTGAAATGACTTCTCTGTATTTAGAAACTGTTACTGGATTTCCCTCATGTTGGTTTGCCCAAACTTTCCTTGAGCCTATGTAAGCTACGGTACTCCCACTGTTCAGGAGTACCAGAGGAGCAGAGACTGCAAAGCTGTTCTTCCATGTGTTTGTCTGCTTGAGGTTGATGGGAATGGCTGATCTGTTCACAGTATTCTTCTGCACAGTATCTTTCTGCGCAAGAGGGCTGATTATAGCAGGACCTAAGACCAGAGCAGTGAGAAACCTTTTGTGGTGACATTCTAACTCCTTGCAGAAACAGAAAACACACCTTGAAACATTCCACAGGCCCACAACTACACAAACAAGAATGGGCTTAACACACTGTTGGGCTTAACGTACACATTGACTTTCTTCTGTATGGTGACAGAGTTGTGATCTCACACTTTTTTATACCACCTCAGCCTTGTCCACCAGAGTAGAATTTTGTTCCCACTGATCTCTGATCAGTGCATAGCATGCAGGAACGTTCTTTTTACGTTTACAAAAAGCAAACTCACCTCTCCCTTCAAGACCAGGGGGAAGAAGAACCTTAAAATCTTGCTCCATATGCACAAAGTGGAATGCATCTCACCCTCTTTAGCTATCTACAATATCTTCACTTGATCTGGTCACCTGGTCTCCCTTTATAGCCAAGGGAAGGGAATAACCTATTCATCTGACCTATTTTAAATGTCTATATTAAGATGAGACAAATCATGTCCTAATAGGTACTTTTAGAAGATGATTCATTTCAACTTCATAGAGACATATAAAATAGGTCACATGAATCACTCATTTCTCTCCATTGACTGTAGAGGAAGATAAATTCTACCTAGTATATGTTCAGGAATTTGAACTTTTTAAAATCTAAATTTGGATGAATAAATAAGACACTGGTTTTTTATTGTGTGAATGTGGTATTAGCAGGAGTGACCCAGTCACAGTCCTGTATGTGCCTCATGATACTGATGGAGACTTATAGGGAAAGATTCTCTTAAGGTATTGCAAGAGGCTTCTACAAGGGAGGCTGTGAGGAAGTACAAGGTGTGTGGTTTTTGTGCCTGAGTTCTTTCACTTGTCTGCCCTTTGGCTGCCAGAACAGAGGCAAAAGGGAAAGCCTGCTATGATGCCCCCTGCCTTTGCAGGACGTTGGCAGAAGTGCTGCCACGGTTAGATGTGGTCTGGCAATAGTTCAAAACCACCATGGCAAAATTATGAATGCCAGGAGAAGAATTGAGGGCTTGTTAGTTTTATGCAAATCCCGGAATTCCTGTAGCTTCTGTCATGTATTTGAAAATGCACAATGTAAAAGGACACACGAAGTAGAACAGAGTAGCAAAGTGGATCTCCATGGGCTATCTTCATTCAAACTGATGCAGCCAATCTGAATGCAATAATTATGTCATTAATGCCATAAGAAAATGTTGCAGAGGTACAGTGAACAGGCCATGTATTGAGCACACAAATTCAACCCATGTGCAGTGTGCAAAAGTCTTGTAACACTGATAGTTAATGGTAAAGAAAAGCAGAGAAGTATAAATTAAATGTTCAGAGTTTACTTGGTCATTTTGCATCTCTCCATCTGCTAGCCCTTCAGAAGTTTTCATGTAGAAGTCCTAAAATGATTTTAAGGTCATTTAGCATAGTGTCTTATGTATATGAGTCAGTGTTGTGGTTCCTTTGGATGCACCCTGTAAAAAAAAACTGAATAAATTTTGAAAACAAAGCTGTTTTCTGCAGCAAAGTTTAGAGACTATAGGTGAACAGCAAGGACAATTTAGATCAAGCTCTGTGCACTGTGCACTGTGCTGCTGGTCTCGATATCGTTGAACTGCTGAAGTGATTTCTGTTTCCTTGCAAGGCATTCCTTGCACCCGGGGTTCTGCCCGTGTCTCGTCACCTGGAGCGGGCGTGTGCTGTGCTGGGCAGTGCTGACACGCTCTTTGCTCCTGCTGAGTGCCTGCATCTCCCTGGGTCTGTGCCTCAAACAGGGCTGATTCAACAACCTTGGTAAGCTGCACAAAGGCTGAGCACTGAGCCACAACCATGCTCAACAGTTTGGATCTTTTGTGTTGTACTCTTGGGTAATTCATCCCCAAGACTGTGGGTATGGGCAGCTGGGCTCTGCTTGTTACTGCAGAGCAGAAATACATGCAGGGAAATGGAGAAGGGCAGCTCCTGTGCCTCAGCCCCTCACCTGTGTCAGTCTCTGTATTCCTGCTGCATCACAGGCTTTGTACCAACACCACTCCTTGGTGGGCACAGGGTACCTGTGGGGAAAATCAGTAGTAACCAATGACTCAGCGTGCAAACGACTTGGAGATAAACCTGATAGTTTATTCTGCTGTATCTTAATATTCAAAAGAAGGCATTCTTTTATAGCCATGTTTATTTTAATATGACAAAATATTTGTGGCAAGTTATTGGAGCCAGATTTGTACAGTGACATGGTGGTCCAGGCAGAGCTTTTAGAGTAAAGTTTTCTTTCCCAGTACAATATGGTTATGAGTGTTTGCCAAAACACTTTGGAATTGTTATAATTCATGCAGAGCTTAAAAGGTAGTTTTACTAATATTTTTTATCCTCATCAGATATTTATTAAGTTAACACTTCTTACACTTACTTATTTGTAAGCACAGCACCAACCGTGTTTACTATAGCAACAGAACTTCAATAAACTTTATGCTTATTTAAAAAAAAAAACCAGAAAAGCTAACAGAAGTGCTGTGCTGAGCCACCAAACATTGAATTCAAGCCTTTCACGTTTCATGAGAGTTTTGCTAATGCTATCATATTGGAAATCAGGCCTGGGTGGCTATCAAAATCTGTAGTTTCAAATATGCTGAAAATACTACAGAGATGGAACCTGAATACAAAATATAGGTGCAGATCCTGATTCTTATGTTTTCTTTCCAAAGGTCACAGAGTTGTCAACATTTGACAGTACAAGACTTTACCACCCCATAGTTGTAAATAATGAGACAGTGATCAAGCAACTTTCTCCTTCCTCCACCCCTTGCTGTGGGTTGCCACTTTGTCAGAAGTGACTTCTACACAAGCAGTGTGCTCTGTGTGTAAGGTCTGACTGGTCTTACTTTGTTCCCATGCCAATTCCTTTTCCAGCAATAATTTTTCCTTTTTCAGAAAGAAAAGCACCAGTGAGTTACAAAATGAAAAATGAAAACAGAAATCCAGCTTCTTGTAGTTTAAAAAACCCCAGCAACATTGAGCAAGCAGCAGAGTGGAGGAGCTCAGCTGGCTTATCTGACAGCAGCCATTTGCTTTAATGCAAGACATGTTTCTTTTGTCCATGTGCAGTGAGCATCCTCTAGAATGGATATGAAAAGTAATAGGGAATTGTATGATTTAATGGTGACCCTCAGTGCCATGCTTTGAACAGACCTATGATGTCTGTGTTGTCAGCTGTGGAGTGGGGCTCTCTTCAATCATCAAAGCATTTTAGTTGAGTTTACAGTCTGCTGTTTATGTTATTGGCCAGTACTTTACTCTCCTGAATACAGTTTATTCCACTGCCCCTGTGATGAGTATTCTTTTCGGCAGCAGCAGTCCTCACAGCCTTGGAACATTGTTTTTGGACACAAACATACACAAGTTATTAGAACACAAGATCAAAGGAGGTGTCCCACTGTCTTCCTTTCAATGCTCCCATTGTGTTTGTATGCTGAAGCCTGCTAGAGAGTTAGAACCAGAGAAGGGGGAGAGGGGGGAGGAAACCTTTGTACAAAGGTACTTGTCACTGAGAGAAGCCCATAAAAGATGATGTGAGAAAAGACACCAGGTGGAGTATAAACCACCCTTATTGTTAAGAAATGCAAATAAAAATCCTCTCCTATATTAAAACTTTCTTACTTGTCATTTCTTAGATGCTAAAGGAAAGGTTCTGATTATTGAAGTCATGGCAGTACTTTCTACTCTGCTTCTTTTCTTTTTCTGTGTAGTACACTATACATGATGTGGAAAAAAGTTACTTTTCCTCTTTCTCTGCATATTGTTACAGATGTTAGCAAATTTCATCTCTGAAAAATATCCACTGGAAAAACAAAACTCAGAAAAATCACACCTTAAAATATCTCAAGGATTCCCTTTTATGAAGGACATCCATAGTTTTGGATTGGTAAATAAACTACAAGTTCATTTTATTTGGATAGGAACAGTGTTTTCCTTGGGGAAACAATGACAGAAATATTCTTGCTAATTTTGTATGTTCTTTGAATTTATTCTGGAGAATCTGCAATCAGATTCCAAGCAAACAGATTCTAGCTCCAACACCCACAAAAATATACTGAGAGAGCCAATTGTTTCTAAATTTTTGGGAAAGCCCTGGTCTGGCTTCCTCAGCTACAGAGAGATACGTGGTAGAAAGAATCTCACTAGTTTTAGGCAGCATAAACTGATTTTTTTCACCTTTCCACTTTGCTGTGAGGTGAAATATGGATTACTGAGTTAGCTATGCAAAGGTCTTTGAGAGAGAAGTTGCAGGACATAAGAGGTGACAATTAGGAATTCACAAAACCAAAGCATTTCTAAACTCAGGCCTGCGCTGAAGGCAGTTGCTGATGAGGACTTTCAGAGTATTAGATGGAGAAAACAAAGATTAACTTGGCATGAACCTTTATCCTCATCATCATAGATTCTTCCATTTTAAGACTTCCAAAACTCATTTTCCTCACTGCAATGAAAAGAAGATGTGATACTACTTGAAAAGGAGTGTTTTAGTGGAGGCAGTACAAAGGACAACTGGGTGTCTCCTGGTGGTTGTGGAAAACAGATCATCTACTGAATCAGCATTTGTCACCCTGAGCTACCAGCCCTTAAACTCAACATCTATCTCCAGCTGATGGGTTTTCTTGCCTTTGAAGAGAAGTGAAAGAGTAAATACTTTAATCATGCAAACTATATCCACTGGAGTATGGAGACGTAGTGGCCTTACAGTCTGGGACTATGAAGTTTGTCAGGATTTTCTCCAGAAAATCATCACGGGCTCTCAGAAGATTTATAGGAATAATCTTGAAAAAGGCCTGGAAAAATTTCTTCTCATGGTACCTGAGCATGTGTAATATCTGGCAAGTGATGCAGTGAATGTGCTCATTTGTGATAGACATCTTTCTGCTGCACAGACACTGTTTGAACTTGCTGATCAGTCTTTCTTCCCCCTCTAGGGTCAGGGCAGTTGCTGACATCCAAGAAAAACCCATGGAAAACCTGTGAAGCAAGTATGTTTGGAGTTGAAAGGATGCCACAGTGCAGACTCATGCCAAAGCTTTGAGGCAATAGGCTAAGGCTGCAAAGTTGCTAAAGCCAGGAGGTGCTAACACACCAGATTGCAAAAATGCCTAAGGCAAAAGTGCTGAAAAACTGCCAAGACCAGAGGTACAAGGACAAAGGCCCAAAAGCTAAAACAGTGTCTTGTGACGGGCCTCCCATTTATGTGTTGGGAATGAGCAGTCAAAGCATTCATGTGGTCACCAACCCAAAATTTAAATGTTCATAAAAGAGTTTGTGTCCCTAAATGCATAAGAAGGGTAGTGATTGAGGCAACTGCTGAAGTGGTATCATTGCTGTGGGCATTTCTTCGTTGATGGAGTAAAAGGGGTTTGGTTGGAACGTGGTTGAAATGGAGGCTGAGTGTGGTTTATGACCATCTGTGGTTCTGAGAGTGATGAGGTTAAAAATTCTGTATCAGCTGGATCCTGGAAATACTAAGATCTTACATATGATCCATTTTGTCCCTGGAAATGCTGTTGAGGGCACCAGAAGCATCTTTAGAAACATAAAAAACATATATGTTTTTCCTTCACAACTGAGCAACCTTCTCTTAAAACACTTCTGTTCAATATGGACTTGGATTGTTTAATGCAGAGTAGGAACCACAGTTTGCACCTTACTGCTTCTGTGTGCCTTCATTTTTTAAAGAATTACATGGGACTTCTCAAACCTCTAAAAACACATGTCAACCCTCACTTATTCTGGAGGTGGTGCAGCATGACGAGCATGCCACTTCCAGGTGGAAGAGAACAGCACTCACTTGAGACTGTGGGAGGCCAATACCAGACTTTCATCTCCAGCTGGAGGGAACATGGCAGGAGAGGGGAGGAAAAGGAAGGAGGTAATGCAGAAGAACTGGAAAACAGTATCTTACCACTACCCAGACAGGAAAATCAGTGTGGTGCTTTCATCTATCAGGTAACTCTTGCTATTGTAAGTATTGTCATTAATTTTGCTATGCTATTGAATATTGAAAATTAATTCCTGGAATGGTCTTATTCACTTGTTCCTTAGCTAAGATACATCTATCATCAACTGCTTTATAGATTCAAAAGGGTTTTTCATCTTCTGAAGAAGTAGAGTGTAGTCAGCACTAATGAAAGGGCAATGAATAATACTCTACGTCATTAGCTTTCGAACTTTAAGAATTCCACTGAGGTCACTGAGTTGAATGGGAGTTCCTTTAATCATTAGTACTGTTTTGTGAATGGTGTACTTTGGTATTTTACTGGACGTCACAACTTAACACACTTCTGGCCCCATGGAAGGAAAAACAAAGGGCTTTGTATGCCTTGAGATCCCTGTAGCTTGAGGATCATTATATACTGAGTCAAATCTTGAAGTTCCTGTAGTTAGACAATGCTAGATTCTCCTGAACTCAACTGGAATTTGATGTCTGAGCAAAACCATGCTAAGAATTGCAAGATTTGTCACTTTGAGAGTAACTAAAACTTTCTTTTCTCCCAGGTGGAGGAAGAACTAACTGCAGCTAGATTCATACCCAGAGAAATGTAACCAGCTTGCAATTGTGTTACTCCTGTGCCCAAGCAGCCCAGTCATGAATCCCATTGTACACGGAGTCAGTTACTGACATTTGGGATTCTTTTGTCAGTTTTGCTCTCCAGTGAAGACCTTGGTTTTGCAGGGTATGTCATCGACTGTAATTAGAAAGGGCTTGCTTTAAACTCCAACAAATGTTGTGTATGTGAAGGCAGTTCTGCACAAGAGTGGCTGTGTTATGAATGCAAGTTCCTCGACACAAGTGGACCTCTGTAATCTGCTGTGAAAGCCAGGGCTTCTTCCCCTGGCCACTTCAGCAGACCTGCTGAACTCAAGACATTTCTAAGGCCTTGTTTCATTCCCAAGAGCTGAATGTGAGCAGCATCTCACAAGATGAATGGATAGACCCATCCCATTTGGGGTCACTTATGCTAAGCTGTTTTCTATTACTCATAAACAGTGAAGATAAGTGATATTCCAAATAAAATATTTGCTGGTGAAGTTTTAAAAGGGTACTTGTACACATGCCAGCCTGAGGTTATTAGGAGTTCGAATTTCTTAATATGGATCAGAAAATTTTTACAAGTTTTTACAATCGAGGTGAGTCTCATGCCCCAATGAGCATCCTGCTTCATCTAAATCACTTTCTTCCCCTCTTTCACCTCTCCAGAACAAGAGAGAGACTTCAAATGAACAAATACGTCACTTTAAATGCACAATATAAAAAATGGGCCAAATAAATTACTAAAATACATAAAAAAAAATTTTACAAAAGATGTGTGTTATTAGCTATTTGACAAGCAATTGATGCTGTTGCAATGGCTACATTTCACAATGCAAGGGCTTTCTCCGCTAGACAGATAAATAGTTGGAATAATGTGAGAAATGACTGCAATCATCCAAAGAAAAATTTGGGTTGAAACAGTCCATTTAATGGCATTGCATTGGCTGTGCCGTGCAGTTGTTTCATACCAGACCTTCACCACATCCATGTGCTTTGGAATTCCTTCTAAAAATGAGCTCCAAGCCTGACCCTCCTCTCTCGGTCCCAATTCCCCGCAGAAGTGTTACTACATATGCTTTGAATCTTTTTTTCAGATGAGCTCCCAAGTCTAACTCCTTCCTCCCTGTGCTTGAAACGTATGGATTTGAAAGCACAGATGTGGCCTTGAAGTTTTTGGACCAGGCCCATCTGGGTCAAACCCTACATAGTTTGACTAGTAGTTTCTTGAGTTAAATTCTCAGAAGTCTTCATTTTTTCTTGTTCTGAATCTTCTACACACTTCCCTTTTATCTCTCCTAGTTGAACTACAAGGATCTCAAGGGAGATATGATTTTCATAAACAGAAATATAATGACCAGCCAGAGGAAGAAAGCAAATTTTTAATGACTGTGAGAATTATCTTTATGAAACAGCAAGTTTCCTTTCAGTTTATGCTATGTGTAAAAAATACACCATTCATAATTTGGAGAAGTAGGGGAGATTCTTTGTAAATCTCATCTACTTAACTAATAATGAAAGCTGAGAGAGACTTTGTCCTCTTGCTGCCAACATTTTGATTCACTGAGAAAGGGTTCCGGACCTGACCCTGAGAACTGCATTTTGCCATTAGCAGTGACTTCATTAGGATCACTCGTGTGCGAAGGGATGCCCGTGAAAAACAATTTGCACGAAGAAGTCAGCAGAACAACTGCTTTTCCAGGCGTGCTGGCTTTCCTTCGCGATCCAGGCACCGCGAAGTACGGACAGGAGGGGCTCAGCAGCACGCCGGGGTACGGGGCTGCCGGGAGGCGGAGTGCGGAGAGCCCGGCGGGGTGCCCGGAGCCGCGGGCAGCCCCGCGGGGCGCGGATGCGGAGCGCGGCGGGCCCGGCCCCGCGGCCCGTGCGGGACGCGGCGGCAGCGCGGGCGGGGCTCGGCCCGGGGCTCTGGGGCTCCGGGGCTCCGCGGCTGCGGAGGGCGGCGCTGGCGGCGGGCGGGGGCCGCGCCGGGCCGGGGGCAGCGAGCGCATTGTCCGCTCGGCGCCCGCGGGGCTGCGCGGAGCGGGGCCGCCCCCGCCGCCCGTGCCTGGCTGGAAGTGAAACGCGCCCCGGCTGCTCCTTTTTGTTTTTTTTCTTCTTCTTCGTCTTCTTTTTTTTTTTTCCCTTTTTTCCTTTTTGAGCCTCCAAAAGGCTCACTCGCCCCTTTCATCTGCCGCCGCGGCCCAATGGGAAGGCGGAGGCTGCCTGCAAGTGGTCTAATCTCAATGAGGTGTCAATCATGTTCCCCGGTGGGTGAAGTAAGGTCTTTTGTAACCGCCTCTGTCTTTGGGAAAGAGAGGAGAGAGGAGGAAGGCTGGAGCGGAGAGGGGGACGCCGGACCGTGCTGCGGGAGAGGAGCTGAGATTTGAGCTCGCTTGTGTGTTAGCAGGGAGAAACGGAGCACATGGATTTCTAAACACGCTGGGATTTTATATATCTACAAAAAATAACAACAAGCGAACCTGACCCTACTGAAAACAGTCAAATGAATCGTAATTGCAGATCAATGCAGAGAGATGGGGAAACTTCACTCGAAACATGGTTAGTTCCTTTCACTTGCTACTTCCTTAGCCCCTTCCCTTTATTCGGATTTTACTCGGTTTGTTGCTGTGATTTTATTCTGGTGTCTAACGATCTTCCTTTATTATTTCCCCCACACACTCTCCTCCGGATCTGCCTAGCTGCCGTTTGTAAACCCAGAGAAAGTCCAGAAGGTAGGGATGGCTCCTCACTGTTAGTAACTTTGAACGCCTTCCCCGGTCCGGCTGCCTGCCCCCGGCCCCCTGCCCTCTCCCCTCAACTTTCCGCCGCGCTTGGCGCTCTGCGCGGCTGCCCCGCTCCCAGTCCCGCTCTCAGTCCCGGTGCCAGCCCTGGCTCCAGCCCCAGCCCCGCTCCCAGTCCCGCTCTCAGTCCCGGTGCCAGTCCCGGCTCCAGCCCTGGCCGGGCGCGGGGATGGCCGCGGGGGTCGGGCGGGCTCTGCGGGCGGCTCAGCGGCGGCATTGTCTCCTCTTTTCTAGGTGATAGTTTTGCGGTGAACGCCTCTCTGGCTCGCAGAGGGCTGGAGGACTGGATGGTGAAGCAGAAATACTCCGGGGGCAGCAGCAGCGGCGGCAGCAGCTCGGGACTCCAGCACGGCTTCCAGCACCGCGCCGTGTGCAGGCTCTCCAGCGCCAGGGTATGTCAGCTTCTCGCTGCCCCCCCGCCCCTTCCCTTTGAAATAGTGAAAAGCAAAAGCTCTTTCTACATCCCTCTTTCCCTCCCAAGGGGCGGTTGTGCAAAGGAAGGTTTTCTTTGCCCTAATGTTGCTCCGAGGCGCTGCCCCGTGGGTGGTTTCCTTCAGTCCTTTGATGAAGTTAGAAGCGGCAGAGCAAACTTGGTGAGGGTACAAAAGCCAGAGGAGTACGGGAACCTGACTGCTGGTGTCTGGGCAGTACGATTAGTGCAAAACCTTTCACAAACAGGAACAAACAATCTCTGGGGAAAGCCCAGCACCCAGCCGGTGTGCGATAGCTCGTGAACCCTGATTAGTGCACAAGTTTGCCTGTGACATTTAGGCAGGCAAGGAGAAATCCCCGAAGAGTTATTGTTATTTATTTGCTCTTTGCTAATAACGTGGGGCTTTCTCCACGAGAGTTATTGTGCCGGTCACTTGTCCTGGCTGTTTCACTGGTCACTTTCCACCCTTCTCTTTCCTTCAGTCCTCCATGTAAAGCAGGGCTGGAGGAAATGTTTCAGTTGCCGTTTTCTTTTATTTAATGTTGTCTCTTTAAACAAAGAGGCATGATGGGAGGTAAACAGACTTAACATTACTTAGATATGGTCCTCACAGTGTTTCAGAGTGTGATCCAGAGCTTATTGATGTTTACTGAAAGACTCCCATTGACTTTGGATCAAGCCCTGAAAGCTTCATCACTGGAAAGGTAACCTGAGAGATGGGGAGATTGGAATCTGTGCTTCCCAGCAAGCAGTGTGGCTTTGAAAGCACAAGCAGAGCCAGGGCCACCAAACCTCCTGCAGGCACTTTGCTTTGTTAGCTACCAGTTTTATTGTCTGAAGCCTGAACTTCTTGTGTCTCAGGAAAAATTAACTTGCAAGTCGAGAATACTTCATTTTAGGTGGGATGTTGAAGTGAGTAGAAGATGTGTAGTATGGGAAATGCTAATGATGACATTTTAGATTCCACCAGTATTGTGTTTTGAGGAGCATAAATTCTGTGAGAGTCACTAGAAGTAAAGGCAAAGGGGATAAGGTATTGATTTTTTGGTAACTGATGAACATAATCACCTTCAACTTGCAGGTATGATTGGTTGAAGTGATATTTATTGTGCTTTTCTCGGAAACAATATGTTTAAAGAAAGAAGTTTTCATCAACAATAGTATATACCATAATACAGATGCAGAGAGTAAAAACACATGTTTTTAATTATTTTCTAATTATCTCAATTTTTGTAAGTCGTGGTTTTTACAAATGTTCTACCTTTCACATGTATATTTTCTGGAGAAGAAGGTCAACTCACCAAACTAAACATAGATTTAATATACAAGAGTTAAAGGTAAAATCTCTGACTTAAGTTTGTGAAATGTATTTTCTTCCACAAAGATGACTTGCCTTCTGAAAAGGAGAAGATATCTCTTGTCAAAGATACTTTCTATTCAACACTCTTCAGTTGGCAGTTTCATGAGGTCTGCTCAGCTGGAATGACAGTAGAACAGTATTTCCCCTCTTACTCAAGAGGAAGTCCTTCTCATGATGGCTCAGCAATTAGCAAGCCATTAACTAAATATTAGTCTACAGTTTTAGTACATTATAAAACTGTAAATAGGTTTAAGTGTGTTTAAAAGCACTGTTCCCCTGAGGCTTTTTACTGTCATCCTTATAGAGATGTTTCTGAATGTTCAAAATTATTTGCCATTTATTGCCTAATATATTTGGTAGTATCTGTGTGCATGTATAGCCTGCTCGTTTATTTAGTAAAATTGTCATCCTGTCACAGGCACACTGTGACAGCTACATTAAAGTTCCTTTAAAATATGAACTTTTGGAATATGGAAGGATGAATTTCTAATCCTACATTGGAACCAGATGTGCCATATGTACAATTATTTTGACAAGGATTACGGAGTCACAGCTATTGACTCCATAACTGAGATTGCATGACTGCTTCTCTTCTGAGATCTCTTTGATCTCTTGTATAATTATACCAAGATACAAAGGGAATTGTAGCCTAACCTCTTGGTTCTTTGGTCTCCTCAAGATGTAGAAATAGTAGTTTCTTCTGCTGATGGTTAGCCACGGGGTTATGTGGGACAGTGGTGTAGTCCCCAATAGTGTGGTAGTGTTGCACTTGAATTGACCAAGGACTCTTCTCCTTACTGCTTCAGAATTCAACCTAAAATGTTCAATAAGCTTACGAGGCTCTGTCAAATGGTACAGTTTTATTGTGTCACAGCTGAAACTGTGACTTCTCAGTAAAACATGGGGTTTTTTCCCCCAAAATAGATCCCAAGTTGCTGTGTTTGTGACTTATGGCTGAAGGAGCTAGATCAAACACTGATGAAAATATCTGCATTCACAGAAACATACAGCTGTGTTAAAAAAAGTAATGGTCCTAGAAACAATTTTCTTAGTTGGAATCTTTTACCAGAGCTTTTTTTGATGGTGGTTTGTTAGTATGTAGGGCCTATTTAGTGAAACTCAGTTTACTTCCAAAGACCTGTTGATGGGAGAAGACAGCACCTAGTCTGAAGAGCTTCCAAGACTGAAAATTCAGAATTTGAGTCATTTTTATCAGAACTTGGATGTGATAGTGCAATTTGATTTATTTTACTGTCTATAAGCCAAGAAGTCTGTCTTGGTTGTAGTTGGAAGGCTGTTTCTCTCAAGAACAGACAGTGAATTGTTCTGCTTAAGTTAGTCATCCAGGGGAGATGACACTGAAGTTCAGGGGATTCATGCACTGTTTTACAAGAGGAATGAGTGACTAATACAGGAAAGCAGTAAAGTTCCATTTGTGGTCCTCTCTAGAATGATTGAATTTACAATTGTTGTGGAGGGGAGGTCTTTACATCCCTTCACTCAAGGAGAGTTCAATTATACGACACCTTTCCTTCTCCTGAGCCGAAGTTTTGAGAGTTTCTCGGTTAGAGAAGACTTCCCTCAGTTGATGTGTTGTCCGTGTCGTGTCCTGTCCATCTGTCTCTCCCCTCCAATTCACTGAAAGAACAATAATTAGTGTCCAGCTGTTGCCAAAAGCACCAGTCTTCCGAGGAGGATCTCCTGGTGAATGGCGGGGTGAGGGCACAATCCAGGGGAGGGGAGCGTGTCGGGAGCGAGTGCCGCGGTGCGTGTGCAGGGCTGTGCTGGGGGACAGCCCGGGGCTCCTTAAACCACTGCCACCCGCCCAGCAGGGGCTGCTCTGCTCTCAGGGTTTTAATGGCTCCGCAGGCCCAGCGCTGCCCTGCAGCTTCCACCTCGTGAAGGATTAAAGAGAAAAGGAATTCTGTTGCATCCATGAAAAGTAAGAGGTCCAGAGTCATCTTCTGGTTTCAAAGCTAATTGAAACCACTGAGGCTGTAAATCTGCTAGCAACTGAATACACTTCTTTTGCTGCTGTATGAATGAGTTAACTCGTATCCAGAGAGGTTTTCTGATACTGTGGATTATCCCGTATAATTCTTAAGCTTAAATTTATTCAGTGTGTTTACTTTTACAAACTATTTTTGGAAATCAACATTGTTTGCAAATATTCATGTATTTATTTATTTAACTGAGAAATGGTTCTATGCTAGAGGGGGGAATATTAAATATGACATTTGCTTAGTTCCATTTACTTTTATCTTCAAAGCCATAAGAAATTTTACTAGGTCCTTGTGCATCTCATTGAGATCTGTGCTTGGGAATGGAAAAAATATCATATTTTTAATTAAATTTCAAACCAACTCTCAGTGAGCCACATTGTAGGTAATCACTTTAGGTAAAATAGAAATGACTTCAGCTTACCACTTCTGCTGGGCTCATTGGTGCTAGTGATCCTCACGTTCAACCCTAATTGATATTAATTAGAGCTGAGTATCTGGTTTGGGACTAACATAGTATGAAGTTCTGAGGCGCATCAGTACTTCAGAGGTGGGGCTTGTTCTCCATTTGTTCTGTGCCTGTAACTGCCAGTGACATTAATGGGCATTCCTTGCATGGCTGAGAGGAGACAACACCAGTGTCAACTTCACTGCTCCTCTTGTATGATCAATCTTAAATTAAGAAAGAAGCCCTTCCCAGTCCCCCACTGTTAAATAGTGTGTGAGTGTGCATATTAAAAATACATCACCTTATGGAAGACACAGCTGGGTAGGTCATTCATCCAAAATGAAAAGAATAAACGGAAATGAGACTTTTTTAGTGTTATGTACGTACTATGGCTTAAAGGCTGTTGAAATGCAAGATTTAATTGTAGCACTACTTTGAGGTCATTTCATGGATAAAGTGACATTTGAAAGACTGACTTCTTACTGGTATGGTGACAAGAGCAATGAAAGTTTCCTTGGATGTTATCTTGTGTGACTGCTTGAAGTGATCTTTTAAACTGAAATATTTTCAAGTCCATTAATGTCAGTACTATGTAAATAATTATTTTTATTGACTCTGAAGATTAAAATAAACAACAGACTCAGCAGCTCTTGATATTGGTATGACTAAAAAGTATTTTAGTACGCCAAAATATTGTCTGTGACATTTAAAATAAAATTACCAAACTTTGTATTGAGAGAGAAATGCAGAATCTTATTTAGTGTTGAAATTTGGTGCCAACAAACCAAGATAATTTAATTAGTGGTGTACATAGTATATCTTGACAGCTCTGGTTTGGGAAAATTACAATATGAATATTAACAATCAAAGAGTCTCTGAAAGTATTAGTGCCATGGTGATGAGATTAGCGAATTGGCCAATACTGTAGCAGAAAGCTGGATTCCAAGGGAATTATCCTTGAATGATACCAGTTGGTGCAATTAAAAGCCACAATTCAGTTGCCATATGGAAAGTGTTAGGCATCCTTATATGGTTTCAAAGCTATGTGCCAGAGGTTAAATTGACATATGAAGAAAAGCATAAATTAAATATTTTGTGTTATGAAATTAAAAGTTGACTTTGCTTGAGCCATATGGAGGAGGTAGATGGAAGACTGTCTGTATTTCATCAGGGCTTGTTTTATAGGTGTTTCAGATTTAATGTGGTGCACGTTTAATTTGGCATGTTGATTGGAAAGCCGAATGGCCCATGAAGTTTCTGCAAACAATCTCATTAAAGGAGCTTTTTTTGATCTCTAACGACCCTCTTTCTCCCACCCCCTCTAAAGTGGAGTTACTTAGGTTGGCGTTTGTAAGAAGAAAACATATTCTCTGTAGTAGCTGGGTCAAGTCCTCATCTGTGTCTGTTCGGCTCCTGATAGTCCCTGTTGGCTTTAGAAACAGTAATTCTTCTGAAGGAGAAGGCCTTGCTTATGGAGTATATTTTCTTCTGCAATCTGGGATGAAAAGTAACACAATACGTTACGTTCTTTAATGTCTTAAATGTAAATAATGCAGTCCAGACTTCACACTAAAACTTGAGTTATAACAAAAATGGGACATTTGTAGCACATGACATACAGGGATGTTCTTTGCAGCAGCATTCATTAACAGAAGAGTTTTCTGTAGATTTTGAGATCTGTAACAAGACCCAGGAGGAGCTCAGTAAGTGGCTATTTGTATGCACCCTTCAGAAGAAGATCTTAGTTGACTTTTATGGTTTCTTTTGAGTTGAGTTATGAACAGAGGAAAGAAAAGTCTCTTGAGTCCTGAAACTTTGTAGGAGTTAGTTTTTCCAAAGTTGGGGAAGTAATTGTTTGGTGATGATATTTAAATCAGAATGGAACATTGCTCCCAGTGCTGCAGATGTTGGCCTTTATAGAAATCCTTGCAGACAGATTTTGCTTTGTGAATGTCAGCATCAAACCCTGGTTGGAAAGCAAATGGTAGATGCCCAGACGTACAAAATACTTGAAGTTGGTTTGGTTTTTGTTTGTAATGGAACTACTTTTCTTCTTTATATACCAGTTACTTTGAATACTTGTGAGTTTTCAAACTATGTGATATTTATAGATATCTTTTCATGGAAAGTGAGGTAAAGTTTTAGTTAAAAAAAATTAATGTGGAGGAATGGTCAAGTATACTTTCTCTGTGAAGTTATTTAGTCATATCTGCCAACATTGGCAGCAAAACTAAGCCTGTATTTACTCCTACAGAGTAACTACAGCTATGGGAGACTGAGTTGGACTGTATTCCGTTCAAGAATTACTAACCAAGTTCCAAATGCAAAATCTTCATTGTGTCTGATTTTTGAGCCAGCAAAGCATGTTTGTATTGCAATATCTCATGACATTTCTGTTGCAGTGGTGGAAGGCCAGTGGTGTTAGCTGTGGTGAAAAGGCTGTGCTGGCCTTTAGTGTAAGCTAAGAGAAAGGGGAAATGATTTGTGTACCTTCCACCACTGCTCCCCTGGTGTCTCTGCAAGGGGTACTGTTGTACAGGGCATTCACTTTTTGTAGGTTTCTGGATTGACTGTCATCAGAGCAATAGGGCATGTATTCTGTCTTCTAACTTGAGGAATTACAGTGGCGTTTCTGAACATTTGAGCCATCCTTTTTTGGTTTGGAAAGTCCAGTATGGTTAGTGTATTCCGAACATACTGCTGCCATGTAACCTGATGTCCACTGTTTAATAAGGTGATCCATTGGCTTGCCATGGACTTGGCTTTCCAACAGGCTTAGGTCTGTAAACAAGTGTTCAACTGGATTCCCTAATCTCTTTCTGTTTGTCTCACATCACCTGATAGGTGCCCATTGTATGTTAGGAATACTTGAGGTTTAGTCATATGGAATCTAATTGTTTAAGGAAGGGAGTGCTGCAGTGTCTTTTGGGGAGGTCCTGTGGCACTTTCAGAAAAGGTGGCTGAGAGGGGACCTCATCAATGTCTATCAGTATCTGAAGGGAGGGTGTCAAGAGGCTGGAGCCAGGCTCTGCTGGCTGAGTGATTAGTGCTGAGTAGTAGGAGACAATTGGAAGAAACTGATACACAGAAATTACCTCCTGAACATGAGGAAGAACTTCCTTCCTGTGCAGTGACCAAGCACTGCAACATATTGTCCAAGAGGCTGTGGAATCTCCCTTCACTGGAGAGATTCAAGAACCTTCTGGGCACAATCCTGTGGCCTGTGTTCTGGGACGGCCCTGCTGGAGCAGGGAGCTTGGATCAGATGACCCAGATGATGTGGTCCCTTCCAACCTGAACCACTCTGTGATTCTGTGGTTTGGCCTATTGTATATTATAGGGCAGTAAATGATCCTATTGTTTTGATCTGTAAAATTTCTGGTGATATAAATCTTTTTGCTCCTCAGAAAGACCAGGCAGTGGCCACAGGAGACTGAAATGCCATCAGTGCCTGAGAAGCTCCTCAATGGCCAAGAAAAGCCCTGTAGAAATACACCTAAAGAGTCCCACCAGACACCAACCCCTCAGCAGGGGGAGCAGAGGACCCTAGGGTTCCTTGGTTCAAACCAAGGTCCCTGCCAAACTTTCATGAAAAGCAGTTGTTCCTTAAACCTAAGGCTATTGTTGATAAAGTGAACAAGTCTTATCAGGCAAGCAGTTTTTCTGCTTTTTGTCAAAGCTCCAATAGTTTGGTAATTTTGTCCAATAACCCTTCTCAGTCTGAGAATTCACTGGACTCTGAAACTCACTGCGCTGACTGATGGGATGTAGATGTCTCAATTACACCTTGAAAGGTGACATCTACCAGCCTTGCTTTCAGTTTTAGTGGGTTTGGATTTAAATGCAGGCTCAGTGGCTCTCATTCCTTGTGTCATTTATACCTCGAGAATGTCAGATCTTCCCTTAAATGTTCAGTTATGTTTTGAGCAAAACTTGCAGCAGAGAACATTTAAGGTGCCTGGAATTTTCAGCCATGTATCTTTGGACTTCTGACTAACAAATGCAGGCAGTGTATGTTGCTTTAGCTCAGAGGTGGATTGGCTTGTGGTCAGAACAGTCTGTGCACTGTCCATCCAGAGAAATACTTTGTATTTGGCGATTAGGGTGAAATTTAATGCATTTGGGGCCTTACTGTGGCAGCTTTAAAGGGATTAAGTATATTGAGGTTCCTATTAAAGTATAACATTGTGATTCAAGATCTGTGAAAGAAAATCATGCATGGGTGTTTGATCTTGGGGTGCAGCCACACATGCTGTGAGGCATAAAATAAGGAGATAGACTCAGTAGGGAAGTGACAGAACAAAGTACAGTCTTGCAGGAGAAATGGGATTTGGGAGCAGCCTCGGATCTTTTGATCCATACTCTGATGCGAATGATGAGTGGTACGGAGGTGACAGATTTGTCTTGGGGGAGGAGGGAGAACGGTGGGTAGTGTGTCACATTGCCCTCGAAGATAGTTTGCTGTCTGATTCCCCAAAGATTTGATAGTGGTAGGTAAGGACTCAGCTACTTGTCCTATCTTAGAAATCTTTCATACTTCCAGGACAGTTAGTTTCAAGAGAGTGAGGTAAAGAGGGTAGTAGCTGTAAGGCTGAGCCTTGTGTGTTAAGTGCGTAGAAAGAACAAATGCCTGTTTGGGGGAGTGGGGATTTTCTCTGAGCATAGAGTGTCCCAGTCCTGAGCTCACAGAATAACAAGCAGCCTCTGTATTGCGTAAGATGCTGCGGTTAAGCCTGTATCAGTGTTTCTGTAATAAACTACTCTCTTTGAAACAATAAATAATAATTTTGCCTGTGAACTTTCCAAGCCTCTCTCTGTTCGTGTGATGTACGTGTGTATACACTACGGACACTCACTCCCCTGTAAAGAGAGAACATCACAGTCTAGCAAACAGAATATCTGTCATTCCAGCTGAGCAAAGGTCTAAGGCAATAACCCAAAATATCCTGGAAGAAATTCTAAAAAGCATTGAAGAAATCAATCGTCTGATCCTAGAGGAAGGTCTTTGATGTAATCCTGGTAAGTTTATACTGGGAGCCTGCCTATTTATGGTCAGCCATAGACTTTCTATATGAAAAGTGGATCAAATAATTTCATAAGCTCCTGCTGTAAAAAAAGATGCTTGATAATTTTCTAAAGCGTACACACTGTTTAAATGTAGATTGTGGCTTTTAGCAGAAGGCCAGGTAGGGAGGAAAAGCTTTTCAAAACAAGTACCTACAGGAAAATAAATAATACTTTGATTTTTTTTTCCCATGGAAAAACTGTGCCTCATTTAGCCATCCCAAATATTTAATTTTATTTTGAGGATAAACTTTATAGGTTATCTCAGTTAAAGCCACTTTTATTTATGCAAAGCTTATGTGCAAGGTCTTGTTCCTGATGTGGCTATATATGTAAAAGGATTTTTTTCAAATACCATAAATAAATTACATTTAAATGTATATTTTTAACTAACTCAGTGCAGTTAGGTAAGACTGTTTCTATATTTTTTAAAAAATTCTCCATTATTTCTGTTATGCTTTGATGCAAAAGTCCTGCTGTAATAGAGGGGAAGCTTCTCATTGGTTTTAGTGGTTTTGTATTGGGTTCTCTGCCACATCAGTGGAAGATGAGGGAAGGTTTGAGAGACTAATATTCTTTTAGTCTGGCAGCTACATTGCTGGTGTAATGGCAGTGTATTTTCCCCTGCAGATGCAGTTTATCTGATCATTTTATGACAGGTTCACAAAAGTTTTTCCCAGCTGTACTGCCACTTAAATTCCCATTTGTAATTAGCAGTGTAATTTTCCAGATAGGTTTAAAAAGCATGTTTTGAAAGAGGCTATTCCCACAGCACTGCTTAATACCCATTAAAATGCCACATTTTTATTGTATGAAGGTGTTTTTTTATCTAATTAGGTTGGTTTGTTAAAGTATTGAACCACAGTCTCATTCTTTTTTTTTTTTCCTTCTACTCTAAGGGTGTTTTCAATCATTTATTTATGACTAATAGGAAGCACACAAAATCTTTAACTCTGGACTAATGCACAACGTAAAGAAGTAAATGAGATCTCTTCCTGTGTAAGCTATTGTACAGGGCTGTACTTTGAAAGATGGTTGCTCTCAGACTGCAACATGGTGATGTGTAACAGAAAAGAAAGAAAATATCCCCAGTATTTGGAAAGGAAGTATTGTATTCATTGATGCTATATAGACTTCACTGCAATTTGATCATCAACCTTAGCACAACAGTCTTTTCCAGATGGGTGTTAGATTTCTTTTTGTTTAAATGACATTTAGGAAAAAAAAAATTGTGAGGACTCTGTGCTGAAATTCAAAAGTAAGGCACGTTGAAGTAGCTCTGTGTCCTCAGACATGTGCTGCTATCCAGGAGGGACCAGCTAGACTGCAGCAGGCAGGTGTTGCTTGTGCTTATTCATTAAACATACATGTGCTGTTCAAATACAGAACAAGCCTCTGCTAAAACAATCTGTCCTTAGTCTATGGCCACCTCTGATGTTCCCCATTTTGGAAAGACAGAAACCAAAGGCACTGCAGTGGGAAGCCCCCTAGAATTGTCAGTAATTGAATAACAGACAATGGGTAATGTCCTGTGGGAGAAGCAAAAAGACTGCAGAGCCTTATTAGCTCTGCAAGAGTAATCTGACCCTCCTCATGTGTTTCTGATGGCAGCACTGGCAGTCCTGTCTCCTCAAAAATGAGGGGAATTTCACCACCACTGGGGAAAGTAGGAAAGTTTGTCAAATACAGAAGAGCAGACTGGTTCAATAAGAAAAATGCTAGTGATGTGCCTTTAGGGGTATGTCTTAAGAAAGGAAAGAGTCCTGGCCCAGTGTACAGTCTGCATGTCTCCTAAGACCAGCAGGAACCCTGTCCAAAGGCAGGGTGAGGCTTGTTCCTTCCACAGTCTCAACTGACATGGGCTCTAGTCAAGGTCATCTGCTATTGCACATCAGTTCAAATATCCAGCAGCATGAGGTTTGGGTAGCCACTGCTGCCTTCAGTTGGACTCTTCTGAGAGGCACTCCAGCCTGAGAGAGCTGCCAGAGCAGGGGCTGGGTGTGCTTTACATTGGCTGGCACAGCACATTGATGCTAGTGGGCTGGGTACTAATAGCTGATGGCAGAGCTGGGTGGAGAGAGCTAACTTTGCTAGAAAAATCTTCTGATGTTCAGTCTTATTTGTGTGTAACTGGGAGAGGAAAAAACCCCTTGTGTTACCTGGACTTGGCCATCCACAGGCAAGGATCTTCCATCTGACAAGGGTGAGGAGCAGTATTGTGTGTCATGCCTGGCTGCATTCCAAACTCTGCTGTGCCTTATGCAGCACTGCTTTGGAGTGGCCCTTCTTGCAGGGTGTGCCTTCCCTCTGTGTCAGCACTGCTGTGGCCAGGGAGAGTGGCCTTCGTTCTGATGACCAAGGTCTGCTTGCAGCTGGGTCTCCCCAAACTTCACATGTCTGCTGGAGCTGCCTGCCCGTGATGTACTGAGAGGGAAATGGTACGTGCTTTGCCAGGCAGTTTTGTGCCTGTGCTGTAGAGATTTTGGAGTGAGTGATGTTGGTGGAACATAAAGGGTTACGTTGTTGAAGTTACCCAGGCGCCAATCCACTGGCACACTGCAGGTGATCTCGGAGTGAATGTTGTTTAAAGCGCCTGTCCCACGGTTTCACAAATGTGCTCTGACCAGAGGATGTTTTTCTAACTTCAAAGGGCTTCTCAGGCTGGCTCAATGCCTCACAGACTGAGTCCACAATTCCTCTCTGCTCATGATGTGTTCTAACCATGTGTGATTTTTTTGGTATGTGATGTTTTCTTAAAGAGGCATTGACCTATGTTCAAGTGAAACTTGCTCTTAAGCTTGTAAACACAAACTTGTCGTGTGGGCAGTTTTCATCTTAACTTGATGTGTGTATTTTTTTTAAGAGCAAGAATAGATATCAAAAGGAGGGATAATTTATAGGAAAAAAAAAAAAGAAATAAACTTGTAGCAGCCTTTTGAGCGGCACCATCCAGAGTCTTTTCCTTGAAGATCAAAGTGTGTGTCCTTTTTCCAGAAGGAGAAGAGCGTGTTCCCACCTCGGCACTGTGAGCGTTACAGTGGGTGCTTTGTCCCAAATGTGCCTCTGCACAAGGGGGAAAGCAAGGCAAAGAGGAGTAGAAAGAGGAAAGAACTTAGGACACTTGTGAGTGACCTGATTTTTTTCTTCTCCTCTCTCCTTCTATAACAATGTTATATTAAATTAAACTTTTAGGAACATGTTTGTGTGTTTTTAAATATTTAAGGTTTCTTTTTCTTCTGTAGTACTTTGTAGTGTAGTTTTTTGAGGAGGACTGCATTTGCCTTTTAACAGTGAGAATTAGAAATGGCTCAGATTTTGTAGGCCAAATGCTTTTACAGTTGAAGTTCAGTAACTCTCTCTGTTAATTCTGCTGAGAGCAGAATTAGGCCCTGAAATATCTTCTGAGGTGCACTCTGCTACATTAGCTGTGGTTGGGATCTTTGAAGGTTTAGTTAGTGTTCACTAAGTTTCACTGGTGGACACTATTTTTTGTGATGCTTTTTGCATTTATTAAGGCTAGAAGAAGTGGGCTCGTTCGGGGCTTTTAAGTAATAATTCTTAGTTTACTGTTATTACTATTGTGGATGGGTTTGAGTTGATTATAAAAAAAAAAAAACAAACCAAAAACACAGCAGCTAAACAAACCCTTTTTTCAAAGGAACCAATACCTTGTAAGCCAGACCATAATACTTTCTGTTTGGCAAGGGATTAAGAAGTATCATCTGCTGTGGGAGTAAAACATCACACTGTGAATGGCATGCCGTGAACAATATATCTCAGCTGTGCAATGAAGTTTTGCTCCTCTTGAGTAACAGTACTACAAACTAGCACTTAATAATTAATCCAGCTTTCAGATGCAGCTTGATCCCAAGGTCCTGATCCAAATGAAATCCTGGAGAAGTTGGTGATGTCTAGGACCTAAGCCCTAACAGCAAATAACCTGTGCTACCCTGCCATCCCATGGTTATCAACAGGAACCATCCCACCACGTTTATTTTGGCTGGTTTTAAAGCAGGTGGCCAGACTGAGTTCCTAGTTTCAAAGTCACAGCTGCTGCTTTGAAATTGTGTAAGAAGGGCTTTGGTTTCTTAACACAAAATAACTGAGCTGCTGTTTAGTATTAGAGCATCATTATTCTGGGAAATGCACTCTTCGTTTTAAAAATATCTTCCCTATGGAAGTTGAAAGTTTATACCTCACGATTCTAAGGTCAAAGAGCTGAAATGGTTCCTTGTTTGACTGATGATTGTAAATACTTAAGAATTTCTCAGTGACTTAAAATGAGTGGAATCTGGAGGTAGTACTAAAATTGATAGCAGTATTAGAAACACAGAATTACTGCAGTTTGTTGGCATTAAGTAAATTAGGGAAGGACTGTTTTGGGCAACTATAATTTAAGATTTTTCTCCTTTAACTGGATGTCTTTGTGAGAGTTATCTCCAAAATATTATATGTTTATCATTAAATCAGTTGAAAGACCAAATGGGCTTTATACCATCACAGCAATGATACTGTAATTAAGTAGAAGGAAATGTTCCATTACAAATCCCCATTTTGTCTCCTTGTAAAATTTTATTTTAAAATAAGCCATCTTGGGTGACTTTTTCAGTAGCGTCAGCAACAGTGTCAGCAGAATGGTGAATTTGTGTCGCTGGAAGTATAAAGAGAATTCATGAAGGAGTTTGTGTTAAGCATAGTTTTCTTTTTTATAAAAAGGATTCTATTCACTGTGGTTTTTTTCCTTTTGTATTCCTTGCCACCTTATGATATTATAATGTTTTTTGCCTACTTTCAAAATTTCATAGATATATATTTATAAAAAATATATGTCATGTAAGCCTTTTTCTAGTGTAAGAGAAAGTACATTTTATGCAAGGTACACAGCATTGGGTTTTCTGGGCCTTCAATCTCATTTGATCCTGTCTCACAAGAAATGCATCAAACAGGAATGAGCAAAATGCAATTCCCTCAGACTGGGTGAAAATGTTCTCCTAAGAAAGAAGACGAGAGAGGGCTGGTGAGAGGAAAGGCTTGACCTCTCCTCTGAAAGGAGGCCTGAAAAAAGCAAGTGGACAGAGGAGGGAGTGCATCTTCAGCTTATGTGGACAGGCTTGGTAAAGGATGGAAAAGGCAAAATTAGGGCATTGGGGACACAGTTAAAGAAATTAGTCCAATTTGCATGCATAAAATACAACAAAATCATTGACTTGGTTGTGAAGGGGAAGAGGTGAGAACGGGCACATCAGAAGTACAGCCAGTACAGATGGGATATCTGGGCTGTGCCCTTAATCCTTTTTGCTTCAATCATAAAATCATCCGAGATTAGCAGATGGGTCTGGCGGCTGGGAGGTGTTTGTGGTGTGGGTGGCAGGGATGGATAGCCACTGCTCTGGTGCTACCTGGTCTCTTAAACTCTGAATTTATGGCTTAAGAATGAGATTCAGGAGCCATGCATTCTAGTCCAGATCCTAGCTTCAGGTGTATATCTTTCCTAAAGTTGTTCATATCTTCACAGAGACCCAAAATAGCTAAACACTTGCTATACATTCAGTCTCATCTGTCATCTCTTAGAACCTACTGGTTTTATCCACTTTTTCCCTCTTCCCCATCAGAGAAATATTTATAGCTCATGAAGAACTTCAATGCCAGGGATACTCTTAATTCATTGCTATGTTTTTATGAACAGGCCAGGTATTTATCACCTACTTTTCTGAGCAAAGTAAGAATGAAAAAGAATGTTTGAATTCTCCTTGAAGTTTATATAATCTCCCTTTGCAAAATAGCCCAACCTCTTACATTGTTTCTTTTGATCTACAGTAATCTTCCTAAAATGTTTCAGAAAGGGGCCTTTCTGAACTGTCCAGCTCTTGTTACAATCCAGTGGCTCAAGAAGTCTAATTCCAGAAAGTTTGTATTAATCAAAGCAGTTCTGACATATAGAGAGAAAAGACATTTTACTTCTCGCTCGTCCTGACGAGACTTTGGACAAGGCTGTAGAGGATGGGTAGAGGGACGTGCCTTTCATGTGTGAGCTGAATCTCACATCTCCTCACTCCTCTCGTGGAGGCCTGTCCAAGGATATGTGCATTCAGGTGATGTGGAGTTCCTGCTTTTTGCTGCACCTTGCTCTTGGTGATGCATATAACGTCAGGGCATGATTAATAGGAATGTAGGGGCAGAGTGTATGGCTGGCACGTGTGTAAATCATCATAGATATACAATACAGCATGAGGAGAATGCCAGACTTTCACCACTGTTCTACATGAGATGGACTACACAGACATAACTAAATTGGGAAGGAAAAGGTTTTTTCGAAGTTCTACTGAAGACAAGCTCTGATGCACCGCTTAGACTGGAAGCTTTGCAACGAGATGAAGTTTGGTGTTTGCTTGAATAATGAAATTGCCCCTCTCTCGAAGGTTGTTCGCTGGAGCAGCAGAGTTTGTGCATGAGTGAAATGCACGTCGGAATGTTTACAGAGAACTGAAGTGGGGTGGTGAGTCAAAGCAATAGGCTTTTCTTTGCACCGGCTTTGTAATGGAGAGCCTTGTAATGAGAGTGAACTATGCCTCCGATCCCGGCGGGCCTTTGTGCTATCTGGAGCACAAAGTGGAGCAGGTTTACAGGTTAATTAACACCTCTCCCCTCCTCCTTTGGTGCTGTCTGTGATGCACCACCCACGGTCACGTTTAGAAATGGTGACTAATGGTTAGTGATGGGTACTCCCAAGCTTTTTCGTTGGTGCTGCTAAATTCTCTGCTGCAAATGTAATTTGTTCTTTTAAACAATAGAGAGCACAGCTAAATATATGGTGCTGAAGAGGCACTTATTGTCCTGTCAGCCTGGCAGCAGTGAGCACACCCCCAGAGCTGCATGTTGCAGCCAGGCACATCCCAGTCTGTAGCTTCCCTGCTCCCCAGTACTTGTAAATATGAAGAGAATTCAGGAATATTCTGTCTGTCTAAAGAGGATTTTATGGCATCTCAAACCCTATTATTACGTATTTAAGGATGATTTCTCTGAATATTGAATTGTAAGGATGGTTTTAATCTAGCAGCTCTGTGGTTTTGGAGAATTTGGTTAGTCTGGCTGGAATCAGGGTACTTTAGTCTGTGTGTTGGAGATGGGCATTTATTGTTGTTTTGAGTTTTTTTCCCTTCTCCCTTTGGACGCTGAAAGCTTTCTTTGCCACCTATTGCCCACAGATCACACTTTCTCAGTACTTGCCCTGTGCTTCTTCCTCTCCCTCCCAGTTCCTCAGGCCTCAAAATGTGTTAGATACGTCTATTTTAACAGCTATTGCCTTTCCCTTAGCTTGATTTAAATGCTACATTCTTCAGAAACAAAGTCTTGGGGGAGAAACAAAGCCATGTGGTGTAGCCTAACTTGCAGGATGTGCATTTGGTGTGGAACACCAAGAATCCCTTGCAATCATGTCTTGTCTAGCACACCAAACTAAGATTTGAGGCAAGCACGCACCATCTCTACTGAATAACCACACCTTGCTGCACCATAGCCACTGTACAGATGGCTAACAAAAACCACGTGTACAAATTTTATGCCTGTACATATTTTTGGAGCTTAAAGAATTTCTCCTCAAATCTCCTGCTTCCTTACTTGCCTGGTTGTGAGTGGAAAGACAGTGGAGCACAGCCCAGCTCATGAGCAGAATCATTTCAGGAAGAGGACAGTGCAGAGGCAGTGATTGCTGCCTTACTTGAGGCAGAGTGGAAATTGGAAAGGAAACTGATTCAGTGAATCACAGTCATCTCTCAGACAGCTCCAGGGCAGTGCAGCTCTCAGCTGCTGCCTTGCTCGCAGTGGATTATAGGGTCATAATACAGCCCACTATGCTGAAGCAGAAAAGCAGTAAATTCATCCTCAGGAGCTGCTTTATGTTGTCTAGAAATGAGGAATTCCTCTGTAAGAATGAAATACTTTTTATCCCAATTCCCGTGATTCAGCAGTATATTTATCTTCACCATTTTCATGCTGTGAATAGAGGAAGGCCAAGAAACTTGTACAAAGGACTTCCTTTGCAGCCAGTGATATGTGCACTGTAGCATCCTATAAAGTTAACAGGGATTAAGGTGAATGACCATGTGAGCAAGGGAGGCATCCCATCAGGAAATATGTCTGTTTCTGTGTAGCAACTAAAGCAATACTATCTACAGACTTTGAATCAAAGGCTTGCACAGCTAAACAAAGCTAATCCCCAAAGATGTACTATTAAACTAATTTCCTGTGTATGGAACAAATATTGTAGGGGTTTCAAAAAGCATTTTCCAGCCATTGTTAAGAGAGGAGTTGGGGTGTGAGTTATAAAATTCAGATCTGCATTCAGACTTTCACCATATTTGTGGTTTTTGTTTGAGCCTGTGTCTAGTTAGCAGGGATATAAATGTTAAAATTCACCCATGTGGCTTGAGAGATGTTCTCTGCTAGTAGTGCAAGTCTCACTTTTTCAGCATGTTTTTGTTTTAGTAAAGATTTCTTTCTGCTGGAGTCGGATCCTTTCTTTTACTAGGCAAATTCTGAATATTCAGGCAAAGTAGGACAACTTGACTAGATCTAGTAGAGCTGAAAATGTACCATTGATTGTCTATTAAAAATAGTGCTTCTCTCATATTCTCTGGAAGTGAAAACTTGTATGTCCTTGCAGAGAAGAAAGTAAATGTCTTGTCATGCTATCTTTTTAGGAAAGCTTTTCTTTCTTTGTTTCAGTTTGATAGTCCAATACATTTCATTACTCCAGTAATTGAAATTAATTGTTAAAAGGTAAAGGGTTAAACTAAAAAAAATGAATAAACATGAATATTCTTGGTTTTGGTGAACTTTAAACAGGGAAGAGGAACACTAAGAAATTCTCACACTGGGTAAAAGCTGCCTGCTCAGATCTGTTAAGCTGGGTCTGACTCAGTGGTGTGTTTGTAGAGTGGGAAGTTAGGGCTCTAAATCTGAATTCTCTTCAGAAGACACCATTTATGAATGACAGTGAGAATCCCTTACCCAAAAGTGAACAGGACAAATGAGCTGGGCACAGAACATGCTTTCCCCTGGGCTGTCACCCATTGTATCTGTAGCCTGGTGTGTGACACTTAATGTAATTTCAGACTGGACTCGCTCTGAGCAGAGGCTGATAATGTGTGAACACGTGTGATGGTCCTTGGATGGTGGAAAGAGAGTCCAGGGGACGCTGCAGGGTGTCTGCTTTCAGAGGGGGTTTAGTGCTCACTTCCGTAGAGTCAGGCTCTGGCTGTTACCATCGTGTAGCAGAGAATATTACAGAACCAGCGATCTCAAATGCTTGGCACTTTGTTGTAAATTTAATCTATTTACATATTTCCTGTGCCACTGTACAAACAAACCAGTGGGCAGAGTCCTGAAACCATTTTCTCAGGCCAAGTTTCAATTGATACCAAGAGGTCAGAATTGAAAGTAATCACTCCTTTATAAGCATTTGAATGTGACCTTTAGAGAAATCATTCTCCTTTCGCTGACTTCTTGCACCCCTCATTAAGGAATTCTTGAAAATCAGTAGGAAATTTCAATGAGTACAGGCTACAACCCTGGCTGAGTTGGTACTTGCTGTTCCTTTTGGAGTATTGCGGGGGCATCACTTCTTCAGAAAGCAGCATGGATTTAAAGTATTGTTACTGTGCCCTCCCCCTCGTTCCTTGTTAAGTTTGTAAATGCTCATTTGGCCCTCTTAGATCTGTGGGTACAAGTGTGTGTGGGGAGCTTAGGGGTATTTCACTGTGCATGCTGAGGCCAGTCCAAGTCTGCTAGTGTGCAAAGGCAGCATGCAATCTATGATTGTCTGCCACCATTATAATATCTTTTTGTTCCCCCCAAAAAAAACAAAACCAAGAAGATAATGGGCAAGCTTGAAGAAGTTCACAGAAGAGCTAAGGGTGGCTGAACCAAAAAGACTGAAAGGGCAAATTATTTACTGCTTGTTTATGTAGGGAAGCTGATAAGATCCTTTGTTATAGACAAAAAACGAAAAAATAAAAAGTGCTTTTATTTATCAGTAATTAATGTGCTTACTTGTGCAGACTTTTATTGTGATACAGAGTGTTTGCGGAGCAGCTGTTCTGGAATACCTATTGCAGTCTGTTTCCATATGTAAACATGCCAGTAAATACTGAAGACTGAATGAGAATTTAGTCTATTCTATTTGACTCCTAAAAAATACTACTGAGATCTGTGAAGGAGAATGATGAGAATTAACAGTGGGACTTGGAAAAATTGGGCATAAAGACATAGCAGTAGTGGTCTGTTTGAATGTGTAATAATTATTGGAAACTGGTGCAGGTTTTAGTTCCACTCAGGATTTTTAAAGCTGCAGTTTACATCTCAACATTCTCAAGTATGTAATGGAAAAGGGTCTTCAAAGTTGAGTTCATTGTATTCTGTCCATTTCTCTTTCTTCTACTGAAAATATAGAATAATTGTGTGTATCTATGCCAGCAAAATTGATGTATGGGAGTTTTCTCCCTTTCAATGAACATCTTTTACATGATACCATTGGACATAGAAGTGTTGTTACTTCAGGAATGGCTTTAGCGGTTTATGCTGACAGCAGTTAGTTATAACTCAGAGCTCTGTCCTTTATAAAGATTAATGATCCTTGAAATAATAAATATATTGGAAATGCCAACCCTGGAAGTTGTTTTCAGTTCATAAATAGAATTGTTTGTGTAAGAGCAGACATCTTCGCCTACTATTTCTTATAATAGAGCAGTAAGGTTTCAGTATCTCAAAGGTGCTATTGGAGAGAAAAGGTCCCTTCATGAGGAATATATGTCTTGGGAAGGGCAGGAAGAGGGTGATGACAAGCCGTTTTGCAATATCACATTTGCCTATGGCTTATGGGGAGTGCTGCAAAGAGCTTGAAGCTTTTAACACATCTGAGAACTGTTGACTTTTATTCTGGTTGCCATCATTCACTAGGCAGAAAACAGCTCAGCAGGCGCAGGGACCAACAGCTTGGCTTTTGTGGGTGGGCATTGTTTTGGGGGAGAACCAGTAACTTAAAAATAAGTTTGTTACAATATAGTCCTAACAGTAAATTAATCATGACATTAGGAGGGAGTGTATGCATAGACATTACTTCACAAAGTTGTCATAAATTCTGCTCTTGCCTTATTTTAATTTCCAAGGCTTTTGAATCTCAGACAAGGTGCTATAGATGTAGTTATTAAATTCTCCAGAAATATTTTTATTGGGTAAGACATTGCTTGATGATGTAGCTGTGAAAGGCAAATTCAGAGGCTAGCAAAAGGTCCTTTATCCATGCATTTAGGAGAAAAAATACCATTTTGTAACACTCACTTATTATTGAAATACTTGTTTTAAATTTGCTTTCTTTTTCCTGAATGTATATGTATATATGTAGTCACAGCCTTGACAATGTGGGGTCTATTCTCTTTGTTACTGAGTCATCAATAACATTGTCACCAATAACACACAAGTGAAAACACAGCTTTGGAAATTATGATTTTTACTCCTGTGGTGCAGAAGACACTTCCTACTGTAGAGTCACCTGAGGAGATGCTGCCCTTTTCCAGCTCGTTTGAAAACTCTTGAGAGAAAACACTGGATAGGATATAAGGAAAGAAAATATTAAAAAGTTTACACAGTGTATTTCTTTCAGTGCACAAGTGAATGTAGGTGGAGGCTGAGTTAGACTAAATATTACTGAGAAAACAGTATCTAGTTCCCTGCCTTTCCAGGGTTTTTCCTTCATGTGCCTTTAAGGGGAAGGCCATGTTCTCTGCACCTTTCTGTACCAAAACACATGTTGCTAATTATTTGGTTTTTCCTAGGGGCTGCTCTTTTGGATGATGGTTTGCCATGCCCTTTAAGCCTACAGGGACAGCCGGTGTCAGAGGGAGCTTAAAATAGGCTGTCTGCACTGAAGATGTTTGGCAAGCAGGCAAAGAATGGAATGGCAGTGCTGGGAGAGCTAAACCCCCCTCATGCCCTCTTATTCCATGTAGCAAACTGTGCCTAGTTAGGGTGGGGATCTCAGGATCAAGTGCTTTGGAGGCTGATATGGGAGTTTGGTTGCAGTCTTGGGGCAGATGGTCTCTGCATAAGTGAGGTGGTGGGCACACCAATAACTGGCTGCTCTATGGAGTTCTGTCTGCATTCCCCTATACCCCACAGTAAATACAAGGTAATTTGAGGCAGCTTATGCCTTTATTTACCCCAGTAGGAGTGTTGACACGAGCTATTACTGTGGAATGCCTGCCATGTAGCCATTCTCTCAGATGTCCTAGTGTTGAGAAACTAGCCTGAAGCTCTTTGCTGAGGTTCATCCAGTAAAATTTCATAGCTTAGTCATTTGCTCCATAAACCATGATATAGCATAGCTGTATCAGATGGCAAGGTCCTACAGCTTCTAGCTTCAAACAAAATTTGAGAGTTGTTTCGAGTTTAATTTGATGCAATAATAATTTATATAGCGTAAACACACTAGACATATCTCCTATTGCTGGAATTAATCAGGCAAAAGTCTTGTAAGTAAAATTCTCCTCTTCATCTTTCTTTTAAAAACACAAGCTCACTCCTGGTTCCTATTTAACAGCACTGCTTAAATGAATTCCTTTGCCACAAAACAGGTGTAAGCCACTGTCCTGCCCTGTCAGCCCACCTTGGTCACAACTTGGAGAGCCAGGGCTTAGCCTTTCTGCTCGAACTGCCAGTTGTGTGTTGCAGGCACTCAACACACAACTGGAAGTGAAATCCCAATTTCATTCAACTTTGGCCACCTGTTGGATAATAGCTTTCAGCCACCATTAGACTGGGCTGAATTTGGAACAGCAGCCTCTTATTGAAAGACACCATTTTCCTTTCTGATCTGCTGAGCCAGCTCGTCCTCCAGAAGCATTTGAAAAAATGTGAGGGCTGGGTAAGAACATGAAATTTTGCGCCTGCTTCAAATGCATTTGCTTGCTACTCATTCTCACACAAGCTGTTTTAAGTCTTCAGTTCACTGTTCAGTCTATAGTTCTCAGGTGCCATTTGGCTTCAATCTCTGTGTAAGGTTTTTGGAAATCAGAGACGATTTGGAAGGGGACAAAATCCTGCAAGGCTGGTCCTGAAGCAGACAAAATGTTTCCTTTCCTGTACGGCGTAAGTGCGAGCCCTTGAGAGCCAGCTTTGTTCCTCGCTCCCTGCTCTTGACACGCACGACTCGGGACACTTCAGCCAAGAGTTTCACTTGCACTTATGTTAGTGGAAATATCCCTGATAAGGAGGAGTTGTTGTTGAAATCTTGTGGCTTCAACTGTGAAGGATTTAAATTTTTTTTTGCATGGAGACTGCTGATCCATTTGTTGTTACATAAAAATGTGAGTGAAGGTTTATCTTTTCCTTTGAGATGTATGGCGCTAGCTCTGGAATTGCTTCCAAGTTTACAAAATGAGTCTGTGGTTTAGTCCTCACTGATAAACATTTTTTTGTTGTTGTTGTTGCAAAGTTGGATCAGATTTTTGTTGTCATAATGGTTGGTGTACTTGGCAGCTTGCATTTGAAATAATTAGGAGATAAAATTGGACTGTGCTGGAAATCCAGCATGTCTGGTATTTTCTTGCTTTACTTAGTGATGTTTTTAATCCCCCTTTTAACTTTGAAGACTAATGTAAGGCAGTTGAGAACTGAGGGCTGATAACTTTTTTGTCATTTTTGAAACCTAGATCCAAGCTAGCTTCTCTTGCAGTATTTCAGCCTCAACCTCCCAGGACACTTGGAGATAAATCAGTGTCTTTATCAAAAGAAGTAGGTCTTTTGTGGTGGTAGCAGTGTAACATTAAATATTCATTCTAATTTGCAGAGTTGAGACAATTATTCTGAGGTTCCCAATAAAGTTTACTTTGGAATTTGAAGCTTTGAAAATATGCTGCTTGCTTAATTTCAATTATCAGTAGCCAGTGATGGAGTTTAATTCTCAGATGCATCAGAATTGAGATGTTTTGAAAAGCATACATTGAGGTGTTGAGGGGTGGTTTTTTTTTTTCCTTTTAATCCTCTTCTTTTTGTTGCCCACAGTGCCATGGGAATGGTGAGGGAGGAAGCCAAAGATAAGGCTAAACTGGGAAACAATCTTCCACCTTTAAGAGTCTTTGCTGTGTGAAATATACATTGAAAATGTCCTATAGAATTTTCAATCCAGTCACATTTAGGAAAAGGATGCCCACTTGCAATGTTGTTCTGCATCTTTTAGGAGCTGTTGGTTCCACTTCTGGCTTACAAGTGGATTCATTTTAGCAGCTGCAGAAGTAATTCTCTGTATCATTAGCATCACATTCTTAAAAAAACAAACAAAACCCAACAAACTTGGTCTAACTGGCCATAATCTCACAAATACACTCTGCATCCAACCAGGAATTAACAAGACAAAATTTTTGTATGATGTGGCTTAGACCGTATCTGCTATATCCAGGCTTGGGAAAGGAAGTGCATTTTGGAATTAAGAAATACAGACTGCAAGCATCAGAGTCTAACTCACATGCAGATTTAATTTTTTTAATTGTCTTGATTTTACTGAGTTAACTTCTTTAGCCCAGAATAAATCATCTGAGGAAGGAGAACCAGAAGCTAGTTATATGGCTGCAAATACTTTCGAGAAAACATTTTTTGTTAACTGTCTACCAAATATGTCACAGGAGGACAGTTGTGGCACCTGCTCTCATTTCAAATTCCTGTAGTCATCTTCAATCAGAAAGCACAGAAATTGAGGGACTTTGAATTCAACTTGTTTCCTTTGTAGTAATGGTCCCTCAAGTACAGGATTGAACATGGCACCTTGCTCTTGTCTGAGCTGAGCCTGTTCAGAGGATAAATGGACTACTCAATCTGCTTTCTTTCAAAGGGTCTAAATTCACTTTATTGTTTTTACAGTTGATTTTCTGTAAAGATTAGGCTTCTCAATTTTTTCCTCTGGGCAGCATATGGGAGGACATCCAGATGCATGGGCAACTGGCAAAACAATTTTGTTCTGCTGCTGCTGGCCTTAATTAATTATGTCTAGATTAATTAGCTGATCCGTTTGTGGATGCAGTGTTTGGGGAGGAAAGTAACTGGGAGCATTGTGAGCCAAGAGTTAGGGCATTTTCTCAAATATGAGTAAGAAAACATAATCTAGCTGGTATTCTCAGAGCAAGTGGGCTCCCTCTTCATGTTTCCTGTGCTTAGAAATACACAATTTTTAATGGTGAAAATAGAAGCTTAAAAAAACCCCAAACCACTGAAGTCTGAATGGTAAAACTATATACATAAAATCAAGCTGTTTCTTTGTGGAATGTGACTTATGGAGAGGAACACCCAAGTTTTAAACTTCCTCCTTCAAAATTTATGGAAGTCTTAGAAACTTTCCTTTTTTTTTTCATTTTTCCCTCCTGTTTTTAATATGTCAGAATCTGTTTCAAGATTTAACTTTTTTTTTAAACACATATTACAAAGTATGTTTCACAACTTGATTTAATGTAACTTCCATGTGTCTTGAATACAATAGTAACTTCTGAAACCAATATTTCTTTAGAGAGCAGTAAAGTTGTTTCTTCATGACACCAGTTAGTAGTTTTCTTGCCAGGAAGTATATTGTAAGATTTATTAGACTCTCCATTGCCCTCCCCCAAGTAACCCAGATTTTAGCTTCAAGTAAAGCAAACATGTTCAAAAAGTGCTCTTTAACTTTAGGCTAGGCGGATACAAAATAAAATCCTCCAGGGGTACATTACAACTAAAAGATTCACAAGCCCTCCAGGGGGTTTAACTTTTTAAGTAGGCATTTCACAAGTATTTGTTGCATAAACCGTTATATGCTTCAGGCTGGGGTTCTTGTAGAATTTTATTTTTTAAAAAAAGTATTTCTTTAAATATAAGACATTCAGCAATAAATGCATTTTTTGTGAAAAATTAATACCTTATCTTTGCTTAGAAGTGATGTTATGTTCTGTTCTACAAAGCATGTGTTTGCTTCATTTAATATTGAATATCAAATTTCTTGGACTGTCATTTTAGTTCACTCAGTACCTTGAGGTGCTGCAGAATGGAAATGGGGATCATCCATTCCAGTTTACACCTTTCACTCATTTTTCAAAATCAATTGCTTTTGGTCTACTGCAACTCCATCTGTGGCAGTTGGAAAAACAGATTTTGAAGGCTGTAAAAGTCATTTATAGGTTGGTCTCGCATAATTGAATAGACCAGATGGGCACAAGTGCCCTGGGAAAGAGAATATCAGAGAGAGGAGATGGGGAGCCCTTCAGCCCTAGGAGATCTGGCCTTTCTTTCTGTATCTTTCAGAGACTTCCTCGTAAGCTTGGGCAAGTCTTGTTCCTGTATTTTGCTTGTTCATCCTGCCCACAAAGATAATGATCTTTTCTTTGTTTCTTTCCACTTCCAACCCCTGGGCAGAGCTCCTCTATTCCAGTGCTGTAATGTGCAAACCTGTTTTAACAGTTTTGTTGGGACCTCCAAGTGCTACTGAAGTGCAAATGACAAAGAAGTATATGAAGAATGGAAAGAAAGTAGTGCAAGACACAAAAAGAGTCCTTTTAAGGTTGTAACAGGAAGCAATATAAGAAGTTTAACCCAACCGTGAGTCTTCCAGAAGTGAATGAGGAGCTGTAATTCAAAGAGGTTTTGGAATAGAAGCCCTTGAGTATTATAGGCTAGCAAGTGACAAGAAAATGTGGGAAAAGGAGTCTTGATTATCTTTTTAGACAACTTGTTAACTGAACTGTTGCATTTAAATCAGAACGATGATCAGTTCCAAGTCGAAAGAGTAGTAGAAACATTTGTAAGGAGGGAAATGATGTATCTGTCAGAACAGTGATATTCAAATCATCAGACATGAAGGATAAAGACAGAATACCAAAAGCTTCAGAAAAAAAGAAAGGGAATATAAATCCCAGCAAATTTCTTTCTTTCTAGATAAGAGGCCCTTACAGGAGAAAAAGGAGAGTCCTGATACCTGTAAGAATGTCTTCTTGAAAGAGGGGCTGAGGCCGATGTATTGCGTGCATCAGTTGAGAGTCATGTAATAGAAAGGCTTAGCTCTTTGACAGACTGGCAGAGTGGTGGGCAGACACTGTCATCTTGTATCCAGAGATACTCAGAGATCCAAATGGAGGAGAATAATCACTAGACATTACTAAAGTGAAATAGTACTTGTCTTGAGACTTTAGTGTTGGCAAGGCACTCGATAACGCAAACTCTGAAGTGATCACTCCCTATACCTCCATTTCCCAGAAAAGCCTAATTCTGCCTGTTTTTTGCAGGGACATCCTTTTCTCCAACAGGAGCTCATCAAGCTCTGACAAAAAGACAGATATGTTTGTTTCTGCCAACCACTGCTTTCAAAAGTATAATCCAAGAGCAAGCCTTGCTGCATAAAGTTCAGTGGTGTACTGTCTGATTGCCCAAGGACTCTGCTTATGCTTTGCCTCACACAGGAATTTGAAAACTGTTCATGAGAGAGCAGATTTGCTCAATTATTGATTCATTCCACATGCTGTGTGATTTTTAAGTCATATTTTGCATAAAAGCTCTTGGCTGTCAGAATCACAAGGACATCAGTAGTTACACTACCTGGCACGAGAACCTCCTGGATTTGTACACAGCATAAATAAAATACTCCTGGTGAGGGCATGTGCTGGTTAGGGAGGAAAGAGGTGGCAGTAGAAAGTTACCATTAACTGGATTTTTTTTTTTTTTTTTTTTTTTTTGGGGTAAAGAGAAGCATAAGCATGCTACTTGTGATAAATCTTTTTTTTCCACATCCTGACTTCCGTACTCTATTTTACCTTTCCTGCACTGGAGGAACTAATTATATTAACAGGCTTGTCCTCAATTATTTATTTTCAAGTGTGTTTCTCTGTAATTTCTGCAAGTATTTTGATGTCTATTGCAGATCCTCTTTGAGGTTTTAGTGTTCTGTCTCTGTCATTTCCATTTGTAATCTTGTATTTGGACCTGACAAATTATATCCATTTCTGTTGTGGTTTTAGCTGATGCTGGTTTTCCATTTTATGGGCCAAATAAAGTTCTTGGATTCATATGTGCAGTCCCCATTTACTTCAATCATCTATGTATTTTATTTATAGTATTTTTTTTTCTCCCAGGTGCTCAAGATTTCAGCATGAGAGTAGTATCCAAATGTTGCCACCTCCTGGTCTTGTGTGGTCTAAATAAAGTGAAAATGAGCCAAATTTTTTTTCATGTTTACACTTTGAGAGTGAATGTGTGAAAAGGAGAGATTTGTTTCAATGTGCCTGAGGCCTTTATGCCTCATCCTTGTTCATACAACTTGTGCAATTTTCAAACTCTAGCTGCATTAATTACGAAGCAAATATGGTTATTAGGAAGCAGTGCTGTTAGTTAAATAATGTGCAGGAATGAGATCCTTGGAAGTTAAAACTGGTATTGTTTGAACTCTGTCTCATTGAAAATAACTAAAGTGAAGTCTAAATTGTATAAATTAAATTACTACAGGACCTTTGAGGACATCATTGTTGTAGAGCAGCTCATTCATTGTTCACCTGGATGGACAGGAATACTTGAATTTGAGAGGACACGTGGATTCTGTAATTCAACCTGTCTTGCTTCACAAGTAGAAAGCACAGTGACTGTTCTGCATGTTTAGATATGCATTTCTAGTGTTTTAATGATCCTCTAAGAACTTGTTTGTTTGTTTATTGTTTGCTTGTTTTGGTTTTTTTTCCCAGATGCTTACTAGAAATAAAAGCCCCTGATAAATCCATTTTGCATTTGATTTGTTCAGGACAGTCTACAGAGCAAACAGTTCTACAAGCTGGGGGTTCAGGGCACAAGATCAGATTTTCTCCATCTGTGGGAAATTCATTGGAAACTTAACATGGAAAGAGGAAAACTATCTTAGGTCTCTTTCTGGTGAACTTCTTCATTTCTGTGAATTATTTTCTGAAACAGAAGGAAGCCAGGATATGTTTGCAGCCAGAGAGTGCTTGGATGCTGTCCCAGCTTGGGCTTCTGAGAGCTCACCAGCTCCTCTGCAGAGTACCCTCTTGGCTGGGACAGTCTGTCTTGACAGTCGATGGAAAGTCTGACCCAGTTCTAGATTGCTTTATCTCTCCTTTGGGACTAAAGAAGATTTGGAAGGGAGGCAGGATGACGAACCTCATGAGTTTTCTTTCTCCATGGGTTTCTCTCCTGGCTGTGTGACATGAGGCATTTCTTTACAACTGCAGAGCAGCAGTCACTGCTGTGGCTGCAATGGAAACTCAAATTTGTGTTGCAGATCCAGCTAGACTCCTTCCTATATTTACTTACAGGAGAAAGGGGAAAGATTAATCTCATTTGCTGCCAGCCTTCTACCTTGAGCAGTCTGGACTGAAATCTGAACAGTGGCTGTGGCTGAATTTTTGCTGGCTGATTTCTATGGAAAGCTTGCATGTCTCATTTTAATTTTTCTTCATTTTTAATTTTTTTTCCCCCTTGATTCTTCTTTTTTAGTCACTTGAAATAGGGAATGTAACTTGAAACTGGAAGTAAAAAATTTGCTTTGAGAGATCAAGAGTCTTTTTAAGCAGCTTACTGGATCAGCAGTTGCAAAGTTATCATGAGGCCTGAACTCTTTGTTATGGGTTTAATGGAGGCAGCACAGTGCAGGAGCAAACATCACAACTCTGTATCCTCAAGGGAAGACTTAGTGCTTTACACATACAAGCAGAACTAAATACTGTACTTTGATGTACTCCTCTCTCTTTTTTTATTTTGTTATTAGTTTCAACCTGTTGGGAGTAAGTTTTTCTGCACTCCTGGTTAAGATTTCCCTTGATGTTTTGTGGATCTCATGTACATTATATAAAGCTGAAAAGAAGGACACTTCATGTAGATAGTAAGCACCCTAATAGCTATTAGCTATGGATTTGTGTCAGTGTGAGTTTTACGCAGTTCCACATGTAAAACAGCACGTGACAGGACTGTTGCAATGTGTAGTATTTGATGTTTGCCTGCTACTTTCAGCAGTGTTTGGTGGAAGCAGGATGGATGCCCAGTGTCCACTCCACTGGGCTGGGGGAGATCTTGTTCCGTGTGTTGAGGAGACTCAAAGGGTCTCTGATCAGATTCAGTACCAGGGCCCAGTTTTCAGACACGTATGTGGGGTTCCTACAGCACACTGTGCTTTGTCCCTAGTCAGGGTTTGCCAGTTTGTACTCTCTGTCAAATCTGGGTGTTGGCAGTGGACAGCACTCCAGCAGAAGTATATTTTTAAACCTCAGAGTTCAGAGTTGTGTGCTGTCTCAGGGTAGGAGCACAGCAAAGACCAGGTGCTGTAGGTGCTCCAGCTGTGCCCGAGGGTTGGCCACACAAGGTCAGCACCAGCCAGGGGGTGGCTCTATCTAGTTTGTCATATATTTAAAAACCCTCTGTCTCTGAGTGTCACATGTGCGTTAGAAAAAGTGAGGCAAAGGGCTGGAGTAATCCTCTGTGTTCTCAAGGTTATCCCCTGTGGCTACAGACAGCCATATGAGCACATTTATCAACTGACCAAGATCCATTAAAATAAAATAACCCAATAATGCCTCGGGGGTTTTGATTGCTTTGAGGGGCAGGGAAAGAGAAGATTTCCCAGTTTTTCTGTTGGAAAGGTTCCTCTTTGCTTAACCATTGGGTAGCAAACTATGTCCAATTTTATCCTAAGTTAGTTATCTTGCAAGGTAGAAACACACCTTTTTTAGCAGGAAAAATAAGGCCTCAGAGAAAAAAAACCTAATAACTGGTTGATAGAAGCATTGGGTTTCAACCACTGAAATGCCCTGGCACAAGAGATCCAAATCCTGGCAGTGTCTCTGTTTGTCCTTCAAAGGTAAATAAATGAAGCACTCTGGATTTCACTAGCTGGAAATCTGTCATGGGAGTGTAAAATTTCCTTTTGTTCTTTTTCTTTAAGACTGTAGGATAGTCTCCTTCATAAATACAAATTGCTCCGATGTCCCTAAATTAAATTTTCTTTTTCCCATTCTCCACTGTGTAAGGCACGTTGAGAACTTCCGTGACAAAATGTTGTGGAAATAGTAACAGCTGACATACAGATGTTTGTGTGAAATGCAACATAACAAAAAGGTATTTAAACCTTTTTCAGGGTTAGTTTCAAAGGGAAAATTTTACAGTAAAAAAAATCTGTATATATTCCTTGTGAGGTTCTGCAATACCTGCAGTACTTCTTCATATCCAAAAATCTGGACTTAACCAATTTTCCCACTGAAATCAGCAATCTTGCTTAAATAATGTCACTAAGGACAGTGGGACAACCCAGAACTGATGTGGGATCCTATGATAAATTTTATTTCCCAGACAATATAATCTGTCAAAATAGACAGTGTCACCAAACTTATTTTCAAAAAATTGTGACATTTTATTCCAAATTGCTGAAACATCAGAATTTTACATGTTTGAAGTGAATCTTTACTTCTAATGTTTTTATCCTTCTTGAGGATGAAATTCTTCTGAAGTTTTGAAAATTCTTGTCTAGCTGTCCAAGTTTTTTGGCTCACTTTACTGTAGGTAAGCTGTAGGATCATCACAGAGTGGTTTGGGCTTGAGGGGTCTTTAATGACTGCCCAGTTCCAATCCCTCTGCCACAGGTAGAGACACCTTCCACTGGACCAGGTTGCTCAAAGCCCATGTTTAAAGTTTGCTTTGATCTTTCTCTGTGTGTAGGACTGCATGCCATGAACATTTTATAGTTTGTTTGTTACCCGGAGTAATTGGGACCTGCAATAATTGTGTGTGCAGCAGCACTGTAGTGAAATAATGCTGAACTTCCCATGTGCAGCACAAATGTTGCCAGATCCAAGGACTCACGTGACAGCTCTTCAAGAAGGTTTAGCTGTACTTGGCTTTAAAGGGTGTCTTAGCTAATTAGTGTATTAGAACTCATGGGCCACGGCTTGTGAGTTCAGAGCTTCTGCTAATTAAGTTTTGAATGTAATTTTAGTTAAACTATTAAAGCTTTGTCCCAGGGCTGTTCTCATTAAGCAGAACTCCAGCTCTCCTGGATTTTCTTTGTTCAGAGCTCTCTTGCAAGTGCGTGGAAGCACATCTGGTATTGGCTATGGCATTCACATGGGTCTAAAACTGCTGCAAAAGAAACAATGCAATGAAATTTATCTGGGAAAACAGTGAGATCACAGCATAACATTTCCCTGGAGAAAAGCCTGAACCTTTTTTATGATCTGTCTTAGTACTTAGTACAGCACTTTTAACCATCAAACTTCAGGGTGTATGAAATCCCAAAGGGTGGAAATGGAAATATTTTTTTGTTTAGTGAAGGCTAAGTATACCAAGATAATTATTTCATCTCCTCCTCCAGGAAACATTTAGGGGCACTAAGCCCCAGTGTGTAACTTGTACAAGAAAGTACAGTAGGTAGTTACTGCGAAGGGGTTCATGGACTGTGAACCACCTGTGACTTGAGTTACACTGAAACCTCCCAAAACTGTTATATTTCTAGTGTCATAATATCACTTTGTTTACCAGCGTTGGGCTTTTAATTAAATTTTACAGGATACTTGCCCACAATATGGATTAGGCCCATTACGCTACTTGGGGAAAAAAAATTATCAAACACAAGGCTTTAAATTTGGCAGTTGCTCAAATTTATTTTTTCTAAGCCTTAATAGGCATGTCCAAATGAACATGGCAATTTCTTTAGAATAGAAATGAATACACTGTTTTGTTGTATCTGAGGTCTGTGTAATGGACTGTGACAGTTCCTGCTGTGATACCAGGTGAAAACCCCTTTGCAAAGGGCCAGCCCCTGGCCATTCCCACTGGTTCATAGCTGGTCCCTGCAGCACCCACAGCCTGCAGGTGGCTGAACCTCCCTCCACAGGAGAGTTTCTGCCTAGCACAGACAGGGAAAGAGAAAACTTACAGCAGCTTGAAAGCTGATGCGCTGTGGGGGTGAAGGGAAGCAGTTAATTCTAATTAGAGGCAAACTTTCCCCTTTTTTTTTCCTCTATGGAGAACTCTGTGTAGCAAAAGATACTTGTTGCTGTTTATCTTCCTTTTCAGTTCTTGTGTACTCTAAGGCTTTCATCCTGCTCTGTGTCTTCTGAACTTGCTCTCTTTCCTTGCTGTTGTGCAGTATGTCTTCTTCCTGATTATTGTTATTTTTGTTCCCTCTGTATCTGCCTTTCCTCAGGTCATTCTTTCTCCCTCTACTTCTCATTTTTTGTTTCTGTCATCTTTCTGTTTGCTTGTCCAGCAAGAAGCTGCTGGAGTGGCAGCACAGGGATTGGGTGGCTCTACTGGGCAAGCAGGGGTTCACCCCGTGGAGGGAGCTGGGGGCAGGCTGCCAGACGGGAACTGGGCAGGGAGGACCAGAACCACGCTTGGTTTGCCACCTGTGAACACTTTGCTCTCTTTGCTGCAAATGGTGCCCAGCACCTCTGTGTGGTGATCTCACCCTGGGAGATGCTGTCCATTGCCATGGTCACTGCCCTATCCTGGGTATTTACTGGGGTGTTCTCCTGTGTTTCTGTGTGTATGATCAAAGTGAGCTTTCTCTTGATTATTGAGTTTGGCTTTGAGTCCCTGGATTGGGGGGAAATGAACTTTAGAAGCTGTTCTCCTAGGAAGCCGTAGCCATGGTCTTGTTTTATCTAAGCAGTGGCAACTCAGACTGCTCAGCTCTTGGAGAACCTTTTGGTTGTATCCAGGGATGATACTTGCCCTTACACCTGGCTCATGGACCTGTCCTGTTACCTCCCCTCCGTGTGAGTCACAGTGCTGCCAGTTCTTCCTGAGGCAAGAACTCAGCCCAAGCACCAGCAGCATTTCAGATTCCAGCTTTCTTCATGTTGTTTCTCTGACAGCATTTGTCGGGACTGTGGCATGTTTTACTCAAATTTTGGTTTTCTTTTTTACCAAGGAGAAACCACACCGTTCCCTCAGCTGGCTTGGCAGACTTACCACAGGGAGTTAGCTGTCTGAAGCTCTTTGAGGCTTCTGTTACTGCCCAAATTTTGAACCCTTTTATTTATTATGTGTCAGGGAAGAGTTGTTGCTTCTGAGGCTGCAGAAAGATAGCTTAACTCTTACCCTGCAGGACAATTGTCTGGTTTTGCATGTTTGCTTCATCTAAAGTGGCAGTATTGAAAACCAATATTGTGTACAAGGTTTATCCATTTCACCTTGCATTAATTTTTCTCTTCACATACCCCAAGTTAAACGTCAAAAAGAAGATAATGTCTTGTGGGTTTAGTTTTTTGTGTAGTAAGTCTGATCATTACTTGCACCTTTGCTAATATTAATATGTGATACTTTTATGAGACAAAAAAAATTTAAGGATGATTAGAACTTGGTTAATGTGAGATCAAACACAAGGACAGCACTTGTCCTCCCACAAAGGTGATATTTGCATAACAGGGGTATTGGTGTATCTATGGGATGTTGCCTTGGGATGAGAATGCAGCTCTTGGAGGCAATAAACTGTTCCTTATTTCCTGTCAAAGATTAGCACTTGATGGGTAGGAAAAGCAAATACAACAGCAGATCTATGTTTTGTGTAAAATCTGGTTATTGAAGGCTTTACTTTCTCTAATTGTTGATCCTAAGGGGTGTGATCACATTGAGGCAAAAACTCACATTAATTTGGTGGTGAGATTATTACTACTACTACTAATTGTGTCTAAGTGTTATTTGACATGATAGCCTGAAACTGAGTGGTGTGGATGATTGGAATGGTACTGTCTGGCAAAGAAAATATTCTTTGAATGGTTATAATTGTGCTCAGAACAGGCTAGTGTACAAGTGTACCCCATCCAGGCTAAGGGGAACTGCCACTTCCATGGAGAGAGAATGAATTGGAGCTGGGCCTGCTTCCCCAGGCTTTTCATGCTCTTGTTCCCTCCCTCCACTGCAAGACACAGCTACAGCAGTGTGTCAGCAGGGCTCCCCACCAGCTCAGTTCCTGTGTCTCCTCACTCCTGCCTGTGCTCAGTGCAGAGCTGCTTCTTACAGTGACCTGGTGTACTGGCATGTCACTGATAAACGTGCCAGAGAAAAGGAAAAGCTTTCCCCAGCTTGCCTTGAGAGCCCAGTATTAAGAAGAGCTCTCCTAAAGCCATGGACTAATACTTGGCTTAGCCATAATAGGTCTTTTGACCAGTATTTTTGTTTTCTGTTTCTTGTCACTTTCTTCTTTTTTCCAACTCAGCCTCTAACTTAACCTGTCTTGGACATTCCTTTTTCTCTTCCTCTTCCATGTCTGTTCTTTCTCTCCATGTCTTGGTCTCTGAAAAACAGCAAAATTTCTTCTGTGTCCTAGGGCAAAATTATACCATAAGAGATTTTTGCTCCAGCACACCAAAGCTGCACCTGAGTCTGCCTTTTCTCCCTCTTCCTCAGAGGCATGAAATATCCAATACAGAGATGTGAGAAAGAATAAAAATTTAACTTTTCTTTGAATACTGCTAAAACTGCCTGGCATTGTGTCTGTGTCTATTCAAGAAGGATGACAAAGCAAGTATTACATGGAACATTTTATTATACTTCTGTAATTATGTACAGCCTCAGGGTCATCATTCAGGAGATGGGATGGAGGGACTTCCACACTATTTTCCATTCTCTATTGAATCCTTCTGTGACTAGAAATAAGAAGTTTAATTTCCTTTGGATCTTTTTCTCCAGTGCTATGTTTACTTATGTCCCTCACCTCCTAAGACTGTGTATGGCAGAATATATCTTCCACTTGTGTTTAGGAGTGGGAATATTTGGATTTTTAGACACTTCCAAAATGCAGATGATAATTTCAAAGTTTGCCTATTTGTGTAATCAACTGCATTATTATGGTCATAAAGTTCTCTTGTTTTAGCCATGACAGCTATTCTCAAATCTATCATAGGTTGCATTTTAGAGGAAGTAGACTTCCTTTTATATATATCAGATTTGTTTAGTGGAATTAACCATCCTCCCGACCAGAATTATTTTGATGACCTAATATCTATGGAATTTGTTAGAAAATGTAACCTTGCTCTTGCATGTGGCACTTTAGTTATGATCTGCACAGCTGTGAACTGGGTTTCCCTTATTCCTCTTTTACTTCCCCTGCCTCTGTTAATACTAATTTGGTCAAGTGTGGTTTATAGTTCAATTTCATGCTCATTACAGTGTGACATGAATTGGTAGCTGGCTGAAATGGGCATTCAGAGACTTGAGAGCAGGGAGGCTTGCTAGTGCATTCAAAAAATAAACACTGGGAGGATGTTTCTTCATTAGATGGAGCTGGGAACTATAAACCCTGGGAATTTGAGAATTATCTATGTACGTATCTGAGCACTTAGAGCTAAACCAGGGAAGGTGTGAGATTTCAGCTTTAAGTCATACCTGTCAAGGGTTAATGGGAGTTGAAGCTGGCTACTTCCTTTGCAGCAGTATCCTTTTACACACATGCTTTTAAAAACCTGCTAACCAAATACAAGCTGGCCCTCGCTTAAAAACCCATTTTCACTTTCCTAAGGTTTAACTGGGGCTGACTGTTCAAATCTGCTCATGTACCATTCGATATCACATGAAAGAATCACAACTATCAGTGCAGGAGGCCACATGTTTATCCAAAGGGCAAAGTTTTCCAAGAGTCCATCTCCTAAATGACACCCGAGCTGAGAGCTCAGGATTGTACCTACTTGCAGACATTCCCTTGCAACTTCAGTTTCCCTCAAATTTGATACTTGTATACAAAGTTGCCCAACATTTTATAAGTACATAAGAAAAATATTTTCTTTGGTGTTTTCCAGAATTTGCCTTTAACATATATGTTGCTCTCCTTATTAATTTTTAAAGAGGATATCTGATGGCTTGAATGACTGACACAAAGAAAAACTCACAACTTCAAAAGCACACAACTTCAAAATTGATAAAAATTTGCTTTTTTATGATTTTCAGTTAGGAAGAACGTCTGCCAAACAGAGGTGTAGATTTGCCTCTTACAGTCTCCTCCCATGACCAAATTTGTCAGAGGAAACTGTTCTCTTAAATCAGATCCATGAATGTGTATCATGAATGTTAAGGAGAGCTGTCAGACAGAAGAAAACTGGGTTGCAAGAGTTCTACAGGTTACCAGATGTGTGTGAGTTCACCCTCATTTGAAAGTTCACAGTTTGATAATCCTTTCCCTGGGAGTGGTGTAAATGACTGCTCAAATCAATTTGAGGGATGGATGGGAAAGTCTGTTTAGTTTTAGTTTTTATAGGATATGGTGAATGGTGGGGAAGCCTCTGAACTCTGTTATCCTACTGCAAACCAGCATGTGGCAGAAAGCATGTAGTGTCTGAACATATCTCTTACCAGATAGCAGTGAGAGTTAATTTATTTTGCTTCAATTATTGTTTTTCTTCCTAAATGATAAAGCAAATTTTCAATAATCTGGTTAGCTAAAAAAATTGCTCACTGTTTGTAAAACAGTGAGAGAATTTGACTCTTGTCTTTAATTTAACCACAGCAAATGCTGCTAACAAATACTCTGCTTCCCAATGAAGTAATTTACCTTGAAGATGAGAAGTGGAAGCACATTGTTTAAACAGCTGACTGGATTGCTCAGAAATGAGGCTGACCAAAATGACTTGATGACTTGTATTTGAGGACTAGGTTATTAAACAAACTAAGCATACAATAATGTCAGCAAAAGCTGTCTCGGGGAATCAGCCCTCATTGCAGTGGGGATGTTAGGAGCATTTTTAAAGCAAATAAGCATATTGAATCAAGCACTAATGAAAGTAATGCTGTGATTTGCCTGCAAAAATACCATTAAAGGTTAGGAATGAAAATAAATGGGAAAAACAGCAGAGCACCAAAAAAAAGGGTACTGGAGGCACGAATGTTATCTGTAACAACAAATGAGAAAAAAAATGTGCTGCATATCACACAATACAGAAAATTATTCTAGATTAGTTAATGACTTGAGCTATGAAGAGTTTTTTGAATTATACCCAAGCTGAAAAATTTTCAAATCTCAACACAGTGAAGCTGCAGTCAAAATCTGCAATACCTACTTAGATAAATTGCCATAGTTTCTTTATTCTAAGACTTTCAGCTTCTACAAATAGGATCTTCGTTTCTAATTTGACAATGGTTTTGTTATCTTATTTAAATAAAATGGGCACAGGAAAACATCCAGATTTCATAGTACTGCCATGCAGAATCTGTGTTTAATTTCTGGTTTCCCCTTGTCACAGCTGCCCAGGCGCTGTGCAGTGCCCTGTACTCCTTGTCATGTCTGGAGCTCAGTTCAGCTCAGCTAACTTTAGATGTCTACAAGGTAAATGTTGACATCTGAGCCAGTCAGGCTGTCTCCTTTCATCAGTGGAAAGAAACAGAAACTTCAGTGTGGTCAGTTTTAACACTGGGGCTGTTTCTGGTAAGCCACGTGAGCAGGGATGTCTGATCTGTGTTACTGGGGGCAGAAGGAGACCTCAGCTCTGGCTGACTCCTCTGGCTGCTGTTGGTATATATAGACCAGGGGTGAGAATTTTCTTAGAGCAGGGAGAATGCTGTTATTTTTGAATATATAGCAGGAGGTAAGTAAGGTAGGATTAGCTGCTCAGTGTCTAGCTGCTTTGAAATTTTACAGTTAGTTGTGCTATTTTAACCGAGGAGATATATCAGGTTTCCATGGATAGACTCATGTCCACTCTGTGTGCTGCAAGTCACTGTGCCCAAAACTGTCACTGTCTCTCAGGGGAAAAAGAAAACCCTGCCATGTCCAATGGCTGAGAAGGGAGAAACTTAACAAAAGAAATGCTGTGGTAAAAATCTGGGAGAGAACATGTTTATGTATGAATGGAGAAGAGCAGATGACAGAAAAAGGAGAAAGGAAAGCTGCTGACTGTCCTTTCTTTATTCATTGCTTTAAGGAAGGCCTTTAAGCTGGAGAGCAAATTGGAATGTCAGCAGGCTGACACAAAAACATTAATCTCATCTATCTGAAAAGGGGTAGATTTAGGAGCCTTTGCCCGTGAAGCTTGGCCTCTGTTGCACTTTGTTAAGTGTGGGTGTTTAAGGGACAGCGTGTTTGTGTGTACATGTGTCAGAGAGAGAGAAAACAGAGGACCAAGGACTTATCTTTGCAGAAGCAGAACATGACACCCACTATCAACAGTGGGTGCATCTCTCCTGCAGATAGAAGGGTTTTGTCCATTGATCATCATGTTCTCTATGTTTTCAGTGTTTGCCTGTGTGTCACAGAACTGGATAAGCACTTGCAGTACTTCTCAGCCTTGTGCTGAACTATTACTTATCCCATATCTCTTTGTATCTGTCTTTTACATTGAACAGACAGAAAATCCTTGCGTTTTCCCCAGCAGCTCAGCTCAAAATCACAGCTCCACTGTGTAAGAGGCAAGACGTGTGTGTAAATAACCTGAACAATGATAAGCTGGTTTGGTTTGTGGGTTTGTTTTTTTGGGTTTTTTTTTTTTTGAATTCTCAGAATGGTTGAAAATATTGGATGCCTTTTCCACCACATGAATAATTAATGTAAGGAAGAAGCAATAACCCTGTCACTTTACTGTGGAAGGATTATTGGCTGAAGGTTACAAAGTAGGTGAGGTTATAAAAAATCCTGTGTTCTGTGATTGGTTCTTTCAAATTTTTTAACTTCTACAGGACATACTTTATCTCTCTTGAAAATACCTTGAAGTTTTTTCAACCCCCATTGCATGCTGTACCAACCTATCCCTTGCCATCACTGCTCATGGCATAGCTAGTTCTCATGCTTGTTTTACAAGGTTCCCTTAATGTCTGTAAAGCAGTTTGTAGTTACTTTCAGTCACAGATCTCAGTAATTTCTTAGTATCCTCCTGGTGGCATGGTATTTGGGGACAAAATTTTGTCTGTTGAGTAACTTTTCATTTGAGAGTGAGTAACACCAGTGCTAGAGACTTTCTTGAACAAAAGATGATGTCAGCCTCTTGCAGGAAGGAAGAAGCCTTGCCTGTGTTTCAGTGGCATAGATAAGGGGAGGGGAAAAAATTCCCTCCCTGAATAGCTGTGCTTGAAGTAGGAGGAGCTCCTATCGCTCAGATCTTGAGTTGCTTTATTGTAGCCTGCTCTTCCTCTTTGATGCCTTTTTTTCCTTTATAGCCCTGTAGTTAATTAACTCACTTGATTAAAAGCAGAATATCCAAACTCATGGGTCACCACACTTGGGAAGTTTAGATGTCCTGTTTAAAAATAGGCCTCAGCACCTGATATGCTTTTTGAAGACAGCAGGAGCCAGTCCTGCATGAGCTGGCTAAATATAGTGGCAGCCCCACCACTTGCCAGAGAGACTAATAAAGGGAAGAAATTCCACTTGGGCAGGTAGGGTGCAGCAGATCCAGATCTCCCAGCTGTGCTGTCTGGTGGCGTGGGCTCTTACTTAAGAGGAGAATGGCTTTGATTTTTATTTTTTCAGTATAGCAGTGTAGAGAAACTTTTTCTGTCAGATGTTGTCAAATTGTGAACAACAAGGGGTTTATATCCCTTTTACTCACTTATTACTTGGACAGAGCAGAAATACTTGAAAATTGCTTTTTTTTTCACAGCCACTTGTAAAGATCAGCCCTGTGTGCAACCTTCACTTAGTAAAATAGAAGATTAAATGATCCTAATTGCACAGTGCACCATGGCTCCATGTTTCATCTTTCTTTCATTTCAGTTTTATTTTTACTACCATTTCACCCAGACCTATTTTTCATTTCACTTGTATTATTGTAAATTGTTGGTATCAGCTGAAAGGGAGGGATGATGAAGTGGCTGGTTGAGGTGAAGTTAGAACAACTGGTCTGGTAAATGACTTAAAATTTAATTCTGCAAATTTATTTCTTGTGATTCTCAGTTTAGGCACACATTTTAAGTCTGTGAGGTTTGGCATGTATGAATGTTTTGATGTATGTTGACTCCTTTACATAAACACAAACCTTCAACTCTTCAGAAAAAGGAAAGCTGAGATTTGAAATGAGATAGAAACAGTGGGAAAGAGCAGAAATGTGAAAGATTAGTCATAATAAAGATGCAGGAACAAACTCTGAAGGCTGACAAGTATTTTTTAGGGTTTTCACTGAGTAACCCATCCTTTGAATTCAAGCTGGAAAAATTTACCTTGCACCAGCCAAAAACAAAGCCCTGAGTGAAGGGATGGGAGGGTCCTACTGGGGAAATTTTGATCCTATGATCAGTATAAACTTCCTTTGCCTGGCTGTACACTTAACCTGTCCTTCCACTCCTGGACTGGGTGCTGCTGAATGGGATGTCCTCACACCTGCCTTTGTCTGTAGGCAATGCCAGAGCTTCTGGTAGCTTCTACAGCACTCTTACATTTCAGAAGTGTGACTAGTTACTGTCCAGGACAATTTGGAACAGCATCAAACAATCTCCTACAGCTTAGGAAAAAATTATAAATCGTTCATATGTCACCAAAGGTGTAAAATAAGGTCAATGTTGACCTAATTTTGACACACAATGCATTACAATAGTTTACTGTCATAACTCAGATTCATCAAATATCAATCAAATCCAGTAAATAAATCAACATAGGAGGCCCTGAAAGACTGTCAGAGACTGTGCACTTCTGTGAGTATGGCACCTTCAGCAACTGAGAAAGGGAAGGTTGATTATTTTCCATAATATTATCTCTGTACAGATATCTATAAAGATAAGTTGATATAATGACATTTGGCCCTATCATTGCATTTGGTGTACAGTGAGCAGCGTAGGGGCACCATGTACATAAAGCAAGTTCCTTGGGAAAGAGCTTTACCTGAAAGGAAAATGTTAACCATGATTTGTAGGGTTACTATTTGAAGTAAGTGATGTGAATAAATCTTTCACCTTTGCCTTTGTAGAATATTTCGTCTCCAAAAATCTGATATTTAGAAACACATCTACTTACTGCATACAGATATTCTGAACTGGGGACCCTCTTCAGGTGATAATTTGGCCTCTTTGAACTTAAAAGCTTTGATTTTCCCCACAGACCACTTGAAGCTGAAACAGATGCCTGCCTGACCAGGAGGGCATGCTGATGAACACCAGACTGTCTAAATACTAGTGAAAGAAGGAAAGAACAGTGATATGAAAGGGTAGGGGAAAACATGCTTCAGCAAACTTACTGTGGCCTCTGGGTACATGGTGAGAATAAGATGAGAATTAACTCAAACACCCATAACATAAATGGGGGCACTCCTCTCAGTGAGTTGTGTCCTGTATTTCCTCCCAAGAGATGTGTGATGCAGGCAGGCAGATCCAACACTTCAGGTGGGACTTTCCTTTAATTTTTGGGCTCAGATTAATGAATATCAGTTTCTGATAGAAAGTGTTTACCAATGCCACTTTTCATTCCACACTGAAATATGCTGTTGAAATAATCCCTGTCCAGGAATGAAAAAATAAAAAAGACAATAGAGGTATGGAACTACTGAAGATGGTTGGTTTCAGCAGTTGCAGGAGAGAGTTAGGATCCAGATGAGTACTGCAACTGAATGGGAAATAGGCTGAAAGAAATATGTATTCCATGGGGACCCTCAAGTAAATTCTTGCCCCTTTCATAAGAAGGAAAACAAAAGCATGTTTCTCAGCTCTGCTTCCATTTTGTTCATTCTCTATTTAATCTTTTGAAAAGGAAAACATAGAGAAGCTCTTTCCAACAACCTGTCTGCATTGGGCAGAAAATAAATGTATTTTTAGTACTCGTGTAGTCCCCTTGGTGATAATCTAGTGCAGCTGAGCAGGGTGATGCTGATTCCTGGGGGAATGCTTTTCCTGGGGGCTGACAAGGAGTGGCTTGCACAGGGACAGCCAGGAGCCTGCTCAGCACTCACAGGGTCAGTCAGTGCTCAGTGAGAGGTTCCAGCTCCTCGCCAGGGCCCCGTGGGCACGGCTGCAATGAAAATCATTGTGGTTACTGGCCTGCTGCATTGCAGGAGTAAACAGACATGGAGGTTAAAATGCCATATAAGTGAAGTTAGATGGAGGCAGCAAGGAGGAGCTTTATGGCCACTATTGAAGGGGGCAGCACATAAAGGCTGTCAGGCTCATCTACTTTCAGGGGGTCTTCCTTTGTGCAAAATATTCATACAGGATTTAATTCTCTCTATAAAAGTCTACTAGTATTGAAACCTCCTGGAGTCTCTTCTTAAAAGTTTTACTTTTGGGAGGATCGAATAGAGGAAAACTTCCTCTTCCTTTTCAGAGTATGTGCTGTAGCATCTTCTGAGTACTGAGCTGCTTAACTTTTTCTTGTAGTTACACCCTTTCCCCTTTTGCAGAAGAGAGTTAAAATGTATATTTTAAGTATATTATATCAATTTTTTCTTTAAAAAAAAGAACATATGGTTGAAACTATACAAATTTCAGGCTGACCTGGGTGATGTATATTATTATCCCAAGATGCTGACAGTATTTCTGATGGTAGCTTTATTTTATACAGATATTATTGAGACATAGAAACCCCCAAATCTTCTGAGTTTCTTCAAACCCACACTGTCTTTTTGCCTGTATTTCCCCTAAAAGCAGTCCACTCTGATGTCTCATGAAATTGCTGAAAGTAACTTTTTTCAAAAGACATTTGTTCTTAAGAAGATATTTTATATTGTCTGTGTTCCTAAAACAGTAATTCCCTTTCTGAACTCTTGAGCTGCTTTTGCTTCTGTTGAAAATCTTGGTCAAATCAGATTTAAGGAAAAGAGAAAGAAGATAAAAGGTCAAGAAAGATGGAAAGTATTTAGGGGCATGTTTTTAAAAGAAGTGTTGTACAAAGTGTTGTACAAAGATACTGTAATATCAGTCTGAACTCCTGTGTAGTTTCTAAATGTGTGTTTTATGAGTTTCACAGTAAGGAAATTACATCTTTTAGCAGAAGCTGTTTCTTTGGAGCCTTTTCCAACTTTTCTTTGGGTCCCAAAGAAGGTGTGTAGAAGCTTTTGGAAATTTACAGCCTTCCCCTATGCTAACTGTGGGATAGATATGTAAATCCTGATAGACCAAGACAAATTACATGCACTTGCCTGTCTGTAAGAGACAGTAATATACTGGAAAAATATTTCTTTGCCAGCACCTTTCTCGCATTGATTCATCTCGTTCCAGCAGCTTAATCATGGCCATTTAAATGTGCTATTGCAGATATTAATTCAGTTTGACACATCCATTTTCCATACATTTGGGAAGGAAATCTCCTTCTACTGGTTCCCTATTTCAAGGCACAAAGCAAAACAAAATACAAAGGAATGTTATGTGATTGGTACCAGCACCGGATGCTCTATTTGTTTGTAAGTTCTTGTTCTTTTTGAAATAAGCTGCAGTGGCAAGAGAGGCCTTTAGACAATCTGGAGGGGATATAAAGAATGTGCTTTGTTTATACTGAGATAAAATAATTGAGCTTTTCTGTTGCTGCCTGAAAGCCATGTCTCCAGTTTCTGGGACCTGTTTACTGTGTACTGTACAGAGCCTGCAGCCTTTTTGCAGCAGACCGGGAGTCCCCTGGCCTGTCTGCCGTTTCCTTTTTTATGGCTGGGTTTTTGAGCAGCACTGGTATGCCCCAAACACCTGCCAGATTTGCATATCATTCTTGCTTGGCTTGAGCATCCACTGCAAAGTTGGCACACGAACTGTGGAGAAGCAGGGCTAGTGTTTTGATTGTACGCCAGAGCCTGATACTGAAATAGGCAGTGGGAAGGAATCCAGTAATTGTTGGCCTCTGATCAATGAAAACTGTCGTTAGGCCAGTAAATCGTCGGTATGTGGGCTTAGTTCTATATATCATCTTTGGGCTGGTGTCACCCAGACTCCAGGACGAGAACATTATCAACATGTCATCAAGTCTGCCGGGAGCTTTTTATTACTTTTTCTCCCTTTGATTTATATCCATTCTCAAATTTCACACAGGTCAGGTTCGACAACACACTGGAGGGACGTTGAAGGGATTGTTCCTTTGGTGCAGAAATAGATTTGCCAGCCCCATCTAGCAGGAAGCTCCTCTCCTTCTTCCCTGCATAGCTCAAATTGGTCTTCCTCGGGACTGCAGAGCCTTCCTCCCACTCTGCTAGTTGCCGTGGCAGGAAGCAGAGGCTGCCATTATCTCTGCTCAGGCTGTTTGCTGGGATTGTGATGAGACAACACTTTATTAGCTTTGGCCTTGTCCAAACACAACAACTTCAGTTTAAATAAACTGCTACTTTAATTTGGATTGAATGGTGAAGACTCTATTGTGGGCATTAAGGATTCTGGCTATTTTTTTATTTGGCTTTAGATGATTCAGAATCAATTAAGCCAAATAAAAATAAACCACATGAAATAAATGTCCACGTGGCTTTTTGCACTTGAACTCTGTTTAAAACTAAGCCTCCCGTTTAAATCCAGCAGAGCTTCCTTTTGCAGACGAGCCCATCCACCAGCAGTGCTGTGGGAGTAAGGCCAAGCAGCCTCTCTGGAGTGTGCAGATGTACCTGCTCAGGAAAAACTTCCCCCTCTTCCCACTGGGAAAATTAAATCTGGACTGGCTATAAAAGCTGCAGCTTCTGTGGCTTTGCTAATGTTTTTCTAAACAGCTAAATGGATGGTCATTGCTATGTGGATGTGGGATAATGTAATTTCTTCTTTAGGGTAACTTTCTGTGAAATAAATCTGCAGTAACACCTACAAAAGGGCACTGCTAAAGCAATAGCAGAATAATAGTAATTGTGATAAAGACCTAAACCTGCTTTTAAATGAAATCATGAGTGTTCACAGTGTAAAACATTGGCCTTACCTTTGAGATGGAGATAGGGAAGTACATGGCATTTCTTCAGTAATTTTTTCCCTTATTCCTAACTACATCCTATATTTTCAAGGCCAAGTGAGGCTATTTCTCAGTTACTGCTCTTGAGAATGATTAGTGTTTAAAAGTATGTGGTATATACAATTAGAGCCTATTGTAGCATTAAGGTTTGAATTCAATTCCTTTTGCATGCAAGTAACGACTGAAATCTGGAAAAAATCATAACTGAAAAGAACTTGGCCAGAAAATACGGATGTTGCCTGCTGGATTACAAAGGAAGGCAGCACATCCAGAGTTAAGGCTGAATGCCCAAGTGGCTGTGGTACACCAAGGGATTATGTGCTGCTGCCTTCTACATATAGGCACAGCCAGTCCGGATACAGTTAAGAGTCCAGGCTCTGATTTTTCCCAGATTTAGCTGAACTCGAAATGTTCTGTTTAAAATAACTCTTTGTGGATTCCACCCTTGAATGTAGGATAGCTTTATTTAAAAGCAAAATTAGATAAAAAGTTGCTGGTTAAGGTGAATGGCTGGCTTTTAGCAGGCTGAGTGGCTTTTCTGGAGACCTTTTATTCTAATCAGTAAATCCTCATTAAAGGACACTGTTTAAATCTGATCATGGCCCCATTTCAGCAAAGCACTTAGTGTTTCCTGAAGTATGTGGGAAGTCAGTGAGATTACTTACTTGCTTAAATTTAAGCAAGTGCAGTACCAAATTGGGATGTGCATGAGCACAAGATTAGTTGCTACACAAGTATAGACCTTATTAACCAATGTTAAATATTTTGAATTCTTTTTTAATCTTCTTAATGGGAAAGTGAGTAGGCTGCCTTGAAACTCCTTTCTTGCCAAATTCCGTTTCTTAAATCAAAGCTCACATTTGAATTACACGACCACAAAAAGCATTATAAACTAATAAACCTCTGAATTTGTTTACGGTTGTGTAAATTGAAAAACAGACAAACCAGCTTAAGATTTCTTTGTTTCTTTGTTCTTATTTTTCCTTTTTTTTTTTTTTTTTTTTTTTTTTTTTAGCACTCATTCTCAGGCTCAGGCCTTTGAACTGTTCTTTCCTTGGCTGTGTTTCACTCCTCCCTAGGTTGAGCAGGCAAGGAGGGCTGTGACAGCTGCCTGTGTGAAGTGCAGAGCCAGCCTGGTTACCCTGCACACAAACTGTTCAAAGGAGCTGCAGTTTGCTGGCAGTTTCACATGTCCAGAGTGACAGACCTGCATGCCCTGGGCTGTTAGCAGAAGGTTTAAATGCAGCCCTGACTAGAGGGCTGCACTCCGAGTGTCCTGGTGTGGTGACGTGCTCTGTGCACAGTGAGCAGATTTGTTCTCCTCAAATTCCCCTCCTGCTTCCCTGAGATGAGCAGAGTGCACACTGCAAGGGGAGAGCTGAGGCTCTGTGTGCAAGGGCATAAGAAAAATAAACACGGTGATGAAAAAAAAAGGGGCAGAGGTCTCTAAACAAGCTTTTGTGTGTTATCTACAGCACACTTGTAAGAGAATTCACAGCGTGAATTTGTCTATGTGTGTGATCATTGGCCTGAGCATGTGGGCTTTAAATTCTGGTACAAATTGTATTTGTTAGTATTGTCCCTTGTCCTAAATTCTCTCCAGAAAGTGAGATTTTGAAGCTATGATCGTTCCCGGTTCCATTTATTTATTTATTTTTTAACTTTTAAATTTGTTACTTTTAAATGGAAAAGACACTAAAGCAGAGGGGAAGGAGCTCTGCCTATCAAAACAGGCCTATGGAAATATCCCTAGCTAAAATAAATGGAGCTTTATTTAGGATTCAGTCAGGATGCAAAGGAGTACCCAACCCATAACAAGCTCAGCAGCTACTAAGAGTTCTTTGCAGGCGTTGTGTAAGAGATTCACAAAATGAAGCTGTTAACAGGAGTTCTGGTGCCACATTACAATTCACAAATACCGGATATGCAGAGTTATTTGCCATAAAAGCAGATGAACTTGAGCTAATATGGTCTGGTTTTGGTACTGTGTGAGAAAATAGAGAATACCTCAGACTTCAACATGAAATCCATATATTGCCAGCCTATGTGAAACACCTCTGCCCACCCTAGGGCAGAGAATTTTTAAACTGGTGTGCCAAAACTATCCCACACACTGTGTTTTGTGATCTAAGACAGGTTGTGTTCAGGTTTCCCAAAGTCAAAAGCTTGTCACATGTTAACAGACACTCTCCCCCAGGGCTTCCCAGCAGTATTCGAGTCTCCAGTATCCATCAATTCAAATGGACCAGAAAACCAGTAAAGTTCTGTTCCTGTGCACTGCAAACCCTCTGTATCTTGTTTGCAGAGTCTGCAACAGGTGAATTGTTAGGGCCACTCCTCTAACTCAAGCAGCTGCGGTTTCTCCTGTGGCCCTGGAGGACCTGGAAAGACTATGGGTTTACAAGGAACAGCTGAACATTTCAGTTTTCCATGAATTTGATATAATTTCCAGGGCCTTTACTTCCATGATACGTATTTTTCTACACAACCTCTACGTGCTTTCCCCACCTCTCAGGTCTTTATTATTTTCTGGTAGCCCTGTTATGGATTGCTGTGTTTGAGCATTGTCCATGAGGACAGTTACTGCTTCCTGCCCCATCCAGCACATTTGAGGGTGAGGTCTGTACTAGGAACACTGATGTAAGAACAGCCCATTGATGATCTTTGGGGATTGCTGTGGAAAGGTTGCTCAGGTACTGCTGGCAGTGCAGGGCAGCACAGGGGAGCTGCTGCTGGGGGAGGACCTGCACTGTCAGCTGCCCACGCTGCTTCAGCAGGGGGACATCGTTGGCAGAAATTTGTTCAGAGAAATCTGACAGAGAATTCATCTGCCTCTTTTTTTCATCATATAAGGTCGTAGAAGGGCTTCACTAAAAGACATTAGCAATGGAATTATTTTTTTCATATCTGTTTTTTTCGTTTGAATTCTTGCTAATTTGTTTTGGTTTTGTTTAAAGCAGTTCTCTGTAGGTACTAGGTGTTGATACCTAACCTATATTTTACATATACCTGATCTGAGGAAATATCATTTATGTGTCACAGAAACTTTTCTCACTAGGCAGTGTTCTCAGTGCTTTCTGGTGTCAGCCAACAGCCCATCTCATTTCTGTCAGATGATCAGTAGAATTTGTTCATAATTTCTTGGAAATATTAGTCTCCACTGGATATCTGTCTCTGCATTGCACCACAATTTGTCACACTCCCAGCAGTTCATTCTCACTTGGATAAGGCTGTGGCTGTTGGAACTGTATTGTAAGAAATTTGGAACTCAGAAATGACTGTGAGCTAATGATCAAACCCTGCAGATGCTCATGTGTGTGCTCATTTAGAAGGGAAGCCCCTGCAACTCCAAATCTAGGAATATCCTTAGGAGTTAGACCCAGGTCATTGAAATTCATAGTAATGGTCATGGCTTTAGTCTTTTCATCAGGTGACAACTGTTTGCAGGTTGTGGCCCTGAATAAATCAGGAATAAAACATCTGGGCATGTCCTTTGTGTACATACATCCCATCTTCCTTCCTGCTGTAATCCTTGCTGGTTTCCCTTTTTGCTTTAGTCTTTCTGATTATTCCCTTTTCACTGCATGTGCAGTGCTATTCTATACCTTAGCCTTGTTTCTATCATCACCTTTCAATCTTGCCTATATTATCATTTAGGCTTCTTGTACCACTTTGAAGTTTGTTTTTAATGAGGGATGATTAACATTAGTATTAGTGTGATACAGTATTTCATGTGCTGGTATTCCGATATCTTGTATCTTTCTTTCATTTATTTTAAGCATTCATTTTAGATGATTGATCCTGCAAATTTAAATTTACTTGTTTAAGGAGTCAAGTTGGTTTCAAAAGAACTGTTCATTTAAGTAAGCTTTAGTGCCCATGCAAAAGTTTCCATTACTGGCTGCTCTTAATTTCTTCTCTGCTTCTGTTTTCCAGTCTTCATGTGCCTTTATGCCTTGTCTCTTAATGTCTTCCATCCTCAATGTCTTTTGTGTTTTTAAAAATAGCAATAATAAAACAAAAACCTTTAACTTCTCCTAGATTTCTTACTTTATCTTCTTCTGTTGTCATTATCCTGGTTCTGTAAAATTGCCTTGCTCCATCAAAAGCAGTCAGTTGGTAGTTTCCAGTAGTAACTGTAAGGTGATAGTTGGAGCAAATAAGGGCAGATTGACAGCAGTTTGTTTGGGATGAAAGACAATTGTAGTCTAAAGTGAGATCTGCAAGGTATGACATATGGTCTAGGGCATTAATTGCAGATGGCCTATGCTGAGCATTGGAAATAGGTCTCCTCCCATGAAAATCAATGTCAAAGCTTCCATTTACTTAAATAGGAGATGTTGCAGATCCACAATGTGTATTTTTTATAACTGCACACATCAGAGTGGAGTGACTCATACATTGAAACTTGTGTCCTAACATTTTGAGGAATTTTGTATTTTCTGTGCAATGCCCAGGTGAGTTAGTGTGGTTAGATTGTTGGTCTCTCGTCTGGGAGAATGTGGAGGTGAGCTGTGAGGTTCCAAGCTGTGCTCCTCCTTTTCCAAAGCCCCCAAAGTGCCCTCTTGCTCCACTCAGTCATTTCTCCTTCTCTCTCTCACAACTTTTTCTTTTAGAAGCAAAGGAACAAGGCAGACTTTTATACAAAGCAGGTAAATAGAGCAAAGTCTGTAGAATGCTTAAGACTGCAGTGAAGAACACTAGTTTTGATAGACAGTTCAGATATTGTTCTCTGGTTTTTAGGACCTGAAAGTGGAATAGATTTAAGGAATTAAGCAGTTGGTTAGGGATAATTGTTGACCTTCTGTTATGTCTGTGAGCTCCAGAATAATTCTTCACACTTTGTGCAGCCACATGCCCTCAAACCAAATTGTGCAATAGGAAACTTGGTAGAAATTAATAATGAGGTAAAAAGCCATCACACAATCAGAGCATCTCCAGACTATATGGGAGGAATTAACCAGTCCTTGTTCTAGTTTTCCCATAGAACATTGAAGGTTGTGCATTTGCAATATTGAATCTTAAATTCTGTGTCATTCTGAATCATATCTGCATTTAGTTGAAAATGGCAGTGTATCCTGACTGGAGAACAATAACCTTTCTATAGCCCTTGTTGGGATTTATGAGTGAATTTTTATCTTAAGGCAATATTTTGTTCAGCTGTTGTGCATGGTTACAGCTCTGGGCTGGGGCTGTTTGCAGTAGTGCCTGGGACATCTGGAGCAAATCTTAGTAGTATCAGGAGGACAGACTGATCAAAGTTTCAGGTCATTTGCAACCTTGTGCATCCTTCTTGTGTATCAGGAATTTCTTGCTCACTGCCCTCTTTCTTTTCTGTTTGCAATATTTTTTCTTTATGGTCGAAGAGGAACTGTATCCTCCCAAGAGGTAAAGAAAAAATGAGGAAACTCTTCAGTGACTAACATGAGCAGACAACTGATTCGGTAATGAGGTTCATTAAATGTGGTGTAAATAGTGGTGCAAATGCCTTCGTCAGGCACATGGCCCTTTAGAAGACTTCGGAGCCAGGATATTTCCTTTCATCATCAGGGCTTTGTTGAGGTGCAGTGTTGATTAGGAGCACAAATGTCAGGCTGTCAGTGTGCTGAGTTGGGAAAGCATGTCTGAACAGACTCCCAGCAGGAAAATCACTGAGCTACACTTAACAGGTGAAATAAGGGAGGAACTGAGAGAGAAAACCACTGTTAATGGAAGGCAGCTGACTGGGGAAGAGTTGTTGCAAAAATCCTCATTATTATTATTTGTTTTATGATAGATGTCATCCTCTCACTGCACAGTGTCTTCTGAGGAAAGACAGTGCACAGTAAACTGAAGGTTCCTTTTTGCACCATCACTGAGGCTCTTCCTCAGTCACTGTTACAGACACTTGGGATGCTCTAACAAAGATCTTTTGCAAGGTGCTTTTCCCCATTATATATTTAAAAGGTAGAATGACTGTCCTTGCAGACAGCAGGGATACTGCTGCACTGCCTGGCTACTTACTGAACTTACACATGAGGATAAGTCCAGAGCAGTACAAAGGAGTAGGACTTAAAACTATTTTAAGGTCAAGTCAGTAATTTAAAACCAATTTAAACCCTGTTGTATGGCTTTTTGATTTCCACTGCATGTCTAAAGAGAGTGACTCACTAAATGTAAATATTTCTTAAAGACATAAAACAAGTTGACACAACTTTTCTAACACCAGGTTGTCGCAACACAAACCTCAGCAGAGAGGCAAGATGGTGTGCCTGGTGTCAGTGCAACCACTCCTGGTTCTGTTATGGTGTACTTAAATATTGTGAGGCTTATCTGCCCATTGCTGGCAGGGCAGAGACTCCCAGTGCAATGCTCACCTGTGCTGTGATATTCATGGGTTACTATGTTATTTGAAAGTATTGGCTTATGCCTGAAAGCATTTCTGTTCCCTGCAATGATGTTAGAACCAAAATTTGTCCTTGCAGTGGAGTTAGAAATATGAGTTATTGCAGACCAGACCACAGGCAAGCATTGCTTATACTCAGATTTTGAGACCTTTAGTACAGATGTCTTAATCTCTGCTTGTTGCTTCTGACTTACTTGGTTGTGTTGGCCCCCATGTGCAGTTCTGACCCTGTCAGTTATTGCATTTCCACAGAACAGAACCTCAGGTGCAGGCAGCAATTGGCACCATTAGACCCTGTGAGTGGCAAGAGAATGGCAATGATCCACATGGAGTGGAAGTGGGTTTGTAAGGTCCTGAGAACGTGATGCCTAAAAAATCCTTGTTAAATCCCCCTCCATGGTCTGTGTCCATGGCAGGTGATTTCCAGTGGCTTCCTACATCTTCCCAGTGTGTGTTCCTGGTTACACAGAGCCAGCAGCCCGTGTGGCAGAGTATCTGTATCTGTGCTGTGGTACTTACTGACAGCTGGGGCACTGCTGGTGGGGTGGGCTGCTCCAGGGATGAGGGATTATACAACATCTTGGAGTGGGAGCAATATACTGGTGTTGGCTTTGTGCATGGTTAATGGAACAACTTCTTCATATGGCTCCAAGCCCTTGTTTTAGTGATTTTTAAATAAAAGCTTTCCTTTTAAGAAAGGATGTTGCTGATTTTTTTTTAATGCACCTATTTGCAGGAATGGTTTTCAATCTCATCTGCTTCCCTCTGCCCTTTTTTTATTGTATGGTTTGTTTCTTTGGGCTTTTTTTATTTGTTTGTGCTGAGACCTTTTTTCCTTTGCAATTTGATTGATCCTCCTTCTTTCAATTTCACATTGGCTGGCTGCATATGGAACCCCGCCTGGCTTTAGCTGAGACAAAATCGACTGCACACAATTTCCCTCTGACAGCTTGTACAAGAGCAAACATTTCCGAAGAGCTGAAAGTCTAGAAATTCAATCAGCGGAAAACCTACTGTGTGGAACAGCTTTGCTAGTGCTACAGCTCCCTGCTGGGTAGAAAAGCAATCCAGTTACAATAAATCCTTAAGAGTGGAGTCATTTGGGTAAAAGGAAAAACAAAAGCTGGTGTATACAAACTGATTGGAGTCAGACGTTTTGACTTCCCATCGAAAAAGGAGTCAAAGCCCAGGCCTGCGTGGTAATTTAAAGGGGAGATTGGCTCCTTTTATCTTTCTCTAGGCCAGAGTTCTAAATATTTTGCTTGTGGAAGAAATAGAAAGAGTTTTCAATTTAAGTTAAAATATTTACTTTGATATCGATATTGATGCTATAACTGACTAGAAAACGAGTTGGTCTTGAATGTCCAGTGAGGGTACAAATTTATTTCCAGCCACTCTGATTTTGTTCCACTGCAGTTACAGAAATGTGAAACTAGGGCAAAACTGGGATCAAAATCAAGGTTTGCATGTCCTGCCAGGACAGCTTGGGCAACAGTTTGTGCTATGCTGCTGGTGTGTCATGAGCTCATGAAGCTGTTGATGCAATCTGGGCTGCCTGACAGACTTTTCTGATTGAAATTAAGAGTTGTGCCTAGTGAGAAAGATCTGTTTGTGTTAATTTTATTAAATTCTTTAAATACAAGCTATTAAAAATTAGCAGCATTTGACATGAAAATAATGTCAACCAAGGTGCCAGTAATGACTCTGATGGAATATTTCCCCTAATTTATATTTAAAAATTTAAATGAAGATAACTTGGGGTAGCAAACTCTCCTTGTTGTTTTCATTTGTTTTCACAATTATTAGCACCACTCCTCTTTTTGTGCCTTTCTTACTGGAGCATATTAAAAGCACCACCAGGCTTGAATTTAAACAATCTTTCTAAAGTCAAAGTGAACTGTCTGGAAATGCTGAGACTTTCTTCTTCTTTTAATGCCTTTCTGGTGTTTACGTAGGACTACATGAAACTTTTCTGGGCAAATGTGAATTTTAAAATGTTGCTCTCCCTTTAATAGGTGCATGGGGCCAGTCAAACCTGCTGCTCTCCATATAATCTGCATTGGGTTGTCATCCTTCCTCCCTCCCCTCCCAAATGTGTCTGGTCCTCATGGAAAACATTAAAAATTGTATAAACATTGTAAAGGATTTCTATGGGCCTTTATGTTTAAATAAGATGTTATAAATCATAGTAAATGAGTACAAAACCTTGCCACAAAGATGGAGTTAAATTGGTTTAAAAAAGAAAGGTGTGATGGTAACCTGATGAGACTTTAATACTCCAGTTTCTGTCACAGTCACATGCTGAGGGCTTTGTGGAATGGTAATGAGACTGAAGTACCTGAAGTTTCACCTTTCTCCCACCCTCTATGGGAAGAGAATATGTCTCTTGTGATCCCAAGTGACTCTACTTTTGTCCCGGTGTTTTGTGCTAGTCACAGAGCAGTGATTCCTATGCCACTTGTGTAAAGGGGGCAGTACCTTCCCAAGGAGAGCCCCCTGAGGACTTGCTAGCCCTGCTGATGTGCTCAGAGTGTGGAAAAGGTGCTCTTGTGGCTTTTGATAACGTCCCATATCCTTGGTTTGGCTGCCTTCTCACCCTGCTGGTTTTGTCCCCTCCCATTTTGTGTGGAGTCTGATGCCAAGGCCAGCTTTTGTCACAGTATCTGAAATCATACATCACATCGTGCCTGGAGACACACCCCTGGCACTGGGGGTAGGTCTTGAAGTACCTGTGAACCCTGGGCTGAATGATTCAGTTTCGCTGCCCAAGACCTGTGCATGCCCCTTTCTCTGGGCTTGGCCACTGCAAGAAGCTCGGTGGGATCTGCTCTACTGCAAGCACCTGCAGGTGGTAAAAAATAAACCCCCTTGTACCTTATTGAGTGTGTTCCCCTGGCCTGGGGAGGCTCTGTGTGTCTGCGTGGCACCGTGAAGAATAGGCAGTGCTCCCTGCCAGGGTGTACTGTAGAGGGGTAATGTCTAAGCAATACAGTACTGCTAAGCAATACAGTAATTCTTGTTAATGGAAATAGGAGAACAAGGCAAAAAAAGCCTTTGAAAGAGGTCCTATAAATATTGCCTCCCTCAGTGCTTCGGCAACCCAGGCTTGGCTGGGTCACTGCAAGTTCAATTCCTTTGTTTGAGGACAAGAACTGTCCGTATTTGTGAGGCTCCATTATGTTTTTCTATCAGTGTTTCTTGAGAGGAAACTTAGTATTTGGCAAAATTAGTCTTTTTCCTTAGCCTTTCTGTTGTTGTAATGTAACAAACAAAACCTACACACTGCAACTCACACGATCAGAAAACCATTTTCCCTGAAATGTTGATGAACAGCCTCAAATGCCCTTCCAAGGTCTTTGGATGTGTCTGGGCATCATTCTGCCCTGCTCAGGAGACAAAACCATAGCACTGGCTGAAAGTTTAGGATTTTGCATGTCCAGAGTGTCAGAGTTGCATCAAAATGAGGGTCTGCTCTATCCTGCCTGGATGAAATAGGGTATTTTTCCTCCTACCTGTAGCACAATTCCCATGTGTATCACCGGAAGTTCTGTTTAAGGAAGATATGCACATCTACATGATTTCTGTCTTCACCTTTACTGTTCAGGGCAACACAGTTGAAAATCTATTGATGGTATCTTTGACAGTCAAAAAAGAATTTGTGAAAATTAAATAATTTTATTTCTGCTTAATTTGTCTGCTTGAGAGTGGAAAGAAATTACAAGTTTCTGAGAGCATTCAATATTGTTGGTCTCCTGCTACTGAGATCATTTGAAGGAGATGCACATGACAGGTTCTGTGCTCTGGATTGTCTGTAAATTGGGGGAGGGTTTTGACAAATTCTAGCAAAGGTAACTTAACCTATTAAATGTAAATTTTCAGTGTATGGAAACAGCTGTGAGAGTCCAGCAAGATTGCTGATAAGATGGATGTATCGGTTGCTCTGTGGTTAAAGTTTTGAGTACAGAAAGCAGAACCATGGTATGAAGTCAGGACTGTTGCTGTAGGTGCAGATTTCTAAGGCAAAGCATCACCAGCTTTAGGAGGAACCCCAGACTGGAGTTCAATCTCTCTTTAATGTCACTGTGCTGCTCCTGTTGTGCTTCATCTTACATGGGGGAAACTCCAGCTCTTGCTGCCAATAGCCACCAAAAGTAATTGCTACTAAGTTTTTGGTCTGGGTGAGGTTTTCCCCTTCTAATTATTATTTGCTATTTTTTTCATCCTAAAGGCCAAATTATTTTGCTGTCACAAAATAGTCATGATAGGGCTGAGCTGAAACTAAAACCAGGCCCAGCCAGGGAAATGAAAACATAACATTTATGTTACATCATATATTTCATGATTCTTGGATTTTGGGGTTTTTTGTCACAGTGTTCTGGTACATGTGGGACAGAAGGAGCATGTAATTAGCCCACACTGGAATATGCTGTTTGGCAGGGGTGAGAAACATGGGCAGTGCACAGGGTGGAGTCCAAAGGCAGTTCCTGGCCCAGGGCTGCCCTGGTAGCTCAGAACCCCTGGTTTGATGGAGCCACTGCCACCAGGCAGCCCCACAGCTGAGAGGGCTCCTGGTGGGGCTGCCCAGGCTCCCCACCTGCTCAGTCCCCTCAGCCCAGAGGGGAAGTTTTGAACAAAACTAGAACCCTAAAGGTGCATTATGTTGAGAGTTTGGTAAGGCTTTGAATTTATTAGAATAGAATTCCAAACCTTCTGATTCCCTAAGAATCAGAGGGATCAATAGTGTTTGGTACTTCTGTGCCATCCCGTCTTCTCCTGATGTTTCCTACCTTGGCCCCACTCAGCCACAGACTAGAGTTGAGTTACCCGAGCAACTCTGCTCCCTGCACTCCTGTTGAAGTTTCCTAACGCTCTGAAACGTGGTGGGTGACCTCACTAATATGGTATTTAACTTACAAAGCCACAAGGCTTGAGGATGCCTTCCTTGTGGTTTCCTAGAGGAAATAACCTATCACCAAACAGTGAGGCAGGAGAGATAATAAGGAATCATTTTACAAGGAACCACATTTTATCCTCAACAAATCTGATAAAAGACTTTAGTTCTGGTTTTCCCAAGCTGTTTACCAGTGTGTTTGAGGGATAATTATTTTGCAAAGAAGGTGGGACGGGAGTAGCAGCAGCTAAACTGGGGAGACTATTGAGCTGCTACAAGGAAAATTTTCATGCAGATGTGAGTGGATGCAAAGTGTGGTGCTTGCAAGAGAGCAGCAGTGAAAAAGTAATCTTTCACATATTGTACTTTTGTATTTGAATGGTTCAGAAAGAGACCATGGGTTATTGCTGCTGCAGTAGGGCCGTCTTTGTTTCTCCTCTTCCAACTAAATCCCTGGAAAAAAACCCAGGCAGTAGAATACACCTGCTTGTCTAAAACCTTTAAAACTCTTTGCTTTCTAGTCGTTAGATGAGAGATGTCAATGTATGCCTCCTCCTGATATTTTCTTCCTCATTGTTACTTGTTTTGTGTAAAATCTGCAGTCTAGTGGCGGGAACTTTATACAGACTTATACAGTAACTGTAGTGGTGGATTTTTAGGAGTTCGTACATGAGGGGAGAAGGGATTTAACATCGGTGTTACATTTTTGTTTGTTGTGATTTGATATCCATCCCGATGGAGGGCAGAGAACCACTGAGAGAGGTGCTGCCAGGTGTGGCTTCCTACTGCTTTTTAATTCTGTGATCACAGAACACACAATTCTGCAGTCCTCGCACAGACGAGTCCCCCACTGATTTCAATGGGAAATTTGCCTGCATCAGGGATAAAAGAGTGGGCCCCAAGTTGTGTACAATGATGCAATCTGATCCCCCTGCTGTGGAAATTGATGTAATCGCATTCTCGCCCTCCCCCCTTTTCTCAACCCTTCTCTCTACCAACCCCTGGTGACTCCTGGGGGGCTTCTCACCAAATGGAGGGGAGGATGCAGCTGTGTGCTGAAGCAGCAGAGGAGAAGAGGAGACCTGCTAGCAAAATTTATGGAGGGTTGTATCCAAGATGTAATCCTAGAAAACAGCTAAGAACACGGACCTGCCTGCCCTGAAAAATGCAATCACCTGCTTTTGCTAAATGAGGGGATGTTTCTGTTTTCAGTTGTGACATTCATGACCCATCCTCCTCATGTGTCTAAGGCTGATTTACAGCCCTCCATGAACTGAGCAATCTCGTTGCCATCTGCATTCATTCTGTGCAGAGGGACAGGGTTAGCTTTTTCTAGGGCTCTCTGCGTTGTTATTGTTGACAGTCTCTGCTTTTCGGTGGTGCTTTTGTGCCCTGGCACAGTGCAGGTTGCTTGGGAATAGTGAACTTTGAGAATGCTGCACTTTGTTGATGGGCGAGCAAGGCGACCTCTCAGATGCTTCCCCCTGCTTTGCCATTTGTATGGGGTTTGGGTTTATTATTTTCCTTTGGGAATTCTAGGCTCAGCTGAATTTGTTCTGTGTTTTGCGGAAGAAAGAGCTTGTTAAAGAATTCCCTGATGACTTTGAAGTGAACTATTTATTTTCTCTCAAGGCTTACTCAGTGTAGCCATTTGCCCCCTCTCCTCTGTTTTTTCACCCCAGTGTTTCCTGAGCTACAAGCATTCTTGGAATATATTAGTTGTAATGAGTTATGTGGGCATCAAAAGTTTTCTTTGAAACTATATGGCATCAACATCTGTTAGCTCTTAGAGAACAGAGACACAGACAAAGGGGCTGTTGGGGGGAGGGAGGAAAAAGATATTAAATTCTGGAGTATGAAGTCTCCGTCTCAAAGACTCAGGGGGAGGGGAAGGGGAAATCTGCTAAACTCCATGCTTTGATGTGGGCCGCTGGCCCTGCGATTCCATTTATGGGAATGTGCGCGGCAGACAGGCCTGCACGGCTGCCTGTCCTGCCTGCTCTGCTCTGCCTGCTTTGTGCTGGTCTGCCCTGCCTGCTCTGCCCTGCCTGCCCTGCCTGCCCTGCCTGCTCTGCCCTGCCTGCTCTGCTCTGCCTGCTTTGTGCTGCCTGCCCTGCCTGCCCTGCCTGCTCTGCCCTGCCTGCTCTGCTCTGCCTGCTTTGTGCTGCCTGCCCTGCCTGCTCTGCTCTGCCTGCTTTGTGCTGCCTGCCCTGCCTGCCCTGCCTGCTCTGCTCTGCCTGCTTTGTGCTGCCTGCCCTGCCTCCCCTGCCTGCTCTGCCCTGCCTGCTTTGTGCTGCCTGCCCTGCCTGCTCTGCTCTGCCTGCTTTGTGCTGCCTGCTCTGCCCTGCCTGCTCTGCTCTGCCTGCTTTGTGCTGCCTGCCCTGCCTCCCCTGCCTGCTCTGCCCTGCCTGCTTTGTGCTGCCTGCCCTGCCTGCTCTGCTCTGCCTGCTTTGTGCTGCCTGCCCTGCCTGCTCTGCTCTGCCTGCACGGCTGCCTGCCCTGCCTGCTCTGCTCTGCCTGCTTTGTGCTGCCTGCCCTGCCTGCTCTGCTCTGCCTGCACGGCTGCCTGGTCTGCCTGCTCTGCTCTGCCTGCTTTGTGCTGCCTGCCCAGCCTGCTCTGCTCTGCCTGCTTTGTGCTGGTCTGCCCTGCCTGCTCTGCCCTGCCTGCTCTGCCCAGCCTGCTCTGCCTGCTTTGTGCTGCCTGCTCTGCCCAGCCTGCTTCGTGCTGCCTACTCTGTCCTGCCTGCCCGCCTGCTCTTTCTGCCTGCTCTGCCTACCCTGACCTGCCTGCCCTGCCTGCCCTCTGCCCTGCCTGCCCTGCCCTGCCTGCTCTTTCTGCCTGGTTTGTCCTGTATGCCCTGCCTGCTGTCCTATCCTGCCTAATGTCCTGCCCTGCCCTGCCCTGCCTGCTGCCTTGCTCCTTCTTGCCAGCCCAAGCACTCCCTGTCACTTACCTGCCCAGCCTGCAGCCCAAATCGTGCCCCAGCCCTTGATGCTACATTAACATTTTCAAGGAAAATGCCATATGCTCAGTTTTCAGCTATTGAGATAGGGAATTGGAATTTCTAATAATAGAGGCAACGCTTAAGTTTAAAAAAAAAATGTTTAGAAGGGAACTTTTTATCTGCTTGTAATCCTCCTGACATCCTTGTGAATCAACATGCAATTCTTCATCTAAATCAGGTTTTTAAATGGTGTATGTCTGTATTTTTTATTGCCTGTAATTAAAAAACATGTCTGTTTTCATGTATTCAGCATCAATCACCATTCAGGCATGGTCACTGATGCTGGACAGCTTACAAGAATGTGTGGAGATAGGTTCTGCTTTTTATTTTATCTTTTTCTGCAGAGCCTCACAGTGCAGTCCTACATGCCAGGCTGCAGAGGAGAAAAGAAACCTGCATGTCTGTCTTCCTCCTCTTGGCTCTGTTTTTAGCCTTAATGTTGATGGCATTGTGCTTTGCTGGGACTTCCTGGCCCATTAAAACCCCGACCAGTTATAAAATGATTAGTTGACATACCTGGGCTCTGGGGACAAAGAGGTGGTTTAAAAAGGAATGTGAACCATCTGTTTTGCCAGCACGTCCTGTTGACAGATTTATGGCTCAACATTAGCATATGTGTCCAGGGTCACACACCTGTGCTTCCTAACAAGGTAATATTATTTAGCAGGGAATGTTTTCATCCTGAGGATTCAGAGCTCTTTGCAAAGGTGGGCATCAAGAATTCCGCTTTACAGTTGAAAAATGAAGGCACAGAGAGATTTAAGTGATTTACCCTACACCACACAGTGAGTCTGTGGTGGAGCAGTTATTGAATCCAGGTTTCCTCCAGCTGCATAAATATACGTCATCCATTAGCAGGAAAAGCCTTAGAGCTATAAACATAATAGAGGAGCATTGATTATCATTCTAGGGCAGCTTTAAGCCCTTGTGCTGTATGAAAACCTGAGCCATATAGGAAGACACAGGCTATTCTCACAAGAAAGGTTCAGGATGCAGTATGTTAAAGCTGTAATGACCACTGAAGTTGGTGGTCACATCTTAAACGAGCAAGTTATTCTGTCCTCAAGCTCTGTAGCCATTTCTGCAAGCTTGCTTCCCAGTGCATGCCTGGATACAATCACCTTGGTGCACTTAAGCCTGTCTGTTAAAGAGTTTCTTGGTAACCAAATCTATCATGAAAGGATGTTGAACAGAAAATCAGATTTATTACATAGCTACGCCCATCTGTCTGCTGTGGTGAAGAAGCCCAAAATAAGCAATTCAGAGAAGTTACTGAGCTTCTCCAGGCTGCAAGGAAGATGAAGATTTGTCTTCTTTCATTCATGTCCTTAGACATGTTCCTCAGTATAATCTATGTTGAAGATAAAATCTTGAGGAACATGGGACAATTGATTTTTCAACCAGTAAGGAGATTAGAGGATAGTTAGAACAAAGTAAGGTAAATAGCTTAATCTGTAGAGTGAGTTCATTTATTCTTCTGAAGTAGCTTCAAAGTGAATTTAAATATAGCAAAAAGCAGTCATTTCTTGTTTCAGCTCTATTTAATCTCAAAAGACTGATGATCTTTTTTAGTTGAAGATGGCTGGACCCTTCAGTAGGAAAGTAACTGCTGATTCCGTACATCTGTTCTAACAGTTGCTTTCAATTATATGATCTCTTATCTGGCACAAGTCCTTGAAAAACTGTGTTTTATCCTATCACCTTAAAAATTAGAAGCCTTAATAGTTACAGAATTCCAATAACAGTGTTAATGGAAGATGTCACTTTGCAAACACCTAGCAAGGATTTATAAATATCCATGAAATCCAGGATTAAACCATCAAAAATAGTAATGTTCTTCTTGAAACTGAATAACATAAATAAAAGTGTACCCTAAATTGATCTTCTGAGAATCTACAGGTCTCAACATACATTGGATAAAAGTTCCTAGTATTTTAAGCTATTATTTCTGGTCTTTTTTTTTTTTTTCTCTCTATATTTATATATAGTTAAATGAGCCTGCAAGTAGCCTTTGTTGGGTGCAGATTGCAGTGACTGACCACTGAAAGAGGAGGCTCATTTGCCCACTACAGTAGATGTGACAAATATACTTGCAAAGAACATGTTTCAGTGTTATCACTACCTGATTTCCACAGGCTGGTGAAAAGAAAGAGGTTAGAAACATGAAGAAAGGATTTGTGCTTCATCCTGTTGGAAAGCCTGATCCACGTTTGTTTTGGGCAAAAGAGGTTCAGTTGCATGTTGCTAGTATCCTGGAACAAAAAGTACCATGCTTCCTTTCTTATTCAGGTGTCCACCATGAAAGCTTTTGTGCAAGTGTCCATCTGCTGTCCATGTTCACTTCAACAGGCTCATGTTCATATTCCTATGAATGGGCTATCCTCAAAAGTGTATCATACAACAACTGCTCCTGGTACCCATTTGAGGGCCTGTAACAGGATATAAAGGTATTGGGAATGTTTTCTGCCTCATAAGCCTCTAATAATCCATGATCCTTTGTGACTGGAGTTTAAGAGTGGAGGGTTTTTTTTTTTGCCATCCTGTCTTTATCATCACTGTATTTTACCAGCAGCTGGAATTGCTCTACAGGTAACCTCTGTGAGATGAGACTGCAGGAGTGCCAATTCTGTCAAATTGGTGGATACAGATGTGTGATTTCCAAGTGTTGCCATGTTATTATGGCTGGCAGTTACTGCTCCCAGAGAGCTGAGGCACCAAAACCGAAGGCATTTGTGTTTCATCATTTTGTTTTTGGAGCTGGTAGATTAGAGTCTTTATGCTAAGGTGCCAAGGGATGAATTTTGGTATCTGTGGTATGAGACACATTGTGTCTGTTAGGAAGACCATAACTTTGGGCATAGAGGCCAACGAGGCAAATAAAGGCAGTAAAATCCTAAGCCACAACAGTTAAACCCATCCAAGATCATCTATCATGGATCTTAGAGGAAAAGTCTGTTTTCTTAAGAACTCTACCTGCTGTGATTATATGATGAAATTTTATCTGAGAGAAGCTTCAATGCATAGTGGAGGAAGAAAAACCCTTCTGTAATGACAGAGCACAGGTTCTTATTTCAGAGAAAGAAAACATTATAGAAGTTGAGCTTGTTTCTTCTGCTAAACAATCTACATTATTGCAGTTGCAGTGTGTATTTCAATGCAGGTCTAAAAATTAGAGTCACCCTTATTTCTTCAAGTGTAAGCTGATTTATCCATTCTCTACAGAATGTTGCATCCTAGTGAATTGTCTTTATTATTAAATTATCCAGAATGGCAAACTTCAAAAAGGTATGACATCATGATTGCAGAAGAAAAAGGGAAATATGCTGTAGAAGAATAATATTAGGCTTAAAACAAGGCATAAATGTGTATTGTTCTATAGTGTTTCTCTGTCTGGCGTGTTTGATTCTTAGATGTATTCACCTGGTTTCAATCTTCATTATAGTGAGGCTTGGCATATATACTTTTATCTGTGTAAGGCCCTGGGTTTATAGATTACTTATGAACAGAGAAGGAAAGGAAGCTCTTGTTCTAAATAGAATACTGTAATACAGGACTGTATTGTTTATTTAAAAAACCTTATGAGGGGGATCTTCAAGCAGTTTTGAAAGAGAATATTACAATGAAGTCTTCATTTCCAAATGGCAAGACAACCAGATGCATGCCCAAAGCACATTTTTCTCTTTTGCCAGTAAGTAGTGACTGAATAAAATTGTGTCCAGAAATACCTGCTTTGATGTATGTTTGACTGCATGGGTACCTGTGCATGGAAGCTGCTGGCCTGGCACAATGTCCTCTCCACATGTCTGATTATGAGCAGTTTATTTTTTAATTTCCTTATTTATTTCATTTTCAAGTCTTAAGTCTGGTTATAAGCCTATATTTAAAAATGATAACCACCTCAGGATAACTGACTATCTGCTTCCACTTACACGAGCCTAAAAGAAGCCACACCATTGTTTGAGGTGTCAGTAGGATTCCTAGTGCTGAAGCCTAGGCTTGAGGTGATCATAGTTATACATGGCTGTGTTTCTAGTCCATGGGAAATTTCAGATACCCAAAGGGGGACAGGGTTCCTTCCATCAACTGTTTTTCGAAAGTCTTTTTCCTCTTTCTCTTCAAGTCTGGACAAGACTAAAAATAAAGTAAAACAATAATGACTACTTTGGGATTTGAATGGGTTTCCTGAAGCATCTTCCATTGATGAGATTTTCATATTTTCACAGTCTGCTAAGCACTTGCTGTATGAAAATCAGACTTATTTTGGAAACTTGCTTCCTGCAAGTGAGACTGAAACACTCGGAATTGCCACTTGGCACCTGTGGTTTGGTTGAAAGGCCAAAGGCATACACATTCTCTTGAGCCTCTATTTCTTGGGATTGTTTTTTCTACATCAAGAGTTGAAGTTTGTGCATAGGTGACATAGCATTCTTGTTGGCAGTGACTTTAAAACCATTTGAAATCTACATAAGACTTTAGAATTACCACATATCTTGTCCCTTACAGTCCTGTTGTGAAATGCATTTCTTCAACTTTGCTCATTCCAAAACTTTATTGCATCAATATGAGAACAAAGAGAGAAAAACCCGTGTTTCAATCAGATGGTTAAAAATAGGGAGGAAAGGTTTTTGGTTGATGATTTGTCATTCTGCATGCATTGTACAAAAAAAAAAAAAAAGTATATATGATTCCTTGACAAAATCTTCATTAAACAGGAAATATGTGCATATTTTCTGCCAAAAATGTGGAAAATTCAGTATCTTAAGGCTAAATCAAAGTATTTTAACAAGGTGTTTGAAGAAGGAGAGAGCTAAAGCAACTTGTTTCTACTTGAGAAGAGCAACACCTTTTAGAAAAATGTTAATTAACGCAATATTGACTTGAGATGTAATACAAGGAGTAGGGGGGCCCAGGCTTTAAAAATGTGCTTGTTATCATGATAACCCATTTAAATCAAAGGTTATCCTTTGAGATATCTAATACATGTATGGATGTATCTGTCTGTGGTTAACACTGGAGCAAAACTGTATTGAGCAGTGTGTTAGGTCAGGCACAGGCTGCTGAAATACACACTCTGGTTGCAATCAGGAGCTTTGGCTCTTGAGTCCATAAGTGTGCTGGGTGTCGTGGGGGTGACAAGGAAAGGCAGAGCCAGGACAGGGAGGGGCAAATACTGCAGAGCATGGTTGGAGCAGCTGGTGGATGTAAGGGACCAGGAGGCAAGTTGAGGGGATGTGACAGCAAATACGCCTAGGAGGTGAAGTCAAGGAGCTTCACCTCAAGGTAGAAGCAGAAAGGGAGGCAGCAAAGGTGGTGTAGGTGGAATGAAGGGTGAGTATTTGGATTTCAGCATTTTCAGATGGCTCATGAGAAGGATGTCAATAGCTGGAAGCTCCAGAGTCAGTGCCTGGCCTTTGTCTCCAGAGGCTTGTATCAGGAGGAGGACTGCACAGGGCAGTTAGGGCTGAAGCTGAGGTTAAAAAAATTAAATTTTCCATCGAGTTAGAATTCGTTGATGTCTGATTGCACAGCAAAGGTGAGAAGTGAGTGACGATTGCTAGACTTGTACCCAACTGAATAGAAGCCCTGGGGTGTGGGAGCTTTAAAAGGCTGTTTTTCTCCTCATGTATGTATATACTCAGCAATATTTCTGAGGGAGTTGCACTAATTAACCCTTGTCTCCACCCCCGCCCTCTTAAATCTGAGCTGAGAACAGCGGCACCTATCAGAGTTGGATATATGGGGCACAAGGTCCTTTCCAGCCAGGCCAGCAGCCAGCTGTTCTGGGTTTTGAAGCACATGTTTGAGCCTGAATGTTAGTCATTCACTGGGAGTTGTGTTAGTAGCTGACAGCAGCCAACTTATTTATCTGGGAAACTCCTGGTGAGGCAGAGACACTTACTCGAGATGGGTTCCTGTTCAGCAACCCATAGCAATGGCATGCTGGAATAATCCTTCTGTGTAAATGTTTCTTTTCTTTATTCTTTCAAGTGCTCGCTGACCTCATTTATATAGTATTTCACAGGGTACATCTGGTTTTGGTTGTTTCATGACTCAGTGTTGCAGTTTGGAAAGGCAGTGCTGTGATTTAAGGCATGGTGTCAGGACAGTGATATACAACTGCCTGTGACCCAAATGTTGTTGCTGTTGCTCTCGGGCTCTGGTCCTGCCCTGGCGGGTGCTGAGGGCCCCGTGGCAGAGCCTGGCTGAAAGCAGAGCTGCTCCTGGCTTTTTCATTCCCTCCAGCCTGTGTCCTCTTTGTGCTTGAACACACTTGTCCCCACTGTCAAATATCCCTACCTGGCTGTAGTGTTTGCTTCAAACTAGAATTTCTTGAGCTGCGTGTTCTGCTTTACTCATTGACCCTTTTCTTTCACTCCAACCCTCTTTATGAATTTGGGTTGCTGGGGTAGACGCACTGTTTTATCCACTCTAGGGCAATTTGTGTGGGTTACTGGGAGAATATTATGCAGGATGAGCTGCAGTCAGAATTGTTTTGTCTAATGCTTGCTCAGCCTTCATACTTTTTGGTTGTGTGAGTTCACATGCACTGCCCAGAACCCTTTTCTCAGGCCAGTTGCATTCTGGTGTTTTTGTAGGTTGCAACATCTATCTCCGTGGTGCTAAAAATATTCAGGTAACTCTCTCACGTTTTTTTTGACAGAAAAGTTAATGATGATAAGATGAGAGAGTATATATTTTTTCTCCTGCATTTTTTTTCCTGTAAAATCTTAAGAGTTGCCCACACCCTTCTCAGATACATGTCTGTCTATCAAAGATAATACATGTCAGAATCCTCCACAAAGGAATACCTTTGAATGGGAGCTGAGGAAGTCTGCTTAAATGTGTCACTAAATGTTCAAATGATACTCTCATCAGTTTCAAGATGGATTGTCAATTTATGTGCTGTCTAACTGTTATATTGTGGTTCAACAGCATGAAAAGCCCTTTTTAGAAAGTGTTAATTTATAATAATTTGGTTCAAGGCAGAAACACTTACTGGAAATTTGCTTGCATTAAGTTACTACTTTAACTTAAATAACTAGGAGCTAGAGAAGGAGTGAAACTAGGCTGGAATATAAAACATATTTGCTTAAGACCCATGTAATGATTAAAAGTGAGGAAATAAGGAAACTAGTGTAATGAATATTAATGCTTCACTCTGCTGTTTTACTCTCGTGTCTTCCACTGTTTCCCTTTGAGTTACTTGATAGTGCATTTTTCATCAATAAATGCATGCTTATTTTTAAGCAATGTCTTTTGACATATGAAAAATCATGACAATTAATGACTTGTGAGTTTTGTAGAGCATGAGATTAATGACATAATTTTAATAGGCAATATTTGATACTCAGAAGCAATGCTTGCTTAGCTAAAATTTTAGGAGGAGAAAGCTACCATCTAGATAGTATTCTCAGAGATACACATCAAGTACCTACCAATTGTGTATTTTCTGATCAGGTTAACAGATTTTTTTTTTTTCCAGTGAATGGGAATTCCAACACAAGAAAACCCCAAATGAAACAGTTTTTCAATATTTAGCATTGTGGGAGAGCAGAATCACTTCTATATATCATTATCTATGGGAGCAGGCAGGGGTATGCTCTCACAGCTTCATGGAAAATTGTGACATGGGGGAATTTGATCAAACAAAAGTACACTAACTTTTAGCAGTATGATGCATCATGCCAACATCTTGTGTCTTCTTTTCATTCTCTGTTTGTTCCTTTCCTAATTTTTAGGATAGTGATTGATATTATGATTGATATCAGCACATGCCCAGAAAAAGAGAGTTTTTTTTACTGGAACAAAAGTAGTTTTTTGTGATTTTCTACCTTAGCAGCGTTGTGCTGTGCTGCATCCCAGCATTCCAGGCCAGTTTGCCAGCATTTCTCAGAGCCATTTGTCCTGCAAGGTCTAACTTTACTTCAGGGGATGTGATTGTGAAGAGGCAGTATTTTCAGGGTTTCTGGGCTAGGTACCCAGTATGGTTAATGAAATCTAATTTTTAACATGCTGTTGCAGAAATTGATACCGAAGAATTCCTAAGATATACTTTTGTGGCTTAGTTACTCTGTTATAACTAATCTCAAAGAATAACATTTGGGCATGTGGAAGGTAAAGAACCCCTGCCAGGGGTTCAAGAAAAAGAGGTGAACTGCCTTTATCATGATCAAATTCCCTAACAGTAAAGCTAATGAATACAACCAGACATTAATTTTCACAGGTTACTCCCTTATCCTTATCTTGTACCAAAAGCTCTCCAAGGTCAACTTCCAGCCCACAAGTTGATGCTGAGAATTCTGGCTCCGTGCTGCTGGTCTGTTTTTGCAGATGCAGCTGGAATGGCTGTGAGTGCAGCACGCCAGTTTTTAAGCCCATATCCTTCTTTGTCACCATAACTTTATCAGAGGCACAGAGTGTTTGGGGAGAATCCAGGGAGCTGGACTACAGTGTAAGGCTGGTGACACTGTGGTGCTGCCAAAGCTTTGGAATGGCTGAGAGCAGTCAGGACATGAGGACAGCTGCCACTGCTTATGGTTTAGCTGGGGTGGGATGGTGGAGCTGGAAGGGTTTGTTAACAAGAGAGTAAGAATGCTCTTCAGAGTCTTTGTAACTGGGATTAGCTCCAAATCCCACTGATGCCCTTTATGACTACTTCAGCACCACTGGAGAAATGTTTTTTGGGTCTGAGATAAGTTCATCTGCATTTCTATGGCATCTGCTTCTGTATTGCTCTAGACATACTGGGGCTGACAGAATTTCATTTATTTCAGAACTGAAGGCTCAGGCAGCTTGTCAGAATGTGGTATCTGCTTTTCTTGGGTGACCTCTGGCTACGGAAGTTTTCTGTTTGTTGGTAGAACCAAGTGATAACATTCCTCTCTGGGTAGTGAAGGGCTTATTTCTCCTTTATCATTTCCATTTGGAGTTTTTTAATCTTGCTCGATTGAAAGAACATTGAAATGCTAAATATTACTTTATAAAATTATTTAATTATGATCTTTTTTTCCTTTCTCCTATATAGTCAATTGATAGCCACTATTTTTTTTTTTTTGTCCAGAAGCATGTCCAGAGCATTATAAAATAGCACCAAATGCATTGACTACCACTAATAAGGTGATTGACTTCTTTCCTGGAAAACAGTTTTGGTGTTCTCATTCATGTTATAAATTAATTCTGGCAATAATAAATACATAGTGTTAACACCTCAACAATTTATATGTAGTATATTTGTAGTTAATTTGTTCTGTTTTGTTTTAAACAGGATTTATCTGGGGAAGGCTACAGAGACACTATTGGTGATGAACACTTTCATCTAGAAGGTATTTAAAGAACAAAATTTTTTGGCTAATATAAAGGGGTATTGGAGTAAGTTAGTGAATAAATAAGTGTGAGAATGCATATATTTAGGATGCTGTTCTTGATCTACTGGTGTCATTTGCCTGAAAAAACTGTTAAGATGGAAATAGGGTATTATTTCTGTATCTGCTACTTCTTACTTGTATTGGAAAAAGTCACCCAGCTGAATCACAGGGACCAAGTGTTCTAATTCAAGGTCTCACCATTTTCTCCAGCTGCTTCTCCTGACATTGGTAGGAGTGGTGGATGTTGCTGTCCCTGGCAGAGGTGGCAAATGAGTGGAACTTTTAGCACTGGGTTGTGTGGGACACTGTGACCCTTCTGGGTCACACAAACCAGCCTTAGAAACTCCCACATTAATTTCTAGTAAGGATTAGAGACTCTTACTCAACATATTTTTCTTGAATATGAATGGAATCATTATTGCCTCAGACAGTTTCTCTTTCCATCTCATCTCCTCTGATCAGGCAGTTGAGATGGAATCGTTGTTGTGGTGGGGAGGGCCTTTGGTGCTGGTGAGTATGGATGCTGTATTCTGCCAGAGAACACATCCAAGGTACCTTGAGCTTCAGGGGCTGAAGTGGGGTTCATGAATGGAGGAGATTAATTTGTTGCTCATTCCTTTCAAGGAAATGACACTTCAGAAACTCTCTAGTTTAACAAGTGGTTGCATGGACTGTATGCTGGATTTATATTATACACTAGTGAAAACAATATGCTCAGTTTATTTAGAGCAGTGAACCATGTCAAGCTTAATCTGGAAATTTCTATACTTTTATAAACCAATTATTTGTTCCTGAAATTAGAAGCTTTTATATAAACAGAACATGAAACATTCTCTAAGAATGTCTGCCTTCCAGTTCCTTACTTGTGCAATGTGTTAGTATAGCATAATTCTTGGATTCCAAGTTTCTCTCATCTCTGTAGTTTACAAAGACTGCATGTCTTGTATGTGCCATACCATAGGAACTCAATTTTGGCTGTGCTTGTAGGCTGCTGTTAATCACAAAAGCAAACTGTACTTGCCATGATGGTGTCAGTGTTTGTTGAGTGGTTTTGTATTTAACTTCACCACAGTTTTCCAATCTCCCCTTAGCAGGACATAGGGTAGGATTTTAATTTTAGAATTATAGGAGAAAATACTTCAGACAGGATATTAAATGTCAGCAAGGTGAATAATTTCATTTTCTTTTCCTCTTTCTATCTTTCCTTGCCTCTAATTATTTCTGTCCTTTTTGTGTAGCATTATCTTGCCTAGCAAACATAATGTTCAATATATACTATTTTCAAACTAGTCAGCAGTAGGATTCTTTTTATTAGAGTGTGAAGCCTTTTAGGTAACTGTAATTTCAGTCTTTCAGCAGTTCCACATTATTGCTTCTGATGAGTCTCGTTTGTTATGAAGTAGCTGAATAGTGAAGACCAGATTTGGATACCAGCAGTGGTCCATCCTTTGTGTGCTGTCACCAGGGAAGAGCTGTTCTGTGGCATCTTTCCAGCTGGGAGGAAGATGACTGTTCCCACCCCATGCTCAGCAAATGCATGCAGGTTGTCAAAGCTTGCTCCTCATCCCTTCTGCTATCAGATCTCCAGGCTGTGCTTTCCATGCTGGGGACAGTGTTAACCACTTCCTATTTATTTCAGACATTGAAAATCTTTCAATCATCAGACAATACAACAATCATTGTGTTAGAGCATCCTTTTTGTGTAACTTTTTACTTGCATCATACTTTAATGACTGTTCTAGTACTAGCACAAAATTGTGATGTTAGATAAAGTGAAGCTGAAATGTGATTTGAGATCTTTGATAGGGCACAGCTTGAATTCTTAGGTACAAAGTGGCAACTGTCGTACCTCTTCTCTGTATAGAAATGTTTCTATGGGAAAATGTAATTAATATTCTAGAACATAGATTGATCTTTCCATCTAAAATAGTTGTTCTGCCTCTAATTTGCTGCCTCGTGATCTTTACATATGTACTGATATAACATGTACCATGTGGTTATATGCTCATGTGTCGTAAGATAACATCAAAATCACCAAGAGCCTCAGAGACAGGGACCGTAACCCAGAAAATGGTTGGTTAGACTAAGCTCAGAGAGGACATGAATGGCAAATACCATGCTCTACCAAATACCATGCATCAGTGCACTGTATTCTGTCTTTGTAAATACATGGTAGGGATGAAGAAGAAACATTTCTCAGATTTGCAGAAAAAGCCCAGCAAGTGCCACAGTTCTGGTTTAGGGGAATGTTAGAGCCTTCTCTCTCAGGAACTTTGTTAGAGAATAAATCTGAGCTCTTTAGAAGACTCTCACTGAAAAGACAAAGTGGCAATAAGAGAAATAATTGAATTCCTTATTTTGTTTTACATAGCCAAGTTCATTACCTTTTTTTTTCCCTTCTCTCTCTTTTTTTTCCCCTCTCAGCTGTGTGAGCAGTACAGATAAAAAGAACTCTCTTTGCTGGATTTAACTTCTGTGTTGTTATGTAAAGCTTGATCAAATCCTTTCGTCTTAACAGACTTAACTGGCCAACAGCAAAAGGCTCGGGATTCTGGGATTAAGATTGTATTTGGTAAGAGGACTGGTGCATTAGTGCTTTCTTTTGAACTATACAAAGAACAAAGTAAACATCAAAAGCATTAAGCCATGAGAGCGGATTGTTGACTCAATGTTGCTGCATGACAAGAGGTTAGAACTCAATAGAGGCAACTCTGTTTATTGAGTGCTGTGCAGAAAGAAACGGTTTGACCAGCATTGTCATTATATCCACCACCTGCCTTTGATTTTGCTGCTGGGCAAGTGGCTAAATTGAAGTTTTTGGATTTTCTCTTATGTGGTCAGTGGAGAGACCGATTCCTTAGATAAGAGACACCAGTGGAAACCTTAGTCTCATATTACTCTTACTCTGTTTTCCTTCTTCCTCTTTCATTGATAACACAACAATTGGGCATGCTGGATATGGGTTCTGTAGTGGATTTGTTTGCATCTTGCATTCCAGGCAATTTCCCAGTGCATTTCAGAGCCTTCCACTTGCCAGGCTTGGAGTACTTGTGCAATCTGCTGTGGCTGTGTACGAATGTCTCGTGCTCCAACTTCCTTGTCCCCCAGTCTCTGCACGAGAAGGGTGTGCTTCATCACCCTTCACACTTAGGGCAAAAGAGTTCCCATTTTCTCTTCCTTGTCACTAGCTAGAATAATGGGTTACCTGAACTCAATGACTGGGGGTGGCTCTGGAAGAAATTACAAAAACTAGCACAGACATTAGGAAATACTTTCCATTTTGTGTCGGTGGAGAAGATAAAATGGCAGGCACAAATTGAGTACAGGATCAAACAGCAACAAACAGCAAGATCAAACAGTGACAGAAGTCACTCTTCTGCCATGGAGACAAGCAAGTGGTTCAGAATGACATCTGCTATTTGTGTGCTCAATAATGATTTCTCAGTTCCCCCTCAACTCTTCTAGGCATGAGTAAGCTTCTAATGAATTGTTCGAGAGTCCTGCTCTTGTTTTCCAGAACTTTTATCATCTCCTTTCACTGGGCCCTTTTAGAAGTTTTTGCAGCTAAAACTTGTAGACCAGGAGAGCTTTCTTATCTTGACCACTCCACGTCTTTCTGAAATGAGCTGCGATTTCTCCATCTTATCACTTGAACATTTAAAAAAACTTTTCAGAAAGTTAAGCTCAGGAAGGAACTCCTGATGCAGTCCTCTGATGCAGACTGATTGTATAAAGGGGTGGTTTCTTCCTTGTCCCAGTACAAGCTCTTTGGAGCACTGTGGGATTCAGCTGCCTTTTGGACTTCGCAGTGAAGTCTTGGGCTTCACCTTAATTCCTAACCTATTGTTCCAATTATTTATGCAATAATGTGATTTCTCATGTCACTGTTCTCTTGAAAATATGACCTAAGTATTTCTATTAGTCAGAAACTTTGTATCTCTTGAGATCAATCTAGTCCTGTAGCTGTCAGAGGAGCTGCCTCTTACACTGACAGCAATCTGTTCCCTGTTTCATTTGTCCGCTGAGGGTGATGTCTTGATTAGTATTCTCTCAACAGAAGACTGGAGAAGATCCAAGTCTTCCTGGTGCCTTATCTGAACACGATATCCAAAGCCCTGCTGAAAGTAGTGACAGAGCTTGGCCTGAATCAACAAACCTGATTTTTTATATGTTTCCCAAGACAGATGTATCTAAATCCCTAGATGTAAGATGTTCCCTGTTCTGGTACCAGAAAGGACAAATTATTCAGGTCATCTTCTTGCCCATTAATATTAGAAAGCCCTCCAGCAGAGTTCAAAGCTCATGTTGCTGAAAAAAACAAAGCAGATCTGTAAAAGAGCTACTTGTTGCACTTTTCACATATTCACAACCTGTTATGGAATTTTTAAACCTGCAAATAAAGCATTCTGTATTTGGCAAAGCAGAAAAGTAATTCATTATATTCTTAACATTGTTATATGTCTTTCAACTTTTTACTAGTTTTTGCAGTCTGTCCTTCACGTCTTCCTCCCCAGCATCCAGGGAATCTGTGGTGAAGTAGGAGCTGAGGTGTGGTTAGCAGTACTCCAGCATGTAGAGCTCTGCTGTTTTTCTTGACTTTAATAAGAACCGATAAGCAAACAAGGAACCAATAACAAAGAATGAACTGGTGGTTTAAGGCTGCTGATCTTGTGCCCAGCTCTGACAGGCTGCCTGGACCCCCCAGCTGCACATGCTTCCCTCTGCACACTGACCCCAGACATCCCAGTGATGGGAGAGCCTTGGATCCAGCAGGCTGCTCCCCTTTGCTGGGGCTGCAGTGGCAGGGGAGGCATGGGGGGCATCCTTCCCCAGTGCACCCCGCAGTGGGGCTGCCCCTTTGTCAGATTACTCCCTTTCCTCCCTCTCTCCATTTAGGAAAGATTCAGTGAAGGCTTTAGTGCCTGGAGTTTTCTCTAAAATTAGTGATTGGAAGAATATTTGTCGGGTTGTCAACTCAGAGGAAGGGTGGTAAGGTATGGTACCTGGGCCCAAATTGTTTATAAACTTGGCAGTGAAAGAAAACTTGAACAAGCATTTTAGCTAGTTTTAGCTAACCTTCTACTTGTCTAGGAGACACTTTTTTACCATACTTCATTAATCTCTTAACTCTAATAAATTAATGTATCATTCTAGGCTGAGCTGTGGATAGGTGATAAAAGGCAGTTATTTCAAATTGCATTCCTCTCCCTAGTTAATGCTTTCAGTTATAATAGTTATTTATTTTCTAAAGCTTAGAATTTTTTTTGTATTTTATATACATGAAATTCCAGTGTATTTACAGAAAAGGCATGGATTGCATCTTGCACACAGGCGAATTTTCTTTATGCTGGCACCACGGTTATTACCTGTATGGTACTATTGATGCAGGCTCAGTGCTTTACAGAAAATGATGGCCCCTTCTCTCTCAGATTCTTAAACAGAATACCTATTTATCCCTGACATTGCAAATAGAGTGTTAATAATTCTACCTTAAAAGTGCTCTTGTGGTCAGCCTTCTGGGATGTTATATGGGAACTCTGCATTTTAATGACTTGTTGCTAATCCTGTGCACTTACCATAGATTTGCCACGCATGAGTATATGCTATGTGATCACCCCAGACTGTTGATCACTTGCTCACTGGCTGTATTTTTTCAGCTCCCAAGAGGTTTCTGCTGTATCCTTTCCTACTACTCAATATGACATGGAACAACTCTGAAAAATGTCTTTGGCCACAGGGTGACCCAGTGGCAGCAGCCACCAGTATGTGACAAGCAGCAGGTCCCCCTGAGGCTGGCAGCTGATAAGCTGGTTACTGTGGGCTGGAAGGAGCAGCGAAGGACGTGGGGGTGTGGGGAGGAAGGAGCAGGGGAGAGTGCCAAGAGAAAACTGCTTAGTTTGGCAGTTAGAATAAAAGTCACCAAAGAACATGAGACTGGTAGGATTAGCAGAAGTTTTCCTGTGGTTGTGCACAGATCCAGGAAATTATAAGAAGCAGGTAGGCTGCTTGCCATGAGTGGGAGGAAAATCTTACGGCATGAGGCCTTAAAAAAAAAATTTAAAAAATATAAAATTGTACAAGTGTTTCTTAACATTAGCTGTTCCAGTAGAGGGGGGTTGGTATTTGGATCAGAAGCTTTTACTTCTGGAGCTGCTGTTTCAAGTGCAGCCAGGTCAGTAGTGATGAAAGGCTGTTGCCATCCAACGGTTGCCCATGGCCTGTGTGTAATGAGTTAGTGGTCTCCAGGTGTTTCCAAATGAACCTTTACAGTGTGTCTAACAGCTCCCACCCATGTTGGCAGGCAGAACACAGAAAGGCAGTGAAAAGTGGGCTGTTAGGACACCTCAGAGGGTGAGCTTTCCTCCTCACATTGAGCTGCTGCTGTGTGGAGAGCATGTGCTCTCCTCCCCGTGTCCTGCGTGTTCCCTGCACGGAGCGTGTCGCTCTCTTTAGCTGACACCCCACCAGCTCCACTGGTGCTGCCTAACAGGCTGTGAGAGATGATGTGTTTGTCTATGGTCTGAGACTGTTCTGGGTTATAATCCTCTGCGTTATACTGGGAAGATCATACCTGCTGTAAGTAGTAGTTTCACATTGATCTCTGTGTTCAAATCATTCTACACAGCTGGAAAGTTGTTACATTGAACACAAGCAAGTTGCATGTTTGGTTCAGCAGCAGCATAGCAAGGCTGAGAATGAAGCTTGGGATTTCCTGCAACCATGTCTGTCCCTTGGCATATGATAACTTACAAAGTACAATACACAAGAAAGCCTTCCAAACTTACAAGTGGTCTATATTCTTTATGATAGCTGGAGAAAGCCAAATGTTAAATAGGGAAGTGAACAAGCACCTCAGAAAAAGCAAAGCGGTGATCCTTAATGAATATCTTATATATGGAAAGCTTTAAAATAATATTATGTGCATGGTATTTATAATAATATTGGTTTTCCATGCTCTTTCCATTTACCTAAGGCTAGCAACTTTTCCTTCTGCTGTGGAGAAGCTAATGCTCTTCCTGAGTGGTCATTTAAAAAATAATCAATTAACAATAAGAATATTCTTTTATTCTCAGCTCTAGGGAAGTCATGAAGTAGTTTGCAAAAGTCACCTGTTAGAAAATCTGTGTCTATAGATCTCTCAAGCTGCTTCTCTTGTAGCACGTGAGAGCCAGCCCACCAGGGTGCATGTGAGAAGCAGAAGAATTGAAGGCCAAAGGGGTGATCCCATCAAAGGCAGGAGGGCTCTTGGCTTTGCCTTTGGCATCCCTAAGGGGGGGAGCAAGGCATTGTGGTGGATGTCGGGCTGTTGGCACCCCACGGGTTGCTCATCTTGGTGAGCGGAGCTCGAGGGAAGGAACCCTGCAGCAGAACTGAGAAATGGGTGCCAGGGATGTGAGGCTTGTGGTTTGCCCATGCAGCCTGGAAGGGCTGGGCCTCAGTGAGGTGGGCTCAGTGGGTGAGCTGCTCATTGGGGCTGGGTGACAGTCACACTGAGTGCAGAGCTGTGCATGGCTCTGCTCCAGCTGCCCACCCTGTGGGCACCCCTGGCACACCCTGACCCCCAGCCGGGGCTGGGTCACCCCTGCTGGGGCTGTCCTGCTCTCCTGCCTTGGCTCTGCTGGGTACGAGCTCAGCTGTGCCCTGGCAAAGCACGGATGGACTCGGGTACCTGTGAGAGAGGGTCCTGTGCCTGTGGTCAGAGATAGAGCTGCATTGCTCTACATGGCAGCAGTGTAATAATGTACTTCAGCTTTGCCCCAGGACATCCACCACCAAGAACAAAGAATGAAATATGGGAACAAGTCAGGAGTTTGAAAACAATCTCTCTGGAAACATGATGAATACCAGTGGTTTCATTTATTCTACTTGAACAAAGGTCCTTTTCTACTTTTAATTTCCCAGCAACGATTATTACCAGTTATTTTTCTTGTAGCTTTGACCACAGTTCATGGAGGTTTTATTAAACATGTTTTTGAAAACTGATTCAAAATGCCATTCTTCTCTGACTCTCTTGTGACTCTCTCTTTTCTTTTCTTTCTTTTTTTCCTATTTTTTTTTTTATCCATGTGGAGCTAGTACATATTTCCAGTCAAAGATTTTGGACTAGATAACACTCTCATGCTGGTGTTCCTAGAATTATTCCAGTTTTTTGCCTTCATAATTGAAAGAAGTTTTGGCCTTTGATATTTCAGAAGACAACATGCGTGTTTCAGATCCCTTGCTTGCCTTTACATGAAACACTGCACTCATTTTTAGCTCATTCTTAGGAACCTTGAATGCTGCATTTAATAGGCAATATCTCCTGCTACAACTCCCAAATATTCCTGATGTTGCAAATTCTCTTGTGTTTCACTGACCTGTGACAGAACCAGGAAACTGAGTTTGAGTGCTGCCTTTGCTGGGTTTTGGTAGCTTTCTGCAAAAGGTTTTTGTTTGGATGCCACGTGCATGATCGTGTTCAGGCCCTTCTCTCCTGCCCATAGGGATGACATGTCTTGGAGTCCCTCATGTGTGGGCACACATTACAACAGGATTGAATAGTTCTTGCATTTCTGGGGCTGAGTTTAGGTGCAGTGGTTTTATACAGATGGCCTGCCTGATAGGTGCAGTGTTAGACAGAAGCCTGAGCCTTGTGCTGGGTAGGTTTAGCCACCACAACAGACACCGGGGTGTGTGGATGCAGAGCTGTGGAGGCAATTTCCATGACAATCATGTTGCTTTGCCTGTTGCTGTTCCAAATTCAAAGTGTGTATCAGTCAGGGTGCCTTTGTGTGTTTCAACTCCACTTCTGCTGCAGTAGCTACAGAAACCCAAAGTTTTACCTCACCAGGCAGAACAAGTGCCCTTTGTTACCTAGACAGATTACAGGTTTTTCTAAAGTCTGCTCTTCATAAAAGCCCAGCTTGAACAGTGGAAATTCTGACTTGCCTCAGATACTGAGGAGACTTTTATAGTTTCAAGTAGCTCCAGGGTTATATTTTAAAAGTTGAATTTCATCACATGTTTCAAGTTTGGTGGAAAAAAAAAAAGGCATGATATTTTTAGCAGAAAAAAGTCCCCCCACACCTTTTTTCTTAACAGATGTTTCATCTCAATCATATCCAAACCTCAAAGCACAAGTAGCAGTCAACCTTATTCTCCTGTGGAGAGAAAGATAAAATGTCATTTGTTTGGAAGACAAGCTTTTTTTTGTAACCACAACTAGTTTGTGAGTAAAAGCAAATAATAAATGCAGCACTGTGGGGTTGTGGAAATGAACCTGAAGCAACATTTCTGCTCTTGAAAGAGCTTGGAGTCCAGCTGCTCTTGTTAGATGGAAAGTCCCAACCCCCAGTCTACCAAAAAAAAAAAAAAACTACCAGCAATCAGTTTTTTCTTGCTTTATAAATCTGATCCAGCAATCCAGGTCCTTTCACCAATAAAATACGTCATCCAGAGTTCTCAACTTTGTACCAAAAAGGATTTAAAACTGTAAAGGTAACAGAAGGAGAGGAAAGGAATAGTGGTTGTAAACCGAAATATCCAGAAGTAAAAGAGCCACTCCCCAAGGAGTTTTCAGAGGGCTTTGGAGGAGTGGAGAGCATTTCTGTGCCTGGCAGCCAGGACTGCACTCAGGGCTCGGTGCTGGCACAGGAGTTGCTGGGGGAAGCCAAGGCAGCCCTGGACTCTGTACATGAAAGATATTTTTAGGAGGGAGTTATAGTCCATCCTAAGGATGTGGAGGCAGAAAGTTGGAGTGTGATTTGGAGTGTGATGCTGCAGACCCTTGTTTCGCTGTTTCAAGGAGCCTTTAATGAGAGTGGAGCCCTCCAGGTGTGGCAGAACCTTGTTGGCATAGTGGGATTGGGTTAATCCACTCCCTGTGCTCCTGCAGCACCCCCTGGGAGCTGCCCTGGCCCAGGCACCTGTGCCCTGCAGGGACAGCTGCCCAGCCCCTCTGCCTCTGCTGCCCAGATTTCAAGGTGCTACATCTGAAGGTAAATTCAGTGACAGTGTCTAGGAGAATATTACAGGATCTTCCACCAAAGGGGTAGCTCAAAGTGGGAAGCTGAATCTTGAGTTGCAAAGATGTGGGCTCTCTGAAGCAACAGGAAGGGCTGGTTCCTCCTGAAAGAGAGCTCCAAATCGTGCTCCAAACCATCTCTTTTCCTCTGTTTGAGCAGTGTGTGGGCTTCCATCTCTGGCTGAGGTCCTTAGGCTATACTGATAGCCAACGGTGAGCAGATACCTGCCATTGCTCTGTGGAAATGGTTTCTCTGATGAGATCCTCTGTACTCTTCAGACTTCAGGTGGTTGTGTCAAGCCTTGATGAAATTAATTTCTCTGCATGTTTAGCAGTATGTGATGTATCATCTCAGAACCATTCCTCACCCATGCATGAATATGGAAAGGGAAAGAGACGTATGTGCACATGTATATGCTGGACTACTAATAATAATCATAATAATGCTTTTCTCCTGTTTTGTGGATCAGTCTCCATCCTCCTCCCCCCCTCAGCGTAGGATGAATGGTTGCGAGGATGGGAGCACTGAACCTAGTGAATATTAACTATTAATGAGTTGTCAGATCTGTAACAATTCATCACTGCCAATATAATGTTGCAGCATAGGTCGACAACATTGCTCTCTATAAAAGGTTAGCTCTGTGAGGGTCAGAGTGACATTTATCCTCATGGGAAACAATTCTGATGAATTGAAAATTACAGTTCAGGTACCTTTAGGGGCCCTGTTATCACAGCAAAGGTGGTGGAAACACGTTTTTCTTATTGAACATCTAAGTTAGATGGGAGCGAGTTAATATCAAAGATTACATTATTAATAACATTGCCTACTCAGTCTTCATTTGAATAAAGGGTTATGCAGGGGCTGGGTTTTTTTCTTCTTTTTCTTCCCTTGTGAATCTCAGGGGGGAAAAATCCAAAGAGACAAAAGCAAAGGAAATTTAAGATAGAAAATCTTATGTGAACATGCATGTCTGCAACTTACACTGAGAATGATTTTTAAAAGCAAAGTTGTAACCAAAAGCAGTGCTGGACCAGCTTTAGAGAAGAGAGGTCTGTTTTCTTTTGTTTTAAGTCACAAGTGATCAGTTGATGTCCCCATCTGTCCCTGTTCAGTAACAGAACTCAACACTTCACAGGCCTATTCAGAGCCCCAGGGACACACAATATTGTAAGAAAGTGGTAAGTGGTCCATATGACACTGACAGTTTTCATTTAAGGAACACTTGCCCATGTTAAATGATACAACAGATTGCATTCTGTTCATGAGGGGTTTGATATGTCCACTGATCAAACAAAAATCTTGCCTCTACAGGTATCATCCTGAACTATTCTGACCAAAGCTTATGGAGATTTCTCCCTGGTTTCATCTTCCCCTCCTTTCTCTCTCTCTCTCTCTCTCTCTCTCTTTTTTTTTTTCTTTAAGATAGGGGTGGGGAATGAGAAATTATCTTCTTTGATCTCCAATGAGGAAGGAAAAAAAGAGGACTGTTCTGTTCAGGCTTTTGGCTAACACAACAAACAGTGTTTAAAATTTAACTTTGCTTAATTAATTAGTAATTCTGTTTAGTGCTGTCTGATCTTCATCCAAAAGGTATTTTGAAGCTTGAGAACTGAACATCAAAGTGTTTTGGGTGAAGATGGTCAAGTAAGGCATTTAATCTGGCAGTTTCTGTTGATGAAATACAGCCAGTTGGGGAACTAATTGGAAAAGGGAATCATAATCTGGCAAAATTCAGCAAACTCCTTCCCTTTAGCAAACTCACTCCAGAGAAAGTGTGAGAAATCTAGGTTCACTGTTTATGCATGTATGAGTTACACCCTGGCTAGCAGAGAGAGACCATGTTGTCTTTTGTATCTGCATCTTTAGTGCAAAACTTTTTTTTTGTAAGGAAATAGTAAAAAAATCCACCCCTCTCTCCCCAACATAATAGCCAAAAAAAAAAAAAAAAAACCCCAAACCAAACCCAAACCACTAAACCAAAAAAGCCAGACTTAGATAGAAACCTGTGAATCTACAACAAAGTTTGGAAATACTTCTACTTAGAAATGTCAAATTATTGGGATTGGCAAAAGGAATTGAACCCTTAAGGCAGGTAGTGTTGCACAGACCTGTGGGTTTGACTAAACTTTATTCAGGAGAGAAGCTATTCTCTGAATTTTTGAGTGAATTTCAGTTTTGCTGTTCCCCACTGCCCTAGTAGTGTCTTGTCAGTTAGAACCATGCCTGAATATTTAAAACATATTTTAGTTGTCTATTTTTGTTGGGGTTTGGTTTGTTTTGTTTGGGTTGTTTTTTCTTTTTTTGCTAGCTGTAACAAGGTCTGAGTCACTACCCCTTTGCTCTGTCTCCTCCTGGTCAGGTGCTGACAGTGGATTTTGTGACACTGTGACTTTTTTTCCCCTATGGTGTGCAATTGAGCCTTTGATTTGTGTTGTGATTGTCAACAAGAAATCATGAAATAGAAGAATATGGGTTCTCTCCATGTTTTCAGGTTGAAATACCCATCCCAGATTGGTAGGAGGCACTGCTAGTACAGCTTGCTCTAAATTGGTTTTGACTTGTCCCACTGGACGTAAAATGGACAATTAATTTCCCTACAGTAAATTTCAGAGAAGGCAGTTTGATCTTTGTTGTTCTGAAGGGTGTGTCTAATTCATCAGCTTCATCTTTCAGTCAGGGAAAGTTAAATATGTGCTTCTGGCACTGACCCAGGACGAGCCTGTTTTTGTATGTGCTTGTTCTGGTGGCTGTGGAACAGGAATGTTCCTCCCTGATCCCCTTCTCCCTATGGTCATTTGCCACTGGAGAAGAGGGGCTCTGCTCAAGCAAAGTTATCTACATCTGGGATATATTTCAATCAAATCAGTGGAATAAAATAAAGTATGCCTAATGGAGGTGATGTTTCTTAATCCATGGCCTCCAGGAGAACTTAAAGGTGAAATCTGAATGTGAATGTAATTGTTAATTAAAGGACTTCTCAATTTAGACTTTCAAACGGGGTTGTTATTGCTCTGGTTGTTGCATAGTCAGTGAGGAATGTCAGTTATGTTTGTCAAACCTGATCTGCGATGAGAAAAATGTTGGCAGAACCAGATAACTCAGACATCAGCCACCAAAGATAAAACAATGAAATTAATTCTCTTTCTATCCCTTTGGTTCTCGTAGCCTCTAAGTCCTGCTGCATCTGCTAGGTCTGTAGATTGGAAGGGAAACCCTGACCCTCTTGATGTCCTTAGGAATTTTATTGCCGAGCTTGGCCAGCTCTTTGACGCTCAATTCCACCAGTCAAAAATTGCTGCCAGCATTCAATGTGACCTGTTATAGAAGTGCTTATGACTTCCCCTCCTTGTCTTAATAGGTAATTTTTAAATTTTGCTTTTATCCTACTCCTCCACGTCTCAGGTTCTAGTGTGTGGCTTGTTGTTCTTTTCCCCACATACAGATAATTCTGTCCCTTAGCTTCTGGTAATAGTTTTAAAAAATTGCTGTCGAATCCAGTCTATCCAAAATGAGAAGAAGGTTAACAATGTTTCACTCCAAAGGTTGGGTTTCATATATGGCAGGTGCAGGAACTTTCATAGGTGGCATTTTTGTTAATTCTCAAATTTTACTTTACTCTGGTTTCTCTCAGTAATGACAACTGATATTAAGATAGGGTTAAGACATCACTGGTAATGTCCAGTCATAATTCACCACTGTGGAATTGCACAGCTTCTCCCATAGCTCTCCTTTTTGAATTAGGGTGATGCAAAAATCACGTGCCTTTTGGAATGGCTGTCCTTCCAGAGAGGTTCTGAAGCTGTTTGTCTGTCTAGTCTGAGTTCTCCTAACTGCTGTGCAAAATTTGGCATTGGTAGCCCAGACTTGGACATTCCTCAGAGCTGCACCTTTGATTCTGGCCTCAAGATTCTGTTAGTCCTTCTGACTAAAATGCAAAGTATGGCTGAAGACTAGAGTGAAGCTGTCCTTATTTTGAGAAGGCAGATCATTTGACAAAGTGCATAGTCTTTTGCTGGAATGAGCCTTTGAGGAACATGGAATGACATGCCACCTGGGTGAGGGTGAAAGTTTAAACAGTCACTTTTCCACCTGAGTGCAGCTCTGTTTTGGTGTTTTCTTTTTTCTCCCTTATTGTCAGATGCACGATAAGAGGCAGGAGAGAAATGTTTTTTCTGCCTGAAGCTTACTCTTCTAACCCCATTCAATACACAGAGTACAGCAATCAGTTTACCTAATTTCTGGGATATTTTGGTGATTCCTAAGGAGCATTTTGAATTATTACCCCCTTTCCTTAGGAATGAAAAGAAAACCCCTGAAAAAAAGGCTTAATTCTTCTGGGATGAGTCTTAATATCTTTAAACTGGTGTTCATTCTCTCACTCTTTTCCTCCCCCACTTCAATTAGGAGCAATTGGGTGGTAGTAATTAACAATTGTAGAGAGAAACATCTGCTAGTACACTTAAGCCAGCCAGTTTGTTTTTCGTGAAAGAATGGTATTTCACAATTTTTCCAAGTTAATATTTTTCCTTTATTGTCTTTCCAATTTCAAATATTGTCCAGACGCATTTTTATAGTGTCTTAAGGTTATAGAAGTGAATACAAGACCATTAATAATGAACAAGAAAAGAACATAATAAAGAAAACATATGCAATATTTCAATTCATGAAACATTCTGTTAGGGAACATTGTTTTTGAGAGCATATGGTTATTCCCATGAGAAGCAATATGTATAATTTTTTTTTCCCTCCAGTTGTGGATTCCCACAACAAGAATATGTTTCTCTGTGTATTTGTCTATGTAGCACGTTCTTTTTGTCAGGACTTGTTATCTGAGCAGGGAGGTAAGCAAAGTATTTTTGCACAGATGATGCATTGTATGCAGACCTATTTCTGATGGCCTAGACTTTGGAAACACAAGTCTATTAATTCTCCACACTCATTTGAGATAGCTATCTTGTCTGGCCTGGTTTAATATCATTGGCAGAGCTGAAAGGAAGTTCACATTGTGAATATATTTGAGCCTTGGCATGTGGCTCACTGGTGGATCTCTGTTTACAGGCTGCCAGTTTTAACTGTCCCAAGCAGACATTCTCATTTTATTTATAAGTAGGCTCTGCATGTGTTTGTATCCCTCATGAAATTGAGCACATGTCAATAGTCAAAACTAAGTATAGCAGCAAGATACTAAACACTTCTCCTCTCAGACAAAACAATATGTATTTTTAAGTGTTCATTGGGTTTGGATAAGGCACATGGGGATATATGCACTGACACATTGTTTGATCACTTGTAAATAATATTTTAGTATCTCCATATTGCCCTTTAAAGTTTCCTCAGTTAGATTTCATTTTTCTTTGCTGAATGAAGCTTGACATCAGGATGAGATCACCAGATTTCCCCATTTCATCTGAGCTCCAAAATGAATAACTGATTTCAAAGGATAATTCCCCAGAGCAGCAAGGCCAATAAGTTCTTCAGATCAAAGGTCAGCGAAGCTCAAAGAGGATAATTTCTGGCATACAGTATTTAAACTCTCCCAAGGAGTGTACTGCAAAATGTATCCCCTCCTTCCCCAATAGCTGAACCCTTGTTTTCTGAGAAGACTAATTTGTCAGTGCACATTTTTTCCTCTGTTACATAAATTATACATGAAAGTGAAAACTTCCTATCTGAACACCCAAGGTGTACATCCAGAAAGGTTGTTAACCACACCAGGGGAAGGGCTGCTCCTGGCAGCAGAAGGTAACTCTGTGCTGCTCCTCTCTGGTGCTCTGCACTGTGCCAGTGGCTCTCAGCACAGAGCAGGAGCGTGGTGCTGGAAAGGTGGGAATGCTCTGTAAGACACTTTGTTTTGACAGAAAACCCAACAGAGAGCACTGTGGCAGGGAATGGGCAGCTCGTGCAGGATCTGCCTCACAAAGCTATGCCTAATGCAGTCTGCCATGCCATTGTCATTTGGGATGCTGACCCTCAACAGACAAAAGATCACTGTAGAAGACCTTTGGCCGTCATGTACTTTTAAACATTTAAAAGAATGTGTGATAACAGGAGTGGATACTTTTTTTCCAAATGGCTGTTCACTGTCCCAAAGAAGCTAGGGGTCAATACCAGCCCAGCTTACATTTATTTCACATTCCCTAGAGCAAGGTTAGTAGGGATTGCAAAAGCCTATTTTACACAAGTTATTATCTGGTTATAACTGTGCATGTGAAGAACCAATCACTGGTACAGATGAGGCACTGAAAATCTAGGGGCATGTCTAAGAGTGATGAAGAACCACTATCACTGTAACTGTCCTTGTTATGAGGGCCCAGGTTACCTTTTCATTTCTTGTTGATTTTAGAATGAAGCAACAAAGCTGGACTGAAGTAGACAAACAAATACTGTCTTTAGTTATATGGGAGTCTTTTTGTGACCTTAGCTTTGAACTTCTAGGAATGTGGAGTTGTATTTCTGGGCAAAGTGAGTAGAAGGCAAATGGCACTTTGTCAGATATACTTCAAAGTTATGTATTGGAAATAATATTTATTTTAATACCTGTCTTACCTGTGATAAACACTATACAAAAGCCTCCTAAGAAACAGTCCTGCTCATCCAATGACAGCAGCTTAAAAGAATCAGGGAAGAAACTGCTGTGAAGCAGCTTTGTCTTCCTTTGTCTGACCTTCCTACTTAGCTTATGTTTGGTGTAAGGAACCCTAACATGACTTGGAGTAGAAATCAAAGTATATCAGCACGTCAGTATGTGTACAATAAACACAATCTCATGGTATAATGCAAATTACGTGTGCGTGTTGGGAAGCTGGTGTTAGTATAACATCAAAACCACCAGTAAGTATCAAAGACAGGAAATTCCCAAGGTTAGCATTTCTACTTTATTCCCTTTTCTTTACTGTACATCCATCGTATATTGCATACAACAGTTTTGAAAACAAACAAACAAAAGGAGTACAATAATGTTAAATTTAAACAAATAAATGAGACTGTGATACGTATTGCAGTGTGGCAGTGTGAATGTCGGGGCAGAACTCTTCTGGAATCTCTGAGAGTATGAAGCTGTGGTAATGGGAGTTGTGAGAGAGTTTTTTCTTTTTTTGTGGTTGTTGTTGGTTGGTTGGTTTCTTGAAGGTATTTTTTCTATTTTAAACATGAAAGGAAGTCCTGGAAAACAGAGTATCTTAACTTCTAGCATGCTAGTGACTTGCTTTCCTAGAAGAATGGTTGGGAGGCAGCTCAGCAGTGTGGAACACCAGGAGAGCCAGTAAACCCAGTTTGAAATGGGTCACCCTGAACTGGAGGGGATCACATCACCTTTTTTGTGAGGAATCTGATTTGATTGAACTGGCACTTAATGATATGCTACTGCCAAAGGCATCCCCAAGAAACAGTTCCTAACAGCATTAGGATAAAGGCTTTGGGTAGATGCAAATGCTGCAGTGTAAGAGAAGAAAATGCTGACTTTAGGACCTGTGTTTTTTGCAATTTTGCTGGGTGTTTGGGAGTTGGAAGGATTGCTGCTATATGTAATGGTGTACGGGCATAATGTTGGCAGACGTGTGGATGTGTAAAAAATCATATCTAAAAGTCTGAGAGTAGGGTTAAAAAGCCTTTGTATATTTTCATAATGTTAATGAAGATAGAATTAGTTTTCTTCAGATATAGGGTTTCATCATGTGCAAGGCTGGATGGCCCTGCAAAAGCCAAAGGAACAGCTATTAAGTTCTAGGCATTTGTCTTTTAATCCACATGAGAAGCATATATCTTTCTGTTATATATCTGATATATGTTATGATATGTTGTGAGAGATATTAATATTGATGCTCTTTATGAGTGTTATTGATTTATGCAAGTGCCTGATGTTTTAACTTGAAACTTGAGTGAAATATGTTATTTCATGCATTGAAAAAGTGCAGCTTAACCTTTTTGGCAGGTAGTATTACCCTCTTGGAAGGTACTAAGCTTTGTGTGTGTTTGAAGAGTGAAACTGGAACAGAATGAGGGCTTTATTTCAGCTTCATTACTTCACTCACTGCTGGTGAATGTGATGGGTTTTTGCAATATGTCAGAAACTTTCAATATTTTGCAAATTATTCAACTTATTTGCAGTAACAGTACTGCTATTTTATATTCTCATAATACTGTGTTTGAACTTCCTGTGACTCTAGTGATGTTTGTAGGAGAGGCTTTGTACCAGAAGCTGTTGGTAGATTGTCTGCTGAAGTTATCCCAGATGTGTAGTGAACACAAAAGCAAATCAAGTATAATGATCCTCTCATACAAGTGTGCTGATATCAATTTCACCCTAAATATAAAGACAGACTTGCAAATATGAGACTGCTTTGACATTTCCTTATAAGCATTTTTTCTTAAATATGCTTTTCGCAGTGGCTTTGCCTCCAGAGAAGACAGATGGAGTTTGCAGTGGAGATGAAAAGAAAGCAGAAAAAGAAAGTGACACACGCACAAGTTCCAAGAAGCAACTGAAATTTGAAGTAAGTCCTTTGTATTTTAAAGTTTCACTGTACTGACATAATTATGGTAGAAAAATAACCTGTGGACCAAATAGTGTCATCTGATGCATGTTTATTGCTCCCAATGTTTGTAGTGGGTACAGGAGGCAGCAGAACTGGCACAAATCAGTGCCTTCTTACCGGTGCTCCTTATGAGGTGATTAATGACACTTATTCCCAGGTTTAGAGAGAATCAAATGATCTGCAAATTATTTCTCTGCAGGATCTGAAATGCATAGTAAGAGGAAGCTTTCAGTTAAACCCTTTCTTTATTAGGCCAGCTAATATTATCAAATCTTTAGATTGACTTTCATGGACTATTGCACTTGGTTAAATCTGCCTCAAGTAAAAGATGCCTGTGGAAGGTTCTGCAATGATTGATCTTCTGTGCCCAGGTCTCCAAAGTGAAATAACCCTGACCTGCTACACGGGAAATCCATCTGATCACATGGCAGGAGGAGAAGGAGGGTGATGAGTCCTATGGGCTATTTCCTTGTAGACTTGCAAACATCATACAACTGTCAGACATTGTGTGTAGTTGGCAGATTTTGTTTCTGCAGGGAGTGTTTTCATAAATGTAAGTATGGAAACACGCAGTCACCCAGCCAGTGGGTTGTCTGGTTTGGTCAGGAGGAAGATATTCTGGCACCAGCAGAGACCAGCACAAATATTCATCTCTGTGCTCTAGCAGATATGGCAAACATCTGCCTTTCAGTGCTGTAAGCCTTTCTAAATAATGAGCTTTGTATTTCTTCAATTGATGTTTAAAAAATCATGCAGCCACCTTGCAGCATGGCTGGAGTGTTCTTTTCCTTCTCAGTCTGGTACAATTTTATTTTTTATTGTTTTAAAGCAGATTAGGAGGAGGTAGGTTTCCCATGGGTAGTTTGGGTGTTGCTTGTGTGCCCTCTGTCTGGGGAGACGACTTTTCTATTTTTTTGTTTTGGTTTTTTTTTTTGTTTCACAGCTATAACCCTTTTTCTAGGCCTATTTTATATTATACCTCGAGCAGCAGACATTTGCAGACAGGAAAGGCATGATAAATTGCAATTAACAGTGCCTTGACATTTGAACGTTGGAGGACACCTGTCAACATGGTTGGTGCCAGAGTAGCTGGAACTCCGCTGTACCAGCAAAGTCTGCATTTGCTCCCAAGTAGTTCTTGGCATGCCATAAAGGTTAGCACTTGGTTCTAGGCACCGTGACTAATGCAGGGAAGGTTTCCATGGCTCTTAACTGAGCAGAGCACATCCTCACATAAAGATGTTATGTTAGGCAATGCGGGCCAGGGAAGTATTAATATGTGGCAAGAAACCAAGTATTGATATTTTTTTCCCTTGTTCTACAAATGAAAGTTTTCCAACGATGTAAGCTGGGAGCTAAGAGACTGGTAAATGCTTCAAAGGTATAAAAAATCAGAAATGCGAGTGTTGCGACAAGAGGTCTAAATCTGAGGTGAAAGTGATTTGGCTTTTAAAGGTGCCGGGAATGTTTATGTAATATGAAACTGTGTTTCCACAGTGGAGTGTGGGGCACTTGGCAGCTCTCAGCCGGGCTTGTTACAACTGAGAGGAGGCTGCCTTTGAACTCGGCAGGGGACGGGGTACCCATAACTGCTGTAGGGAATTGGTTTCAAGTCAGAAGATCAACCAGGTATTTTGAGGTCTATCATGCTGAAGCTATTTGGGGCTGTTTATTTTACTTGCATACAGTGACTTTCATTTTAATTGCACTGTAACTTCTCTGTTTTGCCTTTTTGTGGCTCTGGATAATTCTGATTGCACAGGCCTTGAGAGACAGCAAACGATTTGCACCCAGGTGACTGGAGTCAGTCAAAGTGTGTCCTTTGTTCTTGGTTTTGGTTTGGGGATTTTTTTCCCCTTTAACAAATTGATTCTTTCAGGCTTTCCACAGATCACAGTGTCACTAACGGGAGTATAGTTAAAACAAGGAGCAGGCACTACTCCCAGGTAGTTCTTGCCAGTTCCAAGGCAGGCTCTATTTCAGGAGCTTCAGTGGCCTGACGTTTACTGCACGAACTCTGACAACCTTTGCCCATCAAATGTCTGTGTTGATGACAGATCCCTCGGGTGGGGATTTGTGTCCATACTGCATTAATCCTTACTCCCAGCCCTGTGGTGTGCCACCTCCTTCTGTGAGTCTGCTTCTGTCATCTTCCTCTTCCTGAGTTAAGCATAGTTTTCCTTCTCATGTTTTAGTGGGGAATCTTACTATGTTTCAAGAGCTTCAGGGCATAGTCTTCTTGTACATTTTCCTGAGTTCTACAATGCAGTAGAAAGCGAGTTGTAAATTCCCCGAGGTGTAGCCCAGAGAGCCAGGAGTGTTACGTGATTATGGTGGGGCCTCTTCGTTGTGGTGGACAGAGACCTCTCTGGGACGTATCCTGAGAGCTTCCTCCCACAAGGGAGGGAGGAAGGAAGAAAGCAAGCAGCCTCCTACAGAGAGTCTCCTCTGCAAACAGGCCTTTTGCTTTAGGTAATCAGCTGCTCTTTGCATGTTTCTTAGGAATTGCAATGTGATGTGTCTGTAGAGGAAGATAACAGGCAAGAATGGACCTTCACACTGTATGACTTTGATAACAACGGAAGAGTCACACGTGAGGTAAGCAAAGCACAGCTGCCCCTTTACGTGCAGCTCTTGCTAACAAGAGAAGTGTTTTATAACAGGAACATTTTTTCTACTATGAAATAGAGGTGTCCTGCCAATTTAAACAGCAGTTTCCATGGACCCTTCCCTCCTAGAAACAATCCCACCAGTAGTTTACTGTTTTCAGATCTACTGTACCATTTTTTTAAGCTGGTTGTTGTTTAATACCTGAGATTAGCCTTTAAAAAATAGTACTGGTATTTGAGGAGGAAAAATATCTGAAACAACTGAACAGCTAAACACATTGTCAAAATAAACCCCTGCGAATGTATATTGTTCTGGCTTCTCTCCTGCTTTTCAGAGTTAAGCTAACCAAATATCAAGGTTGCTTGCTGACATTCTTTCCAACAGTACTAACTATACTCCTCTATTGTTTTCATGAATATTGGGCTGATCTCTGCCTTTTCCCTCCAAGTATAAATAACACTGATGATGTTCTCTGGAGGACTGTAAAGAATGGCTGTCAAAGCATACCTGTGTGTATTTTTTATTATCAGGATGTCTTTATGCCAAACAAGAGGAAGTATAGATTAGGATATAGTCCTTTTTGAGAACTATTTCTGCCCAAATTGAATAATGCTTCTTCTAAAAGAACGTCTTTTATTTGGGATTTATTCCATATGCTGTCATTGATTTTTGTGATGTGTGTTTACTGGCTCCCATGCCTTTAGATAATCAACTGAAAATCAAAGGCTTTTTCTTTCTTAGATCTAATGCTGGTGCCTGTGACAATTGCTAAAAACTGTTTGAAAAGCAGTAGGGCAAACACTGAAAATGTAGTGGCCTTAGACACCAACTGAGGACAGAATTTTTTTCTGTATGTCTGAAGCAAATTTCTTTTGACATTACCAAATGTGGTGGTTGTTCAGGGTTTTTAACATGTATTTGAACATCATTACAATTTTTATTGTCTCTACTCTGATAATGCATTGAATAGTCAAGTGAAATCTGTGCCCCTCATGCACAAGAAGCAGCAGATTAAAAGTTGCAGACTAAGTCCAGAGTTTCAAATAGGAAGATGAGATAGAGAGGGCAAGAAGGAGGGGTGAGGTAAGGAAGTAGTATTGTATTTGTTAATGTTTGTGGAACAGAGACTAAAAAAATGAAATATCTTACTTCAAGTCTCACAAGAACCTTGTGGCAGATTGAACCCAGGTCTTTCTAGACCCAAGGCTAAGTCTTCATTATGAGATTATTGTGACTCTCAAAAATAGGGGAAAAACACACAAAACCCAAACCCACACACATGGGTATCTTTTACGTTCAGGCATGGAATTCCCATTAATGTCAGTGGGGGTTCCATGGGCTGAACATAACGAGAATATGCTTTCAAGTATGTATACAATAATTACTTGTGATTATGTGGTACACCAAAGAGCTTAATTTGACTGTACTTTGAGAATATGTTACAGCCAAATTCTACCTCTCCCTGCTACAAGAGCAGACTACAGCTTAACTGAAACCAAATCTGTGCAGGGATTGAATAATATACTGCTCTGAGGTCTGGAGGTTGCTGCATTCAGGCTTGAACCTGTGCCAAAAAAAATTCTTTCAACCAAGGGACCAAATAGGTTGATAATTTTCAGCTCTTTACATGTGACCAAAGATAGAAACAAGTAGTGTGCACCATTCCAAATCTTCCCCTTTATGTCACAAACTTCTTTTGTAAACTGTTTCAGGGCCATTTGTATAAGACATCTTGATTATCTTCTGTTGAATCCAGGTGCAATTTATAAGGGTTTTTTTTGAGTAAGAATGACCAACAATAGCAGCTCATAGATAATCCTGGCCTCAAAAGAGGAACTTTAGGCTTTTAATATGACATAGAATTTCTTGTTCTCCTGGCCCCTGGGAGATGGGTAGACACGGTGTGCCTGATACTGTCCTTTGCTAAGCAACCCTGCTCCTGTTCCAGCAAACGACTTAACGAGGGGGAACATTAAACATTTGAATAGTTTCAATTAAAATGAATAAGAGACATGTTTTCAGTTAAAAGTATGTGAAGTATATTGCTGGAGCAGGGACAAAATGGGCAGTCTGAGGAAGAGGCAGATCTGTACCAGTGCCCTTTGAGTGAGCTGATGAAAATGCATTCAGAACCAGTCAGCTTTTCTTAACAAAGGTCCAGTGTTCTGGTGAGAAAAGCTTAATATGGACCTTTTCTCCTTGGAAAACTTCCCTTTAATGTCTCCTGGATTTATATCTAGATTTAACAGAGAGAGGAAATTTTTTCAGTTAGTTTTTTACCTGTAGACCTGGAGGTGCTTTACAAAAATAAGTCAGTAGCATTATTCTTGCTTTTCACCATGTTGTAAAAATGAGACAGTGGAAAATAAGGGGCTTGCCCACCCACATCCATTTCATTTGATTCAAAATCATTGTGTTTAAAACATTGTACCTCATGTCCAGAGAGTTTTCAAAGGAATCCACAGTGTTAAATTAAGTTTGTAAAACACATATAGAAGGGGAGCAATTTTACTGATCAGCTGAATGGGCTTTTTTCATTCAAATGTTTAAAAATTTTCAATAAGGTGTGTGTGTTTAGTTGATACAACTTCTGTTGGGTTCTACAGAGTGGCAGATCACTGCTAGAACATTCAAATTCCATTTTAGTGAAATTTCTTGTAGATCTAACAATGTCTTCAGAACTTAATGCTGCTTTGATTTCCTCCTAGAGCCTGTATGACTTATTCTGTAGTCCTTCTAATTTATACTTAGAAATTCACATCTAGTCATGCTTCCTGAAGAGATACACCCATTATAAAAGCATAATTATTGGGATGGCAAATTATAAATTAACATTACTGTATGTTATTAAACTTCTGCTTTTTCTGTCATAGAGATGACCGGTTCTCAGTCCTTTTTGGTTTAGTGAGAGATAACTTTCCCTGCTCTAATATGTATATTACAAAACTTAGCTAATAACACTTCCCTTCATTCCATAAGCCATGAGAGGACAATTCATTATGTACAGCGGGCCTTTTTAGAGCTGACAGCTGCGCTGTAATTATCTTCACACGAATATTTGTAATCGGACTTGAAACTTGGATAATTGAACTAATGTGTTTTGATCCATGAGGTTTTATATTGAGCTCTCTGAATGTAATTATACTTCATAAACACTAGGGGTTTTTTTTTCTTTTTTTTTAATCAGTTCTTCCTTGTAAAATTGAGTTTCTTTGGTGAGCGACTGCACAGGAATAAGCACACAAGAAAGTTGCTTGTCAGGACAAAAAAAAAAAAAGAAATTTCTTCTAGAGCAGCTTTTCAGCAGATAGCAAGTGAAGTTCCTTTTGCATTCCAAATAGGAATGATTCAAAAATGTATGTGATCAAACAGAGCTGATGTTGCAATAAAAACATCCTGCTGTATGTAGAAATCAGACTACAAACAAAGTACAAATGAGACATTTGTATTTATCTTTTTCCAAGGGAAAGGTAATGAACTGGTATTGATGTTTTTCTTCATGCATTTTTAATGCTAAAAATGTTCTTTGTATCTTACATTAAATACCCAATTTTTCCTCTTATGTTTCCTTTGTGACTTGCACGTTCCCTTGTTAGATTTTTTTACTCCTATGCTCTGATGAATAAAAAGGTTTGAGGTTGTATCTGTATTCAGAACTCAGCACCAAGTCATTGACTTGGGAAAGGATATTGGCTTTTTTGGGGCAACCATTTATCAGCCTGACCCTTATCTTGAAATTTGTTGGTTTTCACTGTGTTTGTACTAACTCAGGATATGGAAAGAAGAATGAAACCAATGGTAGAGAAGCAGTGCCTGTCCGTACCTGTGTTCTTCATTTTAGTCATTAGAAATGGTGGCTTCATGACTGATAGAAATATTAAGAGAAAATAAAACTTTCTCTCCTGGTTTTAATGGGAGTCAAAGAATTCTCTTCAGGCAAGCTACAAAGACTCAAACTGAATCTTTCCATTTTATTAAACTCTTTGGTTTTGGGGCTGTTCTGTGGTTTGGTTTTGGTTTTTTTCTGAGGGGAGGCTGGTAGTTTAGGGTTTTTTGGGGGTTGTTTGTTGGCTGGCTTTCTTTGGGTACAAATATCTCATTCTGTTAAATTGATTCAAATGGAAAAACCTATTAGTGTCTTCTACAAATATCTCTAATTTGCTAACTAGTTTTATGATGATAATCTGTGCTAATACAGGAAAAATATTTTCCTTTAAAATAGAAAATAATATCTGGAATAGGGACTTTCTCAGTCTCACATACATTCTGTAAGGAATGAGGAATACTTCAGAGCTCTCATTCTTTTTTCAGACCCATTGGTTTCTCTGGATGTTATAAATTACTGTTAATCTCCTGCTGGAGATCCATAAAGTATTCTGCAGATAGATGTGTGAGTGCAGCATACATGTGTGGACTTAACTGTTTGCTTTTTAATATTTTGAATATTTGAATGGAAATAATGGAAATGGAAATAATATTTTGAATGGAAATATTTCGAGCAATCTATTAAATTTTCTCTTCTTAATATACTTTGTTGCATTGGCTGCTTGATAAAAAAGGATGGGGTTTTCACCCTGGAAAAACCAACTGTGGTGTTCAATAAGCAAAAGACAAGTATGGCGTGTGCTGGCTGTTTGGGTACTAGCCAACAAGCATTTGTTTTCCTCTCTGTGGAAAAACATCATAATTTCAGGTTTTGTACTTGATTGACCTAGAGATCCCAGCAGAAATTCTGCATACCAGAAGCCTCTCAGAAGTTAGAGTCATGCAGCATACTTCCTCTCTAAATATAATCCCTTTCCTATAAAGGGGAGAAATATTTTTGTTCATCCTTGTTTCTCTTTACCCATTTAATACAGTAGTCTAAAAATCCACTTTTTGTGGGGGAAGGGCCAAGCAGTCTAAAGCAAAAGAGTTGAAAAATCCCATGATTTTTAAAACTTGTAATTCATTGTGCATAAAAGTTCAATTCTTTGGTAGGCGGGCTCTGAGTCATGCTGGTTTATGTATCACACAAGAGGAACATTTAACTAGGTTTTATTCTTGATCTTTGATGCTAAATTTCTTGAGGATGGTGAAATGCACAAGCTGGTGTGTAGAAGGTAAAGCTGTCTCAATAGATTTAGGCAGAGTTTTAACAAATTTAAATACAGATAATGTTCAGTGGGACAGCTTTCAAGGGAAGCAAGTCTGCTGGCAACTGGAAGATGAAAATACTTTTGGGGGTAAATATACATGTAACTATAAAATAGTGTGTAACATATATCTTAATGTCTATTGCTACCAATTTGACAAGAAACCATTACCATATTAGCTGACAAAACAGGGCTGTGAGAAAGGAATTTCAGTCACAGTTCAAATTTTATTGACAGAGACCATTCCCAGTAGATCAGTGCCTCAGAAATTCATATGTTATAATTGTGAAGCAATAATTGTGAAGCAAGAGGAGGCTCAAGCTGCCTTGTAGCTGGTACCTGCTCAGCCAGGACCGTGGTACAAGACAGAACCACCCAAGCAGCCTTGTTTGACCAAATCAGAACTGTCAATTTGTTGAAATTCCCAACCCCAAATTAGGACCACAAGAAAATGAATCCTGTAATAAAACCAAGATTGTTGTCAGTACTTAAAAGATCAGCATAAGCACTAAGTGGTTGCTCATGGCTATCCTTAACCTCGATCTTGGGACACATCCAGTGTGACAACCATGTTCCTGCAGTGCCAGAACGTAGAGCAGTTCAGAGCCTCATGGAGGAAACTGCATGTTAAACACAACGCAAAATGCAGAGGCAGCAGTGTCACAAAGCTGCTGAGTCTGTGCAGTCATTTCACAGCCTGGACATTAATTTGGGTTAATTTGGGCCTGTTTGGCTGAGACTGTAACTTGTCCTGATGTGATATGTGTGTGCACATATTTGTGACTTGCCAAGTATGTGTCACACAAATGCCACATTTGGCCTTCCCTGACAGCCTTTGGGAGTAGTTTTTAAACTGCTGAGTCAAGCAGCTTGTTGAGAAAGACCCTCACAGAACACGAGGGGCAGATTGTTGGCCAGTTAGCAAGTTAGACCTCAACCCTGAAAAAAATCATGTAAAAGGACATGGGGGATTTTTTTGTCTTTGGTTATTGAAGCTAAAATAGGCTAGATGTACAAACATCTGGCTTTACAAATATCTGACATAGCTGAGGAAAGGAAGAAGGGCAGATCATTGTGAATGAAAGAGTTGATAATAACCTCTTGATAGCAGCCTTGTGTGGAAAGATGACATGTTGGCTAACCAACACTTGTCCAGGAATGTATGGGAAAAGCCCCATTTACCCACATGCTGAGTGTATGGAGCCCAGTTAAGAATAAATGCTGTGCTTAAGTATTTTGCTGAAGGAGAAGGTTTATCAAACTGGAGGATTAAAGCACAATGCTCCTAGAACATGACTTATGGAGGGTGTATGAAACAACAGATATGGCTTGTTTGTCTGTGTGCTTGCCTGGGTTTTTCCTCTTAGATGAAATAAAAATCCAGCCCTTCAAGCTGGCTGTCGGATGTGGCTCTGGCCACGTTTAGAGGTCTGGCTAGGTTTCAAATTAGGGTGGAAGTGTGAGAAGGGAGATGTGTGAAAGAGCTGTGAGGTGTCCACCAGATTGACACAGAGCATTCTGTCCCACACTCAGGCTTTAGACAGTGATTGTCAGGAGCATGGAAAGCAGCTATTCACATACAGTAACATGTAAAAAGCATGTAGTAATAGCCCATATAGACTCTTGCAGCAATGAGAGAAAAAAATCAGTGAAAAAATAAATTACACACTGCAAGTTCTGCTCTGTTTTTATGAATATATTGTCTTAAATTTACAAATCTGGAGAAATTCCCCTGAGTGCAGAGTTAGAGAGGTTATATGTTAAAACAAAGTCAGGGCCCCCTAGGATTTAGTTATTCATTCTTCCTATTGAGCTGGAAAATCATCTACTGTCATATCATTGGTCCTGGCCATAAGGTCAGTATTTCCCTAAATTCTGTGTGAGTAGAAATTAGTATTTCTGTGTCATCTTTAAAGCTGGTTCCATAATGAGGATGGTGTTGTGCATTGATTACTAAAGTGCTGGGGGACTCCATTAGGGCATACTAAACTTTGAGATGCCAATGTTACAGGTTTGACTTCTGAGCAAAGGAAAAGTTACAGAGGTTTTGAATTTTTATAGACCTGACTCTTAATCCTCAGAACCAGTTATACTTAACAAAAGATGATTTAGATATTTCCTTTGTGCTTGCAGGCATCTGGAAAGAGCTTAGGTAGTAGAATAGATCAAGGAAAAGGAAGACCAGCATGGAGAAGTTCTCAGATATGCATTCAATGGGCTCTTTATAGCCTGCCATGATGAGAATGCTTGATCAGAATGCTTGATCAGAATGCTTTGGCCTTAGGTTGGTGCCCAAGACCAGTTTGGGTAAAATCTCTTTGAGGAAAAGCAGTGAGCCAAGAGATCCCTTTTACATCGAGGCAATTTCAGGTAGTACCCTGTTTGAGCCTGGCTGGATTAAATCAACCTGAGAGACCTTTGAGCATCACCAGCTACTGAACAGTGCTTCTCCTGTTTGAAACCATTGGCTTGTTAAAATTGGCTGGTGTTCTTTCCAATCTAGCCAGACATGTAAGCCTCTGTTCACATCCCATTGCCTACAAAGAGATCTGTGAAGAAGGTTCTGTAATAGGCCTGACTGGATAATATTTGCAGTTCAAAAAGTGTGTTTAAAACTGGTTGAATTTTGCAAAATAAGCTAGACCCCAGAACACAGATGGTAGGGTAACATTCAGACAGACATAAATCATTTCCAAACCTGAGGTTTGCAGTTCTGCCACTTTTCTTACTGATTTTCCTCTAGATAATCAACCATTTAACTATGCCAAGGGAAAAAAAACCCTAAAACCAAACAAATAGGAAGACTGTAATGTTCAAGATTTTCTTCAATTGTTGTATTTGTTTTGGCCATGTGAACTCAATTTTTAGTGGAGTATGAATGATTAGCACTGGGTACTGTGTAAATCAAAGAAAAGAAAAGGCAGAACACCATTTTTCTGATTCAGAGCTTGGGAAACCTGCATATCTTGTGCTGTTGTTATTGCTTTGATCTGCTTTACCCCATTTCATAAACCCATTTGGTGCAGATTGTAACACTCCGTGCAAGCTGGAGTCTTCTAAATTCAGTGACTTCTGAGGATACTTCAGTATTTAATAGTGCCAAATCCAAAACAATTGTAAGCATGAAAGCTGTAGGTTTCATGCCATTTTAACAATACTGGTTTTTTTTGTGTTTCAATCCAACTCCAGGACATTACCAGCTTGCTTCATACCATCTATGAGGTAGTTGATGCATCAGTAAACCATTCTCCTAGTTCCAGCAAAACTCTGCGGGTGAAGCTTACTGTGGCACCAGATGGCAGCCAGAAGAAAAAGAGTATCTTGTTAAATCATGCTGGTAAGGATGTGCAGTCAGCTATTGGAAATAATACAAAAAACTTCCAGAGTCCCTTGACAATCCTTCTCTGTATCTTGTTAATACTAATACATATATACTTAAAGGCAACTAATAATAATAATAAAATAATAATAACCCCACTAACCTGCTTTACAGTCTTGACTGTGAAATTACCTGCCCTCCTTTCAGTGTCTCATTAGCAAATGAGGGTTCCCCCCTTCTGGTGGATTGTTTCTTTTGGAGGCAGCAGTGACTCATATGTAGTGTAATCGTGCACTCAGGGGCAGATCTGAGGCCTTCTTGACTTGCACCACTTTATCTCTGCTGATATTGCAGCACTTGGTTGTGTGGAAGCATGTGTAGGGGTATAAAAGGTTTCTTGCCAGTGCATAGCTACCAGTGCTGCTGGGTAAAAATAAACAATTAAGCACAAGTAAACTTAAAGAATCTGTGCATAAAAATGGCACATTCTCTGGGCTGGCAGAGTCTGCCATTATAAAAATGTTTGTACCATGATGGCTTGTCCACCTTATCTTCACTGTCATAATTGTATCAGCATAATTACTTCAGTAGGTAGAGTAATACTAAATTGAAAAACTTTAAAGTATTTAAAATAATACTTCAGTAGAAAATGTAGGCATCAGATCTAAAAGGAGAGCCAAGTCACCTCAGTTGTAATAAAACAGTCACCCCTGTTAAGAGCAGACACTGCTGGGGAGCTGTGTGGTGCATTAGTACAGCACTGAATTGCCAACACTGAGCCTGTCAGTGAATGTGGCTGCACCTGGGCTGCCACATGGAGGGCAGGGTAAACCTAACCCTGGCTGCTACCCTGCAGTCGAGGTTACATCTGAATAAAATCTGTCGTGTGGGCAAAAGCAAGACTGAGAAGGTTACATGAAATGATAGATCACACCCTGATCTCCTGACATGAGCAGTTGTATTTGCAATAGAATGTTAGTTGTGCTGATCAGCAAGGACAGCAATGTGACAATAATGTACTTTCTCTTGGCAGATTTGCAGAGTGCCAGGCACAGAGCTGAAAACAAAGCCAATGAAGAAGCAAGAAGCTCAGAGAAGAAGCAGAGGGCTTCCCTCAGGTAAGGGGAATGAGCCCTGGCTCCTGACAGGCACTGGGTACCTCTGAAGAAACCTCAGCCATTGATTTCTTGCTTGCTTGTTTTATTTTTAAAAATTATTTCAAAAAAGAAGAATTATAGGAGTTTTCATTGTGGACTTAAGAGCAGATTCCATAGCTGGACTGGGTACTTATATTAAAAGAAAATGAACAAAAAAGAAAAAATCCTGAAATTTTCTTCTTCTATGAGCTCTTTGGAGGATCTGAATTGTCTTTTTAGATGCCATCTGCAAATAAGTGAGGTTAATAGCACAGCTTTTTGGCTAAAGGTGTCCTAAACCCCTTTTCTTCTCCTTCGTGGTCATCTCCTGCCTTTCTCTGTTCTCCTTCCAGCCCATCTTTTTCACTCATCAACTCAAATAGTGCCAAACTTTGCATGGGCTAACTTGGTTACCAGCTCATACCCCAACCAGAGTGCTAACAGGTCATCTTGGTGTATATTTGGTATATTTTAGGATTTTATGTTTCGTAACAGAAACTGCTCCTAAGGCAGAGGGAAGTGTTTGCTGAAATGTTGCGGTAATGACATTGACTCATTAGTTATGTTTGTTTCTTCAGCTGCAAATTTGAAAAAGAAAAAAACCCCAAACTTTTGGCTTTCCTTAGATTTAGGGATATTTGTCTGGATACACAACAAATTTATCAGGAGAAGGAGCATTCAGTCTTATTAAAACTGACAAGAGAACAGTACCTCCCTTTTTTGGATGGAGAAAAAATGCTAGTGAGTTATCCCAGTCAGCAAATCCCAGGAAAATCAAATTTCAGATTAAAAGAAGAATAAAATTACTATTAATCTTGTGTCAGCAACTCTGCACAAAATATTCTATGAACTGAAGAATACTCTGTGGTTTTACTTGCTGGCCTGGATGTGGTGTGCAGATTCCCTCTGCCCATCAGCAAAGTTTTGCCCTGTGTGAATTTGAAAGTCTGGTTTTGTTTGATAATGCAAAAATCCCCTTTCAGTTTGAAGTCCCCCTCTTATCCACCCTAAAGTCCTGGCTCTGCAAATGTAGTGTTTTTATGAACTTCCAATTAAATCCACACTCATGGAAGCATCAAATGTTGGGACAAAATATTTGTCCTTCCCATTCCTTTGGTGAGAGGCTTCATCCACCGAACAAATCTGTGTCTTGAGCTGAGTAGGTCAGCATCAGACAATGGTCAGCATCTGCCAGTTTTTGTTGCATCCCACTGAATGTAGACAGGATGAAGAGGGTGCTGTTCACACTGTGTGTGTTTCAGGGGTGTTTGTGCACTCTGGCCAAGTTGACAACCCTCAGGAAAGCTGCTGAGGCTCAGATCAGAATCTCACAATATTCATGCAGTTGCTTCCCCTTTGAAATCAGCAATGAGAACTTAAGAGAAGTGCGCACGTTTCACATGTTCAGTCACTTAGGAATTCTAGGCAAGATATGATTAATATTCAAGATAAAATGGATAGAAATGTTTTTATCCTGAAGGTTGGGAGATAGATGGGTTGGATTTTTCATTTGCTGGAAGCTACAGGCAGGAGTTTTGACCTGTAGGGCTAATATGAGTATCAAGATAAGTAGCTAGATTTGTGGCTAGATAGCCTGGCTCTCCCTGGCTAAGTTAAACTCTCTGTTCTCAGTGAGTGAGGCTTTCAGGGGGTGGCCCTGTGCTCTGTCACTGCTCTATTCCCCTTTCCTGCTATATTGTTGTGTGCTTCATGCCATCAGGATGACACATTGGTGTGGGAATTTTAGAAAGGACTTTAATATACTTCACAAACACTTCAGCAGCTGCCATTTTTTATTAAAACCAAAGCACAAACGCAGTAACAGCACTGTGTTTTTACACAGTCCTCGAGGCATGGCTGGTGCCTGCCCAAGCCTTCCCACGTGGTTTCAGGACAGCACTGAGGGCCTGGGTGCCAGACACTTCAGTTCTCAGAAGTACTTGGAGTTCCCTTGGACAGTGGAACACATCTCTCATCAGTGTATAATTGCTTCACTCTGTATATTTGCATGAATATTGTTGAACGTCATCTTGCATGTAAGAAAGTTATTAGAATGTAGGGCTGTGGCAGCACTTATTTCTTCTCTGTCTTGATGAGAGATTGAATTTATTACAGTAACATAATAACAGGTTCCCTATTAACTTCATTTCCAACAGACAGTGCTGTATACAGTGTTGCTTAATTGTGTTGGATCAAACTCAATGATTTTTTCTGGGTTAACTGTGCATTGTCTTCAGCACATGTGTGCAAGTCCCAATGGTTTCTGTAGGTGATTCATGGCTGGCAGCTGCAGTTAGGCAAGTTCTAGCCCCAGAGATCTTTTATGTTGACATGCTAAAGTATAACTACTTGTAAAGTTGTGTCTGAGATAGGAAAGCTACTGAGTTGGTTAGGTATCCAAAAAGTAGAGAATATCTGGACATTCCCTTTTTTTTTCCTTTGAGAGTACCCCATGTCAATTCTGGAGTTCAAAGCTGACTCAGAATCTTTAAACCTTACCTGCTTTCCAGGCAGGCTCTCCTCCATTCAGGAGACTCTACCTCTCTCAAAGTAGAGCAAAAATGATCTTCCAGGTAGGTTAAGTCTTGTGACTTCTATCAAAGAAACTGCAGACCTGTGTCTGACAGAGACACGAGGGGCCTCAGTTCTGTAATGTCCCTGAACAGTACAGACTAGACCAGGAAAGCCATTTGTGCCAAAGCTCAGGGGGATCAGCAGCCTCTGGAAACTTGGAAATGTGCTAATAGACTAAAAGCAGACTACTGGGCACCATACAGTACAGAGCCCATATTTAGCAACTGCTGTAGGATACAAGGCCAAATTCTGGTGTTAGCTTGACATCAGTGCACTTGCACAGAAAAATAGCAGAGCCAATCTCATGGTCTTGGAGACTGAGCAGCCTGAATGACAAGCAGCAACTTAATCAAGAGTTTTCTGCTTATCCTGTTTGTTATACTGAAAATATTGTTCATATTTGCAGACTTCCCATTTAAATTGCTGAATTAAATTATTTGGCATTATGGGCTACAATACTGTAAACTTCTGCCTGATTTTTTTCTGCCTCATAAATGAATGGTATTTCAGATATTCATTCTCAGGAAATAGTTCTGCTATAAATAAAATTGCAAAGCTGAGCAGGAAAAGGAGTTGGGATTCTAAAGCCAGCGTCTGATCTGACCTTATTAATTATGTTTTGGAAAGCAGCAGTTACCTCTGAGTGTCCTACCAACACTTCTTCTTCCCAGGCTCTCTCTTGTTACTACACCTATGCTGTTGCCTGTCTTTCTGAAGCAGGAACACATCAACATTTATCTGGATTATCCCAGCACTTCCTCACAGCAGTGGGAATGGTCATGAATCAAACAGCAGATTTTCTTTGGCATGTCCAAATTAGAGAATCAGTTGAATGATTTGGCCCAAAGACAGAAAGTAATAAATGCCAGGAGTGGTTTTATTTGCTTTTGCACGTGTGATGCAATTCGAAAGCCTCCTTTGCTTTGCAACATGAGGGTTGATTTATATGAGGGTAAGGAACAGTCAGTTTAGGCCTATCGTCATAGCAAATCTGGTCATCCAGAATTTCAAGCGTTTGTTGTTTCTTTGTGAGCAGCTCCTGTCACTTCAAAGGGTCTATTAGTTGTTGGTTTGCAGATAGTGATAAGAACTTTAAAGAAGTTCTGCTGAATTGAAATTTTGCTTCCTGCTGACAGATACCACCAGAGTGAGAACAATCCAGAGCAAAGTGGGTGCTATCGTCACTGTGTTGATGAGAACATTGAAAGGAGAAACCACTATTTGGATCTTGCAGGAATAGAAAACTACACATCAAAGTTTGGGCCAGGTAATTTATGTTGTAACCTCATCATCTTTTCTTTCTTCAGTTGCATGTTCCATATCAGGGCCAGTGAATTCTGGAGCTGTGTGATTTGTGTGGAGTGACTCAGGAATACGACTGTGAATCCTGCAAGATAATTACTGGTGAAGGTGGTATCACAACAGAGTGGCTAATGTGCTGCAGGGCTGCTTTGATGTACTTGTTTGTGTAGCTAAACTTGGAGCTGAGCCTAGGAGAACAATCTTTACATCTAAATTATTAAGTTTAGTCTACAGGTGAGGCAAGGATTGACTTCTGGATGCTGGAGCTTGTTCCCAAGATGAGACCAGCACATATTTCATACTCTCTACTGACCCAAAAATAGGAGAATATGTGTTCATACCTGGAATTTTGGCTCTAGTCCCCAAATCAGAGATTTGGATTTCCTTCATTTCCCTGCCCTCTGCCAGGGTTTTACTATTCCCCTCACAGTTAATTTGATGGCCAAGAGTTGGTAACACAAGGATTTTTATACACATACACACACACACATATGTTCAGTCTTCTCTAGATAGGTATTCATATTTGTGTATTATTTACTGGCCAGAATTATTAAATGTAATTAAACTAGACAGCTATAATTGCATTCACTTCCTTAGGAAAAATTTGTTCTGCCGATAATGCTGTCCCTGCCAACTGCATGCTACTAATTAAAACTTTGAAATACTAGATGACTAACTCAGCTTGTTATTTCCTAGGATCTCCTCCAGCAGCTCAAAAACATGACCCACCAGGCAGAATTGTGAATCAAACTAGATCCCGTTCTCATGAGCCCGAGACCTTCCATGCTCACCATAGGAAATCTCAAGTGGTGGATCCAAACCACATCAATCTGGCTGAAAGTTCCTATGCCAAGATTGCAGAAATCCAGCAGAGGCTCCGGAACCAGGACTCAAACAAGCACTTTGTGAGGTCTCCCAAAGCCCAGGGCAAGAACGTGGCCCCTGTGCACCCTGGAAGGGCAGTTAGAAATAAACCTTTTCAAGGGGTGCCCTTGCCCATGGCTTCCCCAAGTGCACGGGTGGGCCAGAACCTCCCGTACCTTCCCTTGCAATCCCAACAGATCCACAAGAAGCATAAGCAGAGGGCAAAGGAGAATCACCAAATGTGCAAAACCTTCCAGTCTCCGGGGACAGTTGTGGAAAAGGAACATGTGAGAGACCTGCCCACAGTCATTTTGTATGAAGGCCAAGTGGGACAAATGATACAAAGACATGAGCACCACCACCATCATGAGCACCACCACCACTACCACCACTTCTACCAGACATAGAAGAGATCCCACCAACATCCTCCAGGAATCATCCCAAATGAAGGAAATGCGCTCTTGTCATACCAGAACTAAGGCATTACTATGATTAATATTATCATTACTCCATTAATATTCAGCTAGCATATATTTTAGAGGTTATATGGAACTCTTGACACTCACACTATTTATATGTTGTGGAGCCGCATAGCTTACTCAAACACCTTGTGGATTTTTTTTTTTTTAAGTGGCTTGTAAAACAGCAAACAGCCATAGCTTTTTGAGCTGTGATTTAATATAGGTCGTCAACGCACTTGTGTACAAGTACTACTTCCATTGTACTCGGAAAGATACTTCAAACACTCTTGCAGACATCGAGCTTTTTTCCACTCTGCTGTACGTCGGCTGATCGCACACAAGCCTTTCATCAGTGGAGCAATGTTGGAAGGGTTGGACTCCAGAGATACTCAGATAATGGAAAATACAAACAGCTGCTACCTCTAGTATTATTCAGATTTTATTTTCTTTTTATTGATTGTAATGTGCTACAGGGGGGGAATTTTAATATACTGTGTTCGTGTAGCCTGTTTGTGTTCACATCCTTTCAAATCATCTTAATTACAAGGAAATATTAGCTAAACTTGTCAACAGGGCTACATTTGTATGACTTACACTTTATTTTCTTGGAGATTCTTCATTGACACAAGTACAGTCTGTTATATACTGGGTAATATTTAAATATACTTCTTTTATTTTTGATTTTTCTCTTACTTATTCTCCACTCTGTTTGGGGTACCATTTGGAAAGAGGAGGATGTGAAATGGGGTTTTCCAAAGCATCACTAGACTTTAGTGCTTGGGCCATAAGTATCATTCATGGGGGTTTGAGAAGGAGAGGGGTTAATTGGGGGGGGGTTGTTTTGTTTAAATCCACAGTTCTTTGTTTTGAGAAAGAATTGAGGAAAATATACTTTCTCACTTTAAATGTTGGCAAATATATATAAAATATAAATATAAATATATATATATAAATATGCACACTCTCAGGTACATTTTGTTGTGTTTTAGAAATCTGTGGTTTGAATATTAACATTATATTTGTTTTTTCCACAACAGTGACTTTTTAGAAACATATGCCATAGCATTTTCTTGATGGCTCCAATTTGAATTTCCCAAGCACCTATCAATTTGTGCTTCTCCCATTTTAGAGACATGTATAAAAAATACCATTCACAATCTTTCTGGATTCTTCTACTTTTTCCATATCAAAGGGCTTCCATTCCATGAAGGAGAATCAGACCACACTCACAAGACCTTAATGGCTGCTGAGAAATTTGAAGGTCAAAAGAAAATTGGAAAAAAAAAAAAAAAAGGGTCAATACATTCAATTTTGGTTTCTGTGGAGCCCAGATTTAAAATAGATTCAGTTGGATTTTGTACAGATCACCATTTTGCAGGTAGAAAGTGACTGGAAAACACCTACATTTCTTTTGGATCATTAAAGTAGAGAACGCCTACATAAAGACATAATTGTTCTATAAATGTATTTGCTTTTGGTTTTAATTATTTTTAATGTTGTGGTATTTTGTCAATAGTATATATTGTAAAATGTAACTATCCAACATTGTTATAAGCCCTTCATGATTAGGGTATTTTTTGTTTCCTGGCTAGAGTTTTGATCAGTCCAAAATGGGGTATTACCTTCCTGCTGACCAGTTTTAGAGGGATGTTGCCCTTTCTAAGAGCACAGAGACATCACCTTGTAAAGAACAGTGGGAAGCCTTGCCTTCTTGTGGAATTGGAATATAATCACTGCTTCATGGTAATTAGGCCCGTCTCTTGTCTCCCTGGATCAGCAGATGTTTAGACTTATTGTCCCCTTTAAAAAATCTGGTTTATTTTATTTTACTTTTTTTAGCTGTCAACAGCATGTTCTGTAAAATCTAACAAAATGTTTTTAAAATGTGTTTGATCTGTGTGACAACTATACTGTTCTGTTTATTTTAAAATTCCTAAAGTCCAAAAATATTTATATGCAGAATTTTCTGTGTTGAAAATATGAAAAGGCCACGAATTTGGTTAGTTACCACTGAGTTGTTCTAGTCTAAGCCTTTTTTTGCTGCTTGTGTATCATTCTTTTTCAATGTATATATAATTATGGACTGCAAAAAAAAAAAAGGCATTTATATGTCTAGTAGAAGGAATAAGCTTATTTATATTATAGTGTTAAAAAAGTCTGATGTATTCAAGTGACTTACATTATACCGCATGCAAACACACAGTGTACATTCCATCTAAGAAGGGATGCCATGCTATTTGTTTTGAAGAAGTAATTAAAGCTGCTCTCTTTTCAGCAGAGCATATGCTAGAAAAAATGAGAGGTGGAAATTGTTCTTAGTCAATTTTTTTTAATGCAGATTGTTGCTGAAAACCAGAAAACAGTCTGGAAAACTCGAGTGCTTTCACAATTGTGGGGTTTTCTAAGAAAGGGCAGCAAAGGAGTAAAACTGCTCCTTCACCCAAAGATACTTTGCTGGAAAAGAAAAGAGCACCACTACCAAAATCCCATCTGGCTGAGAAGTGTGCAGTACTGGCTGTGCCAGGTGAACTCTGACATGGAACACCACCAACCATTTGTTACAGCCTGGCATTGATTTGTTTTGGTTTATTATATTTGGACATTCAAAAGACAAATTCTGCCTTCCTCAGAGTCTGTGAAACACAAATACTTTTTAATAACATGGCATCCCCTTATGAAAACTTTACACCAGCCATGTATGAATATACAGTATCTAAATACTGTGTTGCAGTTGTGTTATGTGCATTATAAGTGTGAATAACATGTAGCACAGTTTCTTTTCACAGAACCTTAAATTTCTGTATCTTTTAAATTTGTTTGCTTTTCAATATTTTGTATAGTAAATATAGATGGTTTTGACTAAATGCTTTATTTATTTAACAGCAAAAACTGTGCCAAGAGAACCCCTGTTAATTAAAGTTTTACTAGTTCAGAAAGTATATTTCTTTCTTCTTGTGGATTTCAGGGGCCTATTGCAATTGCTGTCAGTGTTGGCAGATCCCACTGATGAAAGAGCTTGTATTAACATTTTTGGGAACAGGAAATTACGTATGAACTGGGTATGCTTTGGTCTAATATTTAAAATATCAAGTTTCAAAGTTAAATTTCTTGTCCCCTGCTGTTGGACCTGTGTTGAGTAACTGATATTTGATCTTGCTATTGATTCTAAATACTTTTTCTAAAAAAAAAAAAAAAATATTGTTTTAAGTTGTTCAAAACCATAGCTGAATCAAAATTTGAAAGAGTTTAGTTTCTGGTTAAACAAAATATTTATTTCCAAAGTAAAAATATCAGTTGAATATATTGTTAATATGGAGAAGTAAAATGGAGTGGCATTAAGTAATTTCAGATGAAAACTTCAGATGTTTCACTTCCTTCTTCTGTTTTACACAAGGCAGTTCAGCAAAATGAAGTCAATCCTGAAGTTTGCACTATTTGCTGAAAAAATTCAATGGAAAAGTTTTGCTCATCTCTACCAGCTGCAGTTCTGGGGAGGACAGTGTTTTGAAAAGGATTGCTAAGCTCTTCTCACAACTTCATGACTACAATAAAAATTAAGCTAAACTAATGCTGTGAAGTAAAATCTCTGTCCCAGTGAAATCCCTGGCAGGACTGCCAGGTTCCCACTGGCTGCAGCGTGCCTATCATTTCATTCCAGGAAGGTGGGTTTGAAGTCTACAGAATGTGCAGCCAGTAACTTCAGTATTTATTTTCTCTGCATCTCACTGCTGATGGGTTTGCTAATAGTAAATAGAAGTTGTGCTGTAAGAGGTCAAGCTGGTAAATTAATTAAGATTAGCAGCAAACACTCTTTACACTGATATCATTGGAGGACCTGAAGGCACTTCCAAATGTCTTTGTTACAAATGGAGGCCCAGTTCTGCCCTTGGGTGATGAGGTCCAGATTCTCCTGGCATCTTGGCAGACCAGCCCCAAATATATGACCAAATGTGTGACCTCTATTATTGTATTTTTGCTCTAGTCATGGTGAGCATAGAACAGCAATATTTAGCTGGAGAAGGGCTCTAAAGGTGTGTGTGTGTGTGCTGCGTGGTGTGTGTGTGTGTGTGTGTGTGTCCTCTGGCAGAAGTTAGTGAGGGGAGCAGAATGGGTTCTGACAGAGGTGATTTTCCTAAAGGGATGAGCACTGTGTGTGCTCGATGCTCCACAAGTTGCCACATAACCACGCAGCTCTGATGAATGCATACTGTTCTCCATATGTCATCGTGTACCTCAATTACTGAATGACAGATTTCATTTGTATTCCAATTAACAGGAAAGTTGGGCCCCTTTGGGCCTAGATTATACTTGAGAAAAATTCATCATGCTAGGAAATTTGCAAAAACATTCGCCATAATTTTTGCCTGGAGTACAGGCAAGAATGTTCATGTTTGGAAACATGTCAGCTAATCAAGTCTCACCTTTAATTACCTTGATGCAATTCATCAAGATCTGAAAATACATTTTCAAACATGACTTATTCATGGCTTTGCTCGGAACCAAGTCTTATTCAGCATCCTATTAATTGTCAGGCTTCTTTGGTTTGCTTTTTGTTTTGGTTTGGTTTTTTTTTTAATATACCAGCAGAAACATGTTTGAAAATCTATGAACTAAAAATTGAACTTAATGTGTTTTCTAAATAGCTTCTGAAAGAAGATTTCTTTCCTAACGCACTTAACAGCAAAACCAGCCTCTATTTATGACATAATAATGTATTTTGTTTTCATATTTGAACAGATGTTGAATTGATTTGATTTGGAAGGGTCTGTTTTGGCTTTTTTTTTTTTTTTTTTTGTTATTCTGTGTACATTTAAAATGTGCTTAAAATGGTCTAAAAGGAACAGATAGAGAAAAAGAAATTATATTGAAATTACTCAATATACATTGAAATGCATCTTATTTGAAGGTTGGCTTATAGTTATTGAATAATGAGGTTTTCAATGATGCTTTAATTTACTTTTATATTTCTTATTTTTCTAGATAATTCAATCCTAAATGAGCTAAAATTATAGGAGTCACATGGATAAATTCCTCTCATTTCTTTGTTTTAAACTAGCAGGATTTAAGGACTATTCAGGCAGATTACTGTGAGGGTTAGAGCTGTGAAGAAAGACTGGCAAGGGAAAGATGGAAAGATGGAAAGATTTGAGAAGTGTAGGGATATCACAGAACTGTCCAACAGAGGGGCTGGAGGAGACACACCAGAGGCAGGAAAATGCTGTATGGAGAAGTTTTTATTCATATTTTATGAATCTCTTATGGTACAGTTTTTGCTCATAAAACAGCAACAGTAGTTTGTAGAATGATTTTCACTGGGAAAACTTGAAAGTTTCATTTTCTATAAGAGGTGAATCTCCAGTGAGCAGGGAGAGGCACAAGGCAGGAAAGTTGCCGATATGGGGCTATGGCAGAATAAGGAAGGATCACCATTTTTTTAAGTCCCTAAGGAAATGTTTTTGAAAGCAGAGGTGTTTCTACAGATGTTTTGAATATTCCTTAGAACACATTTTGAATAGCGATATCAGTTCTTTTTCTCTTTGACTGCAAACACACAGAAGTTGGTCAAATGTTACCCCAAGTTTCAGTATCTGTCTTGATTTTTCTAAACACTAAGCACAAACTAGTGCCTGTGAAATCTACTGACACAAAAGATAATCTTTATATCAAGGAATGACAGACTGGGCCTGTTGGTTGTCTCATCAGACTGGTGCTCTGGGGTCTGAGAGTTGAAAGTTTCAGAAGTTTTTTTAGGAATGTTGAAGACATGATGTTAAGGGGCTTCATAAATTTGGCGATGGGCAAACATTAACGATGGCAGGCGTACTGGTAATGATGTGCATTGTGCTTTCTGGGTTTTAGGATGTGTCTGTGAGGTGGGCTGTGTGTCTTCCTTTGAGTGCCTAGTCCATAGAGACAAAGCTGCCTCTAACTACTACCAGCTAAGGGATGTATGTTCTCCTTTGATGTTGTATTTTGTGGATAGCTATGGGGTTCAGATCCTCCTGGTGCTGAGTGCTTGTTCTTGCGTTTCAACCTTCCCATTCTGTTCTATTCACGAAGTATAGCATGCTGAGGCTTTGTAAATTTTCTAATAAAACCCCTAACAAACTGGGCCAAACTTGTTTTCAGCTTCATAAATAGAAGCAGAAGAGTCCCATGCATGTCTTGGAATTTGGACCTTAAAAATGCAGTTTGCTATGAGTCATCATTTTTTTCTTGTACTAATTTCACATATTTGATAAGCTCTTTTTATTGTTTACAAGTTTAAAAAGACAAATAAAACTTTGTAGATTAAAACATTGGTTTGGAGGTTGTATTTTGTCTGATCTCTGATGATCTGTGAATAGCCTTTTTTCCGTGGGCTTCAGCTTAAACCTACAGAGTGACTTTGGAGTGGGTGTTTATAGTTCTTTGCTTGCTTGTTCACAGAGTAAGGCTGTTGATAGATGAATAAAGTGCCACTTGAGGTTGTTAACAACCATGACTGGTAATGCTAGTTCGACTAAGATAAACAGTGAAATGCTATGGCAATTAGCATTAAGGTCTCACTTGGCCAGTGCTGATTTTCAAAGCCATAGATACGGTGCTCCATAGATACCCACGGCTGGGAGGTCTGGAGCTCTTCTCATCCCTGCTCCGAGTGCTGGGGGGCTCCTCTGTGGTGTGTGCACACAGCATCTCTGCATACTCAATGTGCCAGGAAGCAGGAGTACAAAAACTGTAATGTTCCAGTCCAAAGCAATTAACCCTCTCACCCTGCGAGGAGTGGAGGGGAGGAAAAGCTCAATTAAAGAGACTCGGAGTTTCCAGTAAGTGCAAAAGTATGAAGGGAAGCAATAAGGCAGCTCTGTGGGCCTCACATTCCTCCGGTCTCTTTACAGCCTTTTCAGGGAATATTTTTTACTTTTGATGTCCATAATCACAACTTGCTGTTTGAATGTGCCATCTGCTAGGGCCACAACCCTCAATGGCTCTGAGCATGGGACTTCCATAGATTTCACTGAAAATTTTGTGTAGCTTTACTGGATCAACGGAAGTATTCAATTTATACTCCCATGGAATCAGGGCCCTGGGACATTCAGAGCTTGCACTGGTTAGGGAAAGGTTTTTATTCAAACTTTCCTGGTCTAATAAATGGATGCTAAAATAATTCGAAGATTACAATCTTGATGTCTTACGAGCCTGAAACACAGTCATTTTAGCTGGTAACTATGAATTAAAGGAGCAAATCATTGTGTTTTCAGGAGCAGGGCAAGACTTTCATTCCTTTCTCTACTAAAAACATCATCACTGCAACCCCTTTTGCTATAATTGAATCAGGAATTCAGCACTCACAGGATATTATGTGTCTGCTGATCTTTCTAACAATAGTTAATGAAGTTTGTTTTACTTGGAGCCTGTGTTCCTCTGGATATTGCTTCTGTAGCCTGCAACTGCAAAGGAAATCCACTGAACAGCAGATCTCACCATGGGCATCCTGCGTGCTCTCCTGCCCATCTCCCCAGGGATGTGCAGAATGTAGCTGCTCCAAAGGAATGGTCCAAAATTTCTTCTTCTGGCACACGGGAGGTATGCTCACTATGTCTGTGACACCAAGAGAGAAAACTGAGGAGCCAAAGCCACTGGGACAAGGAACTGTTCCTTGTCCCCAGAGGGGTGTCAGTGTCTCCATGTCTGATCACCCCCCTCAGCCCCAGCCCTGGGTTTCTGTGGAGCCTCTGGCACATGTGACAAGCAGGTGCAGGAAGACCTTAGATTCCAGAATACTCTTCCATCCCTTTAGTCAGTTTAGAAAGATGTCACCATGAAAAGAACTTGAACAAGACAATCTTTTTTGCTGTTGACTTTCTGTTGTGCCCTTTCATGGGTTTAAAATCCACTTATCTGAAAGTGTGCAGTTACATTTTGTCCTTTTTCATCATTTAAATGCATCTTCTTGATCTGAAGAAATAAAAGCAATTTAAAAAATTAGAGATTTTGTTTTCATATGTGCTGCCAAGTCTGATACTGCAAAGTAACTGCTGAATTGGCACAAGCAGTTTGAGAGAGCCAGCAGATTTAGGAAGGGAGAAGATAAACCTTATTATGTTTCTTTGCCAAAGGAGAAAAGAAACGATATTGACTTAAATGTGGGAAATTTAAAAGGGGCCATATGTTCTCACTTTGTGCTTTGTTTCTAATAGATAGACAGAAATCTTTGAAGTGTGGATTGGCACAGTAGGGTGCATGCTTCTGTAGAGAAAAGATGCTAAATGGGGAGGATGTGAGGGGGCACATGAAACTCTATTAGCCATGCAACAGCAAAGAGAGAAAGGCAAATCCAATGATAATGTACATCTGTTTCAGGGAATTTATAAGCTTTGAACATTTTTTATGTGCAGATAAGTGGATCCTTTTCTTACCATAACTTAGAACTTCAAAGCAGATTGTGTGGATAATGCAAATTGCTGAAATATGAGATTTTCTTACAAAGAGGTTTCAAAAAAAGAAAAAAAAAAAAGAATTAAGGCTAATTGATGCCACAGTCTTTTATGTACAGTGTAAAAACTCTACAAAAATTGATTTTTATGAACTAAGAAATTGATGAAAAAATATTGAAGTCTGCTGTTTGCATTCAGGGACTGTAGTTTGAAACTGAGTTTCTGTGAATTAAACATTTGTCTCTGATATTACTGCAGCAATATTGTAACATAAATTAAGATATGTAGCCAAGCTGTAATTGTATCAAAGTCTGGCATGTTCTAGGAATGTAAAACTCATGAGTGTGGCATGATGTGCTGCACCTGACCTTAACATCACTTCCAAGGTAATGAAGCAGGGATTTCTAGAATATGAGAAAAAAATGATTAAAAGAGACAAAAACTAGTGGGGGGAGGCAGGAGGTGGAGGATACTGATATGGTTAAACCTCGGGAGTAGATGAATGTGTAACTTCTTAACTGCTCAGAAAAATTAGCTGCTCTCCAAGCTGGGAGGTTCCAGCCGGGCTTGGGGATGCCGGCTGCATTCCAGCTGGGAGATATGAATGTCCCAGCTGAAAGGCCAAGGCTGTGACACCCTGGGCAAGAAGTGACATCAGCCAAGGGATTTTGAAGACCTTCATTTATTAGATGTAGTGTGTAGGGGCATTCCCTGGGCAGACTCGGGCTATAAAGCCAGCTTTGTCCTCCTTCCTGTGCTCTAACTAAGGGTGCTGAGGCTTAACCTGCTGCTGAGCACAGAGGCACCCAGGAGTGGGAGCTCACGCCTCATTCCTGAGTCTTCTCCCAATTTTGGCTTCATTGGCCAGCTGGGCATCTTCAGTAGACTTTTTTTCCTGCATTTTAGTATGAATGGGTCACCACGACCTCGGTCCTGGAGTTTTTTTTTTTTATTTCTAAATGCTTGCACAATATTGGTCACTGTCTGCCATGGCAGGCCATGGGGAAAGTGCCAGGTCTCAATATCCTGAAATAATCTATATCCCTTTATACTTCATGTCCAGGGCTTGTTCTGCTGTCAACAAATCCACCTCAGCCGAGGTGGGAAGCAGAACCAGCTCTGTCCCCTCACCTGAAAGTGACTCAAGAATGCTCCCCCCTCATCTCAGCAGGAAAGATTGCCCTGAAAAGGTTCATTCTTTGCTTTTTCAGCATATTAGCACTGAAGGGTGGCCCTGTGATGAGATCACCACTCTGAGCCTGTGGGATTCCTCCCCATCCCTGGCCAGGTGGGAAACCTCCCATGAGGTAATGAAAGAATTTACCTCATGATTTGGGCCAAAATGTTCTGTTTTAGGCAATCAGCAGGGGCTGGCAGAGGGTCACACTCGAGGCAATCCCACCTTTTCTGTTTCCCAGCGTACCCCAACAGCAGGGAAAGGGCAGCAGGCAGCAATGCTGAAAAGAACAGCTGTATGCCATCAGACTCAAGATAGAAACATGAGGCATGTGCACTAATTAAGTTCCCAAGTGGCAGCGTACAGAGTGTACAGAGCAAACAGAACTGTGCCTTCTGCTTGTTTTGATCAGCTCTGTTCCTCTCCCTTTGATGCAGATCACCGCTGGCTTTGTGGCTGGCCGTGGCTGCCGAGGGCTCCCCCATAGCCCGGGCTCTGCCCCGTGGCAGCCATCCCCTCACCAGGCCGGGCTGTGCCTGCCCCTGTCTGCAAGGGGGGCCCTCAGCAGCACCCAGTGGCAGGGGAAAAGCATGAAAAATGCTCAGAACTTTTGAATTAAGTTTCTTGCTTTAGGTTTTTTTTTTTCCAGTCAGATATAATATTAGACACTTTCACCCTAAATAGGATGAAGTGGGCATGCTCTGACCAGCTTAGCACAACAGGATGGGCTTTAATTTTTTATTTTTCCTCCTCTGATGTCTTTCAGTCATTTCTTTTTTCCTTCAGGGGGCTCAGCAGTCCTGGTTAGGTCTGTCAGCTTGCTTCCTAACTGGTTTGTAGCCCTGGTAACTTTTGATGTAGACTACATATGAGCCAGGATTCACCACACCCCCACACCCTCCTTCCCCCCTTTTTTTCCTCAGAGTTCTGGGTGGAAAACAACCTTAAGGATAGAAGAGAGAAATTAATCTGAAAATCATCTTCTATGTGGAAAATGAATTTGTGATGTTTCGAAGTCTCTTATGCTCCAACAGGAGGCAGAAGGCACATTTTGGGGCAGCAATCCCATGAGCTGCTCTAGCAAGTTCAAGAAAAGCTTGGCTCAAGTTTTGCAGAAGGTTGTAAGTTGTAAATCTTGAGGGGCTGTGACAGGTTTGAATTGTTTGCTTGTAATGATTGTTTGCTCAGCTAGAGACTGAAGGATGAAGATGCTCAATGTGGAGAGATGCTCTTTTTTTAAGAGTCAGCTTTAAGTTTGCCTTGCTAAGCTGCTTCAACTCAGAGCATAGGACAGACTTTCTTTTACTCCAGTACAGCATAGAGTGATCTCTGGAATTTAAATTTAACTCTATTTTAATTCCAGATTTGATCTGAACCCTTGAGTTTTCAGAAGGGTGTATCATTGCTGGCTACTTCGTGTCTGATCGCCAGCAATCCAGTTAGGATGAGATACACACACTTTCTTTATTGTGACCTTTTTTCTAAGGTGTTCCTGATTTAATCTTTTAATAGCCCCATTTTTCAGTCTTTGAGATCTAAGTGCTCAACCCAAACATTTTTAACTTCAACCCACAAGTGACTCCTTGAGGGAACTAAGGATGAAAAAAGCTACATCTTCATGCACAGGAGAGCTGATGTCCTTAAGCTGTCAGGCCCTGGAACATACAAACACCCTGTTAAGGCCGCTGTGCTGTGGAAGAATCAAATAAAATATTGCTATTTTTTTACAGTAAGACCCTAAATTACTTATGTATTTTGTTAAACTCAGCTCAGTCCTTAATCATTTTGTTTGATATTGTAGTACCTCAATTAGCTATATGTGTCAGCTCTTATTTGCTGTATTGACCATTTGCAATAGATTGATTTTTTTCCCCTCCTCCTTGTTTGTTTATTACTGACGGAGTTCACATGTCTAAGTTCTACTTCTGAGCTTCTCAGATAAGGAGACAAGTATGTAGATGATATTTTTAGATGGATGTGTGTAGTAATTCCAAGTCCAGTAGCATTTCTTAGGTCTTTAAAGACAGGTGTGTGGTTGTCGACAACCACACAGGTGAAGTGGTTTTCTCCCAAAATTGCAGAAAAACAATGCAGGAAAGATAAATGAGAATCTGACATTACAGTGGTTCTATGTCCTAGAGCTGTAGTGTCAAGCAAAAAATACAAAATGCCCTTGTTTTCTGGAAGATTTCACAAAAGTGTTTGGGTCACTGCTTTGTCATGCTTGTAACTGCCAGCATGGAGGAAATGGACCAGTTTACTTAACCAGGGTTTACAGCCACATGAGATTGGTTCACTATGCTAGTAATGAAGGGGTTTATTTAAGAAATTTTCAGAGATCATGATGCAGCATAAGGGTCCCAAATCTGCACTACCAAATATTACCAAACCAGGTAATGCCAGCAGGTATTTCAGCATAGCAGTACTGACAGTCCTGACAGCAGCCCGTGCTGCATGTGTCTGAGGGATGGGATAAACTCCTGGGTGTTGAGGAGTTGCTTCCCAAGGCTTCTCAGCAGGCAGAGGCTGCCTTGAGGCATGCAGCACACAGGTGCTCCTGCCCTCTCCAAAGCTCCCAGGCCTTTGTGCTGGGTGGTGCTCTTGCAGTTGTGATTCTGGTGATTTTCTTGCTCTTACTGACTGCAGAGTGTTTAGGCCTCCACTTTTGTTTGTGGCTGGTTTATTTTTCTAGGGTGGGGTGGGATTTCAGAGAGGGTGGGGGGCATTGTTTTTTCTCTTGGGGAGCTGCTGAGCATGTTCAAACGAGACACTGGGGTGTCAGAGGGTCCTGGCAGGCTGCAGGGAGTCAGAGGGTCCTGGCAGGCTGTAGGGAGTCAGAGGGTCCTGGCAGGCTGCAGGGAGTCAAAGGGTCCTGGCAGTGCTGGAGGGAGTCAGAGGGTCCTGGCAGTGCTGGAGGGAGTCAGAGGGTCCTGGCAGGCTGCAGGGAGTCAGAGGGTCCTGGCAGGCTGCAGGGAGGCTGCAGGAGTGCAGGAGCAGCAGGAGCTGCAGCCTGGCCTTGGGGAGCTGCAGTCCCTCCTGGCTGCAGCTCACTAAGTCCTGGGCCTCGATGAAACCATGCATAGAAGTAAGGCCTGTGCAGGCTGGAGAATTTCCCTGATGTCTGAACACATCAAAAATGGTAGAGAAGTGGCTGCTGCTGCTACAGATGAGGGTGTAGTTTGTGACAGGATGTGGGTGTCTTAAATTGGCACAACACTGCATGAGAGCTTAATCTGCTTCCTTTACCTTCCCATCTCTAGTCTGCTGCTACAGAGCTTTTACAAAGCTGAAAAGGGCTTCTTGCTGTTGATACTGACAACTGTTTCCTTAAGAACGAGCTAATGCTTAATGAGAATATTTATGGTGAGTTGGCCAGACCTTATTTCAGGCTCACAAAAAAGGGGCATAAATATGGCTTATAGATGGTGTGCTTTTCAGTGTTTGCCCTGCAAAACAAAAGGATCACACAGGATTTCACCTGGCTAATCCTTGTGCCTCCAAACAGTTCTTTTCAACAACAACGGGTAGGCAGCCTGAAATTGAGGCCATGGTGTGGGACTTGGGCAGTAGCAGCAAAGCAGGTGGGAAGTGAATGTGATGCTGACAAACTGTTCTTAAAAATGTACAACCCTCAAGCACAGCAAAACATTAAAATATGAAATTTCTTTTGCTGGAAGTGATATAAATAACATTGAGAACACATTTTTTTCTGTTAAACATTTTAATCCTGGCATTTTGGCCAGTTAATAACGATAGTGAAACTAGAAATATTCACTTGTCTCTCAGAGATCAACAGATCCTTAGAGTTTTCTAAGGTAGACTGAGTCAGTACTTTGACAGGGAGGGAATCTCACTGGAATATTGTTGAAAGCAGAGACCAGAATAACAATGAGTGTCAGGAGCACTGAGGGTTCAGAGAAGTTGAATACAGAGGGCAACAGTGACAGGGACTAAACTCCAAAAGGCAGAAATAAAAAGGTTAAGTCACACACACAACTTCATATAGTCAGAAGGTGCTATAGAAACCTGCCAAGTCTGTCAAGAAAGCCTGTACTAACAATGGTATTTTTAGGCAATATCATTCTCCTCAAAATCCACATTAATTCATAAGGTTTTCTTTTTTCCTGACACTCAAAATATCTGCTGGAAAACCTCTTCTATTCTTTTGCAAGGGCCTGTCATCCAAGGGGAAAGGATTGATGCTCTGAGGCTTCCATTCTCAAATCTGGCATATTTCAGGAGCTGTCTCTGAAAACTCAGTGCTCTTTGGTCAGAGGCATCTTTTTCATTTGTTTGGCTCTAGCACCCCAGGTAGGTTTTTTCATCTAATGTGTATTTGGATTGTATAGGCACAAAGGACAAAGTATAACCATATACTGCACCATCTTTCACCCTTGGTACCTACAAACTTGCTCATTCTGCTGCTCAGTAATGGCAGCAAAGACAGAACCTTTACAATAAAATGGGCTCAGGTGTTTGTTTTTTTTTAACCACTTGAGAGGCATAAACTACATTTCTGATTTTTTCAGTATTTCAAGTTGCATTGACAGTTTATAGGTTTGGATCTTTACAAGAAACCAGAAGGGGTCATCTGGATTGACCCACTGTGTGAGTGATTTGCTCTTTAATCTTGGTCCACGTTTAGCTTGGTTTCTGCATCTTTCAAAGCAAGCTCCAAACCGTGCTATTGGTGGAGAAGGACTTCCTCAAAATATAGTCTTAATAAAAGGTTTATTCTGTCCAAGCTTAACTGGATAGAGATTTCAGCAGTTTAATGAAGATGGGCTGATGAGGACTGTCTCTGGGCTCCCTGCACACTTTGGGCCAGAGGAGAAATACGTTGTGAGCAGAGTTACTTGGGTTTCATCCACACACAGTCTCATCTGTGAGTTTCTGTAGAGCCATCTTCAAAACTCCATTATTCATTTCTTTCTGAGACAGGCATTGACGTGGTTTATGCCAAACTTAATTTTAGGTCAGTCAGAACTTCACAAGCTTGAATAAATAAAAGCAAGGTAGACAAGGTTTAGCTATTAAACCTCTCTGTGGCAATGCTTAGCTGCCTGGCAGAATTAGGATCACCTGGGCTCCACGGAGTAATAAGAGCAGAGCAGCAGCTGTAGAGGTGCCACCTGGGCAGCAGAGTAATAGAGAGCCCTGGAGAAGCTGCTGTGGTAGCAGAGGGCAGTTACAGGATTAGACACACAAAACCCCATCCAAACTCGCAGTAAAATCAAATGGCATCTTTCCTTCCACTGACAGAGGCTGGATCAGGCCTCCCATGAATTGTAATGAATAGTTATATTAATCCACTGCTATGTAGCTGTGAAAATCCTGCATTCCCTTCTCTGGGATGACGGTGCAAGGCTAAATCACCATGGATATTCGATTGCATTCTGGCTCATGTAGCTGTAAGAGCATTACCAGGCAGCATTTTATCTAAGATGAGTGCTCTCTACAGTACTCACAACAAATCTCAACTCATTGAAACTCCAGTGATTAAATGTTTTACAGACCCCTGCAACATCAGAAGACTCTGTGCAATAGGCATGGCTGCTTTCAATATGATCTCATAGGGATGTGATTACCATTTTGGCTCTCTTCTCACAGCCATTCAAGTGGACCTTCAAGGAAGTGTAACCCTTTCACTTTCAGATGTTTTAGTATGCAAAACACTTGCTTGAGGGTAAAAGCCTTGAGTACAAAACCTATAACACCAGAGCCAAACAGCCAAACTGATCATATCTGTGCTGGTCTTGAGCACAATACAACAATAAATGAGGTTAAAGCAGCTATTTGTGTTGTTTTGGAAAAAATCAGGCCATAAACTGAAAATAAAAAGTCTTTCTATAGCAGAAGATCTGGACTGAACACATTCCTCCTGAGTTGGTTGTGGTTATGTGTTTGACATATTATGGTTAAGTGTTCTTGTGTTGGCACCAATTATTGATAAAATTCTGTTTGAAAGGAGTAGCCAATGTTGCAGTTTGTGCATAGTCCATCCACCTCCAGTTGCTTAAAATGTCGTTCCTGCAGATTAACAGTGTGACCAAAGTTTTCATTCTCCTCCTTTTGGAGCAGGCACACTACAAATGCACATCAAAGAAAATGAGCTGTGTTCTGACTTACAGTCTGGGCATGTTCCTGACAAACCACATCTGATGAGGAGTCTTAAAGAAATAGCACAAGCAACACTGCCGGCAGCAAAACAACAAAAGGGCTGGCCCCTTCCACCAGTGAAGGGAGGCTGGTTAATCAAAGGATTTTGTGCCAGGGAGAGGGACTCTGCACTTTATGTTGAAGCAATGCAGTCGAATGATACATATGCAATGACCTAGCTTGGCAGCATTCGAGCAAATCACATTTAATTACATATCTTTTCCTCTCACATGATATTCTTCTCAGTTCCACTGCAGCCTGGGAAATCAATAACAAATGTTCATTTTGAATGTCTCTGTTCTCTAGCCTTGGACTAATTGTGCACATTCCTTCTGTCCTTATAAGGACAGGGCAGCTCTTCACTTCAAACAGTGAAAGAAAACACGAAAAGCAAACCTCCCTTCCCAGTATTCAAAACAATAGGATCATGAGTTCTGAACCAAATCTGGTCTTTCCTCTTGTGCTGTATGGCACCTTCTGACAAGGTATGCCCGGCCTCCTCCCAAGGTGTTTGGCACTTTTTGTGTCTGTTATGGTGCTGAGGAAATCACCTTTGATTTCATGATTGGAGTGAGCTGCCTAGCCAAGTGTCTGCAAGGAATTGGGACAGCTCTGTTTTATTGCTGGCTATTTGCTGTCATGGCCAAACCAAATAACATCTCTCATTGCACAATTCCTTTATCTACAGTATAGGAATGACCATGTTTTTCTAAATCCCTCTCAGTGACCTGTGAATGAAAAACACAGCACATGCATTGTCATTATCATTATTAGTGAAGTGATGCTGGGGGTCGTGATACTCGTAGTGTGCAAAGTCACAGGTGAGAAACAAAAAAGCTCTTTAAATAAAGGGTGTGTTTAAGCCACTGTAGTTTAGTTCCAGGGGCCCACTTTTAACAGACTGCAATGAGATCTGGCTTGTTTTTTTACTGGGAACAAAATGTTTATACAGGTTTGGTGAAAATGGCAAAGATTTTCACATATCCATGGGGAAAGCAGTAGTATTTCTTTAAAGGAAAAAAAAGAGCAAACTACAAGTTCCCCTGGTCTTGGCAAATCATGAGGCGTTTTTCATTTTGTAACATCAAAGTCGGCTCCTCTTCTTTGATGTCTTCGCATGCTGTTTAAGGTAAAGCATGAATGAAGAAATGTCAATCTGCAAGGTGTCCATGTAGTTTATGCTGAACACTGAAGAGGACTTGTAGATAAAAGGCAAACACAAGGTTTGATAATGAATGTCCAACAAGGAGGTGTGCATATCTAAAAGGAAACACTCAGCTGGAGAACAGCTCTGCAAACCTCAAAACTCTGCTTAGCCCAAGTTTAGGAGATTAAGAAAAAGTGGATTTTTTTAAAAGTGTGGAACCAAGACAGGAATTCTGTAAAAATCCTTGTTGTTCTGTAAGAAATGAATGTTCTTTCATTGGCTTTATTTAACAATAATAAATGTGCCACCAACTGTGCTTAATTTGACAATGTGTAATTTTGAGAAGATACAGAGTTAATACTGGGAAAAGCATCAGAGAGGAAAGTCTAAACCAGCACAGTGCGTTTTGGAAATTTATAGTGGCTGCTTTGTGGTCCCTAGTGTCTGAACACTGGCACAAGCTGTATGCTGAATCAAACAAAGGAAAGTGTCAATTATTTAACTCGGTTTGTTCCGAGGATCTAGAAACTCTAACAGAGTGATAGTCACCTGGGGAGGCTGAGCAGTGCTGGGATGAAGGGGAAGGCACTTTCTGGACCCAAACCCCACAGTTTTCAGGACCACAACATCCAGTGATGTTACAAGAAACTTAGCTGCAGAAGAGGGTGTTTCTACTTTGGTGTTGCTACCATTGAATTTATGCTTTCTTTTCACTATTTCTGAAGCTGTAAAAAGTTGGTTTGATGAACTGAGTATGCTTTGCTTGATTTACTCACAGAGCAAGTGCACCAGGCAGGCTGCCCTGGAAAAGGGAGCACCCACAGGGGCTGCGAGGGGAGCGCGGGCTCTGCTCCAGCCCGTTTTTGCTTTGCTGAGACAGCTCCACAGGGCTCCAGTCTGAAACACAGCAACGTCTCAATATTACCATCTGTCTGCTGCTGACAGGACTGAGACAGCAAAACTGTTCAGATTGATGAACAGGGCATAGAAACCTTGCAATGGTGCCTGCAGTGGGATGTATCTGAATAAGGAACATATATTGGTGGGTTTCCAGACATGGCCAGGCTGCTTTTGTGTGTAGTGACCTGTATGACACTGAGTCTTGCCCATTAGATCAGAAATACCTGTCAGAACATAGAAATGATTGGGTGTTTCATGTATGATAATTAAGGAATGGCTATCAGAGGATATCAAGTGAATCAAGGGAAATAGGGGGTAAAATTGCATGGCTTCAGTCAGGGCACTGATATTCCCATTAGGCTTTTCTTCTGATAGTTGAAAGTAACCACAAGAAAACAGTATTTACTAGCACTTTGAATATGGGGGAGAGACAATCATAAGCATTGAGTGACTTTTTCTGTTTAAGAACACATATTCTGAGCTGCCTAAAACTCCTTGGAAAATTTGTAGCCTTGGGATAATAACTTATAAAAGAGAAATGAGGATATAATGCATGGGAACATTGACACCTTATCTGTTTTCATTCTTACATGAGGGACATCTTATGAGAAGATATCAATATTATTAAAGAGAATGCCTAAGTTTTCTCTGGAAAGCTATCTATTACTCTAAAGAATCATCTCTTGTATTTCTTGAATTTTTCTTCCTCTCTGTTCTACTTTAACAAAATAATGTGCAGAGATGAAAAAAAAAAAAGAATCTGGATAAAAGGAGACCTTTACTTCCTTCCAGATCTCCTTGCCAGATTCAGACTATTTTGACTGAAGAGGATGAGGTGTGGAAGAGGCTCGGGGAAAGTCCAAAGTCAACATTGGGATATGTTTTTTCTCAGTTAAGGTGGGACAAAAATGAAAAGAGATCATCTGATTGTGAGTTCTTTGAGCTGGCTATAGTACCTGCTAACCTACAGATCATGGATATAAGCAAGGGAGATCTGGCCCAATTTTAAGTCTCAACTGCTAAATAATTCCTCTAAACTTGGGTTTTTTCATAGTTTTATCATCAACCTGTGGATTTCATGTCCAATAAAGAAGTGCCTTGGAAAGGTCAAGAATGGGAAAGCTTTCCTGCAGATGGTGTGCAACTGTACTACCCTGTGGAGAGCTCTTGGAAAAATTCCTACTGAATGTCACTGCACACAGGTATTAAATGCACATAGAGAGAGCCTCACTGAGCCAAAGCTTCAGCTTTTGGGGTTTGAACAAAATATGGGAGCAAGAAAGATCCTTGTGCAGCAGTGGTTATAGGAGCACAACTAACACCAACCATTGTGAAGAGCAGTGAAACAGAGGGTGGGTTCTTCATTCTTGCATCAAGCTCTCGCAAAGGTCTGTAATCACATCTCATGCTCTCAGGCGTAGGGGCACAGCTACAGAAAATGTTTCTGCATTTATCTGACTGGGTAGGCCAAAGGGGTGACCCATAGCAAGAGGAGCAGCTGAAATAATGTGCTTGGTCATAAGCTGGTGTGCAACTTCTGAGAATTTCCAACTTAAGGTCTAAAAGAAATGCCAGAGGTCTCTGGCTGCCATTCAAAACTTAGGCTTAATTTGAAGTGCAATTGGATTGGATCGTTCTAAAAAATAATAAAATATCTAAGAAAGGAAGTGGCAAAAATATTCCTGAGACACTGTCAAGGACTTCAGACACATTCCTAGTGCAGTGAGGGGATTTAATTCACCCTCCAGTTCACCTTGGCTGCCTCTGGAGCAGGTGCCAGGGAAGCTGTCACAGTGAAATTCAGCCCAGCCTGTAGAACTCCTCTGGGCTGCTGAGCACGTTCAAGTCTACCCTGTCACACAAGCACTGAGCTGTAGCCAGCCTGGGTTAAGAACAATTTGATACTCTGAATGCAACCATCACAGCTCTCATGGCATTGTGGATATCTCTTCACTGAGACTCATGCTGAAGGATTTGATCCACTATTCACAGAAATTCTGGATTCAACAGACAACAGCATCAACCTTAGTATTGCACTTGCAGAAGAAAATTTTAATTCAGATTATTATTGTTGTTTTCCTAAAGAAAGTTTCCTAAAGAAATAAAGAAAGTTATTTCCTAAAGAAATTTCCTAAATTGCAGTTACACAGAACTCCAGTCTGAAATGGACACTATTTTTGTCAAATTAAGTCCCATTCTTATACATTCTTCATCTTTTTGGTTGAACAGTTACAAGGAACACCTGCATTCACTTTATTTGTCTAGTATATATCCAAATATTTGCTGGGAAATATAACTTTTGAGAAGAGAGACTAGCTTTCAAGCTCTGAGTCTTTTAAATGCCATCTCTGTGAAAACTACTGACAGTCAGTAGGTGGAGAGTTACTATTGTCTGACAATGATATTCATGGGGAGCAACTTCAAAATGCAATGAGAAGAAAAGCATTTCAGGACTCTCAAAAGACTTTGGAAGTAAGAAAGTTTTACCCCTCAACACTTGTGTGGAAGGAACTGTATTTGTTCTAGGAGGCTTAACAATCTCATTTTGTTATGATTCTCTCTCCGTTCAATTTCTTCAGACAAAGGGAATTGAAATAGGACTGGCAGGTAAGGGGTGATGCTGGCATTTGAATCTTTAAAAGATAGAAGAACCAGTGGATTAATTAGTTCAAAGCACACCCCCTCTCTCAGACTGCAGTATGCTTCAATGGGGTGCACTCTGCTTCAGCCTACAGTGGGGTGATGCTGATGAATTTTTTTGTATTGTGTGTTCTGTAGTTGGGTCTAAAAGCCCTACTCAGCTTCAGTTGTGTGAGGCACTTCATACAAACCTTATGCAAAGATAATCCCTGCTTAGTAGAGCAGATCTGTTATGGAATCTGAGTTCTGTCATACTCGAGCTCTGCAGTTCAGGGCCGTTCTCAGGAAGGCAGATGTCACTGCAGTAGCAAAGAAAGTGGGGATCTTACATTTTTTGACACTAGAAGGTATGTGACAACCGAAGCCTCCCCCCTTCCCAATTTTGAAACTTTCCATCCCCTTATTTCCTTTTATATAATTTAAATTTTTTTTTATCTTAAAGAGCTTTGATCCATTTTGTCCCTAGAGAACAGCCATGGTTTTGTTCTGTCCCTCCTCTTGTTCCTTTTGTCTGCTTCACACTCTTCTCTATATCTGCTTCCTTGTTCAGTGCAGCATCATGTGTTGTGCTTCCTGAACCTGCAACTTCCCTCACACTCAAAAGCATGGCTATTAACAGAGTGTACAGCCTGTCCCCTTTCCCAGCTCCCTGAAACCTGCAGCAGTCAGTGCAGTGCCCTCCTGGGGACACTGAAGGGAACCAGCTCCTGGCTCACCCACCGCATGTTTGTCTGCTGCTCTCCTTGGACTGGAGGGCTCCTGGGATCCACCTCTCTCCCCTGTAGGGCAGAAAACTCCAAGAGCACTTAACAAGCAGTGACTGGTAACAATAAGAGGAGTCTTCAAAGAGCTGTATTTACATGTAAAAAGACACAGGGACATTTATGTATACCAGATGGCCCAAAGCAGGTGGATATTATGAGGTAGCTGTGGATTACTGCAATGCCAGAGGAGGAGAGTAATGTTGTTACTAAAGCAGCACCTCAGGGTCCTAACCTGGGCTGTGTTGTGACTCCTGTTTTACTGGCACTGTACAAATGTATCATGTCAATCACTGACACGAGGAGATCACAATCTAAACAGACAAGATAATTACAGACTGCAGTGGATACAGAAAGACTTTCAAAGGTCCTGCAGTCTGCCAGAGCCGGGACTCCAGCTCAAGGCATCTTAATACAAACTGAGCCTCTCGGTCGTTAGTCCTTGCTGCTCTTGTCTAAATCAACTGGTTTGTTCATTTGCCCTGCATCCTGTAGATCCCTTGGGCTGCAACCTCCAGCTCTTTCTGTAAACACAGGGATCATTGGAAGCCAAGTACCTTAATATTTTAAAGGTTCTGTGTATTCATTATAAAGAATTTTACCATGGAAAAAGAAAATTAAAAAGAAGGTCTCCAGAAGGGGCTGATTTTTGGCAGCAGTGAAGGTACAACATTTTGTGTTTATATCATATATCTAGGTGCAGCTGCAAACTTTTTTTCATCCATTGCACCACCAAATGGACTGAACCCATGGGATGCTGCAGGTTGTACTAATGCTCAGAGACCATTCACACTGTAGCTGTGGCATTCGTGGAGAAGAAGAATGCCATGTTCTTCTATGCCTGAAGAACATAAGCAATTTCAGACATCACCTGAGTGTTTCTGTCTGAGGTTAATCAAATGGTGACTAAATGAAATATTCGAAGAGCTTTAGAGGGGATCCTGGGATAAACAGAACAGTGAGGCCAGAGTGGGTAAGAGTTTCTGGAAAAGGAAGTCCTGCCCCTGACCTGCTACAGTTCAATGAGGTGTCAATAAGTATGTGCACATCAATATTTCGATTTTCAAAAGACCTTTTTGGACATCATGCACAAAAGGCTGTTGAAGTAACTGCATTGCAAAAATGTTAGTGTACAGGTTATTTTACTGAAAACTGGCTGAGATACAGGAAATAAAGGGCTGGGCTTAAAGGTTGTTTCTGCATTGCTGGAGATAGAATACTGGTCTAGGTGCACCACAGGCCTAGTCCAGTGTTTCTGATATTCTGGAATCAATCATGGTCTCTTTTCCAGAATAAGTTTGAAAAGTGGCCATGTGGATGTCTTCTGCATTACCCAGAAGCAACTGAGAGTATTCTCCTCTCTGTGTTTAGTCAGGAGGGATTTACAGAGGAATGGTATGTACATTATGCAGAACTACAAAGAGCCAACTTTGGGCCATCCTTGTTAGCCTAACTTAGAAACTTCTGAAGTAAATCCTAAATTCCTGCAGGGTCTGGATGTCACTGTCTTGATCTCATAGCACTTGGCAGCTAATTGTGGAAAGACAATTCAGTTTTACTGTTTCTGAAATAGACTGTGTAGCTTTTTACCACTATATTCATAGAATGCCTTACCAAAGAAATAAAGGGCAAATGAGCTGTTGGAGACCCCAAAAGGGATGATAGTAATTTTCAGTTTATTATGAGGAGAAAATACATCTGGAGTGATCAAAGCTAAAAGCTTTGCCCTCTGGAGCCAAAGCAGCCCCTATGAGGAGCAGGCATTTTGTGGCCCACCTGGAGGTGAGCCATGGGTTGGATGCCTGAGTCTTATATTTTAAATTTTCCATTTAGAGGAGGGGACTAAAACTGAGGGCAAAGCCAAAGGAGGAGCAGGAGCTAAAAGGAAATAGAGCAGTGATTAAAACAGACCAAAGGATCCCATCCCCAGCTGGCACAACTTTGCTGCTGGGTCTCACATGCCGCCACAAGTTTTCAAAACCAGCAACAACCTTGTCTCACTACAGAAGGAATAAAACAAACTTTAGCTCCTGCTCAGTGTCTCTCCTGGAACAAAAATTTTCAGTGTCAGTCAAGCTGGTTCCTTTTTTTTTGACAGAAGAAAGAATTTTCCAACATGTTATGGAAGAGGGGGAGCAATGTAGAATCTGCTTTGTAATCTAGGGTACTGGGAACTGTGGTTTAACTAGGTGAGCCTCCTAAAATGGGAGCCTGGAAGACAAGCAGAGCAGGAGCACATGGTTTTGTGACTCCAAGGCAGCTGGAACTGTAAATGAAATGTATTCCTTCAAAGAACCTTGAGCCCTAAATGATCATTTGGTATCACATCATACCATGAGTAAAGAGAATATCCTAAATAAGCTGACTAGAAGAATGGGACATCCAGAGCTGTGACAAGAGTTCTCCGAAATTATAGGAGACATTTAAATTGAAGATTTGAAATTGGAGAAAGTATTTGCTACCACAAAATGCCAGTGAAAGCAAAGGCAAGAAGACAGTTTTATTTGTGAGAATTAGAGGTCTTTGTGCTCTTGATGTATTTAATAGTTCTTATGTAAATGCAAGCAGAGGAGGCATTCTGTGAGCCCTTAGAACAAAACCAGGATAATACTACATTCCTTGTAAAAGATGTGTATGAGTGTCATTTAAGCTCCTTCAGGTCCAGCAGAGAAAAATCTACAATAGTGGAGAAGAGTGCTGGGATTAGAAAATAGCTGCTCAGGATGATGAACCTCTAAGAGAACTGCCTTTTTCAATGGCTTCATTCGTTGAGGTGTGTCAAACCAGGCACCTGAGGTATGTCCTGGGCTCTGATGGGTTAAGAGTCCAGAAGATGGACAGCTTTTTATGGGCCTGATATGAAATCCAAAAGGGCTGTGAGGGAGGTTTGGGCTGGCAGGATGGACTGCCATGCTGCACAGGCTCCTCGTGGCTGTGCTCTGCTGTGCTGTGCTTGGACAGAGCCCCAGGGCACTCAGGGCTCAGGGACCTCTTGCCTGGAGTGAGAACCGTGCAGGAAGGAGGAGTGCTGGGAACCAAATAAGTGACAATGAGAGTAACTGGGTTTTCCATACTGGACACAGCACATACCACAAAGCTGATACTTGTGTCTCATCAGTGCCAACAGCAGTTCTGGTTTGCTGCACTCCTTCTGCCTCTCAGTGCCTGAAAGGAGACTGATGAGAGCCAAGCAGGTCTGTTCTGGTGTTTTTAATCCTTTGATTCTTCTTCTTTTCATTCTGCAAATGCCATATGAAAGAAAAGGGAATATCCATTCAACTTGAGGCTTCAAAACTAGGGGAGGCATTTGACTAATGTGTCATAATATAAGTTCCAATTTAAGCCACAGAAGAAGCCTAAAATGAGGCCAGAGTGTTCAAAAAAAAAGCTTTGGAGATGGCTTTTTTCTTTAGATGTGTTGTAACTTGACATTAAAGATGCTCCTAATTCTTCAAGTACAGTCAATGTGGACTTCCAAATCATTTGGCTCTTTTCATGCTGAATTACTGCCATGTGAAGTGGAAACCAGTGAATAACTCTCTTCCTTTACTCTGCTCTTGTTAAGCCTCCCGCACCCCCCACGCCTTGGTGTAAGGAATACAGAACTAAAGATTCATCAGGTCTAATGAAGTCTTGCCCTTTACAGATCCAAATTCACCTCTTTTTTTTCCCTTCTCTCTGAAGCACTTCTTGGTAAAACAACTAAGCTGAATTAGGTTCTATTTTAAAATGGTCTGCCGCTGACAGCCTCAGTTCTACAAGCAGTTGAAAATGGCTGGCAAACCTTTATACAAACAGCATGCAAAACATCACACAAAGCCCAGGGAAGAAATGGCTTTAGATGTAGGGATTATAAAAGAGTGAATACAATTTTAAGATAAAATACAAGTGATTAAGTTAATGATGGATAATTTCACCAGTTTGAAAACCATAATTAATAGGAATTAATTGTATATTTAGACATTTAGCATAACTCCACTAAAAACACTACATCAAACATAATGATATTGGAAGCCTATATAATGAAGAAATGATCCAGATGTTCATAAAAGCTTATAAAGCTTTAGAAAAAAAGGGGCTGCATGAAGAAGCTCTAATGATAAAAAGATGCCACTTGCTGTTCTGCTCTTCTTTTAAATACACCCTTTCTGAAATAATGATTATCATTTGCACTTTCATCTTAAGTGAAATAGCATATGGCTTTGGCTGATTAAAGCCCCCTCCTGGTATTAATCAGCATCTTAGTATCATGTTTCTAATGGAGGCAGCAGTTGCCCTGCTGATATTGTAAGCTTTTTAACAACATCTAAAGTCTGCGGATCACTGCTGCTGGCAAGAAATAGCTTTGAGCCTGCTATGTACAAGAGCATTGCAAAGATGTCACTTACAGGTGCAGTTTATATGAGCTCCTACCACACATTGTATTTTAAGCATTTGCTGAAACTTGAAGTTTAATAATTACCTTTAATAAGTAGCTACCCGTTTTTAAAGGAAAATCAGAGAACTTTTGGGCCTGGTAACATTTGGTGCATAGAGACATGTTGGAACCGGGGATCACATGCTGCAGGGAAGGGTTTGTGTGGGTTTTTTTGGTCTGTGTGCATGGCCACTGCTCTGAGCTGAGCCCTGCCCAGCAGTGATGCTCACGAGCTGACCTGACAGCTCACAGCTGGGGCACAGCCCACGCAGAAATGGCCACCTCCGAGGGCTAAGCTGGGCTGTGGATTTGTCACCTCATCAGGGAAATCCCCAGGGAGAGCTGCAGGGGGGCTGGGGGGGCACAGGAGCTCACACGGCCACCCTGATGTGGTTCCTCACTGGTGGAAGCTCCTGCTCCTACAGCAGGCTGGAGGGAGCACAAACAGTCTCGACTGTGGGATTTAAGGGACATTGCCTGTTGTCTGACACAGAAATATGTGGAGATGGGGTTTGTTCTAGTGTGGCATCTCCCACAGGCACTGTGCTGGTCCCAGCTTGGCTGTGAGGCTGGAGTGGAGCCCTGGGCAGGCCCTGGGTGCAGAGTGCAGGCTCTCCACACTCCCTGTGCCTGCTGGGGCTTGCTTTGTGTCTCTGAGACTTCTTCTCACTGTACCACTGGGATTTAAACACGCTGAGTGGTACCACTGTGCCATTTGACCATGCCCTCCAAGGTGGGTACCAAACTTGTTTTGTTTCTGCTGGATGGCAAACCAAACAAACAAACACAAAACAGCAAGAAAATTGGTGTTAACAAAAAAGGTTTGATAACTTATTGTACAGAGATTGTCAAGGGAGGGATGTCCTGGTAAGGCTGACAGGCCAGGCAGATCTCCAGCATCACTTTTGCATGAGGCAGTTCTCAAGAGTTGCTTCCTAGTGTATTTTAGTGATAATAGCCTACACATATGGACACTTTCCCAGACCTGGTATTTCTGCTTTAGCACCTGGGAATGCTGTTGGACACTGCTTCCATTTGCTCTTTGATGTAGCTACCCAGGGGAATTGTGGATGCACAAAATCCTACAGCACTCCACCCCTTTTCTCTCTGGATTGCTGTATTAGATAATTCTAGCATGCAATGCTTAATTCTGTCTTACAAGTAAATTTTAGCAAGGCAATATTATCATAACTCCATTGTTGTCACTTTCTCCTTCATAAGCTCCCATCTTTCTTTCCTAATCATAGTAAGATGCTCATCTAACAACTTCTTATATGCCTGGACAAATAGTCCCTGCTTTTTTGTAAATAGCTATTAATAAACTAATGTTTTGTCCTTGTCTTTTGAGGCTCTCTGGCTATCACCATCCACCACGTTCCTGACAATTATCTATCCTTACTCACAGGAGACTTCTTGGAGGTTTTGACTGTTGTGTTTCATTTATCTTACACTTTTTTCCAGTAGCACATTCCAAAGGCCGTGCTTGTCTGCTGCTTCTGTCCCACAGGTTAATTTGAATTTTGAATCTTTGGCAGGTGTGTTTGAAGTCGAATTTTTTCAATCCTAAAAAAAAAAAAGCCAAACCCAAAAAAACAAAACAAAAACCCAAAAAACCTAAAAATAGAGTTGCTTTACTTACTTGCATTCTTGAATTATGAAGTAATCTAATACTCGGATTTTTAATGTATCATTTTCCTACTCTCCATTTTGTTTTACAATCAGCTTTTATTAGAAACTGGTCTCTAGGATTTATTTCTTTTTCTATGTCCCTGACTTTGTTTTCTTGAATGAGAATATTTTTGCATCTTTATAAATATTATTTGCCTTGTTGATATTCATTGACTATCTAAATACTTCAAACTATTCAGAATGCTAGGGCATATGAATCATACCTTGAATACATAAGGCAAATTAGGCAAACAATTTAATCTCCTTTTCTCAGTCAGAATTGGTGGTGTGAGGGCCAGTTTACTCCCCAGAGGAGCTCCTTTTTTGTGGTTTTATGACTTTTTATTTAGTTATTTGCCATCTGTAACTTGTTTCTGTTCTATTTCTTTATTGGCCATTGATGAGGTCAAGATGGTGGTTTGGCCGTGGCTGCTGCCCACCTGTCCCTCAGCCCTTTTGCCCACATGGCAGTGCCCCCTCCCTCAGTGGGTCAGAGCCTGCCCCTGTTTGGGGCTTGGTGTAAATCCATTTCCTTACAAACCACAAGGCAGCCCCTTCTGCCACGGCTGCACCTCGCTGCCAGCAGCTGGCCTGGGATCCCTCCTCGGGGATGTTCCAAAACAACCACTCTCAAAGGCAGCACCAATTTCCTTCAGTCTCCCCCTAAGTGACGGGAGAATCGACTTCCTGCTTTAAAAGAGCCACTGACATTGTGTTTCAGTTAGCAACCAACCACACATGCCTCTTTGCAAAATTTCCTCTTTGATCACCGCAGTTGCCTTCATTTTTCTTCCCCACTAATTTGGCATTAGTGGGTTAAAAGAGGAGAACAAGGAGTTGCCACTGGCTGTGCATCTCAGGATGTGAGCCTCAGCTCCTGCCCCGAGGAGTGGGATCTGTGTCTGGGAAATGGAGAACCAGCACCACATTTCTCCCTGCTTTCTGCAAGAGAACCTTAGTAGCAGCATCACCACTGAGTTTCTAGCAGCTGTGTGCATTTTGTACTGGTGGAAATTATAGTTTGGAGACAGAAAATATAATTGTCTTGTAATTTCCTTTCCCTCCTTCCTCTTAATGAGAAAATACTATTCTTAGTGATTTTACAGTGACATCCACAAACTTAAATACAAAGCATTACCACATTGTGCCAAGTGCTGTCAAATGAGCAGAGTGGGTTTGTTTCAGTGTCATATATTTGCTTACAACTCTGTAATTCAGCTGCTGGATTCCACACAGGGCTGCTTCTACAGAGGAAGCAGAGCTGAAGCTCAAGCTTTATGCATGTTGTTGTCCAGGTACTTCGTAGTTCCTTCTTGACTACTTCTCACTCCAGTCTCAACATTTGTCTGATATCAGGGACAAAATTGAGGGAGTAAACACGCCTAATAGTAGAATATGTGCTTGCAGAGAGTTTCAACTTTGGCCAGTGCTGGTTTTCTTGGTGGCTGTTTACCACCTGAACCTCTGAATGTGTAGGCTGAAGCCTCTAGGATCAAAAAGGGCAGGATTACTGCACATTTTCAGTAGTGAAATGGAAGGGCTTTACTTTAAACTTCATTTGTCTGTGGTAATGTCTGCTCCTCACATTTTCTTGGATTCCTCGTAATTTCTTCAGATTCACAAATGTTTCACTAATAATATACACAATGGTCCTGTCAGTCTTAGTGCAGAGCCTGCATAGCTATAAATTGCATGACATGACAATTATCATGCAATTTGGGGGTTGTGGGAGCTGTAAACATTATAATAATCTGATTTAAATACTCAGTGCTCCAACAAATTAGACATGATTACAGTGAGTTGAGTTCTTTCTTGAATGCAAATGCAGCTTCATCCAACTCCAACAGCAACTCCATAAAAGTACACAGAGAGAGCATGTGGCTCATAAAGTGTTTTTAAAAAGGAAAATGTTGTATATATTAATGAACACAAAATAAAACCTAGGGGGAAATATAAATATACTTTGTGATGCTTATCTCAGGGATAATTGTTTAGATTTTTACATCTGGAACAGCTAGCATTTCAAAAGCTAAATATTTGATTTATACAGTTTATTTTATTTATATTAGGCATTCTCCACGTGTCTGAAATTTATCCCTTTGCTCTGGACCTGCATCACTTGCACCCTAATCTTGGACACTGAAGCTGCAGTGCCACACAGGCCTTGCGTGGCTCCTGTGCACAAGGCTGGGGTGAGTCCCTCTCTGTGCTTCTCTGGGCTGTGCTCATCACCTGGGGTCCTGCAGCATGCAAGAGCTCTGATTGCAGCTTGGTAACCCCAGATCTAGTTCAAAGTAAGAGGAAAACCAATTCATTTGCCAAAAGATGCCATTTCTAAGACAAGAAAGATGGAAGGGAATAAAGGCAGGGAATAAAGAGAAGGAATGGCATTATTGATCTGTGCTACTGCGCACACCACTGCCTGTTGTGTTTAGCTGTCTCCTTCCTGGGGTGTGAGGGCTGTGGAGGGGTGTCTTTACACAGCCTGGCTTCACTTTGCACTGGGATAGTTGGCTCAAAACTGAAGGCATATGAAGGATAAAATTCCCACTTGGGCTTCAGAGGTAAAAGTGCCCATGGGTACCTGGGAGTGCCTGTCAAGAGATGAGGGACAAGAACAGATGGAGTGTTTTAAACATCCAACTGCTACCCTCTCAGCTCTCTTAATTGTTGTGTGTTGGAACCCCACAGATGAATGCAGAGCACATCCCGAAGCAGAGATGCACCATGGGTTGTTCATGAAATGCCAGAAGAGCTCTGTGCTGTGGCTGGCAGCTGAGCCCCTGAGGACAAGAATGAAGTACCTTGTCACCCTGGCAGAGAGGGGACATCACCAGGAGCACTACAGAAGTAAAACTGAGAGGGGGAAAGCCCAGGGTACTACTGTATGTGGTAGAGAGCTGCCACTGGAAATCAGAATAGCACCAAAGATACCAAAGATTTTCTTCCCACTCTGTGCATACACAGCCTTGTGACTTTCCTCCCTCTCCCCATCTCCTTTAGAGCACACTGGCTGTGATGGACAGGCTCAAAGTGGGGCTGTAGGTTTCCCTCTGCAGCTGACACAGCTGCTGGTGCAGATCTCTGTGCACTTCTGAGGGGACACCAGTGGCATGTGCTGGGCAGGTTCCAGAGCAGCACAGGCACCCCTGCACCCCCAGACCTGGGACACTGCACAGCCTTCCAGCTGTCGTGCCAAGAGACCAGCAGCAGCAGAGGCTAAAATGAATTAAGCATCAGCCCCTTGCATATCTGCTATAAGCAGAAACATTTGCAGTGATCAGTCAGCAGTTTATTGGCTAAGATCAACAACGGAGATAACTACAAATAAGTGGCTTTGCAGTCTTTTCTTCTAGCATGTCTTTTGCAATCCATATGAATTATTACAGTGGGTTTTAAGTCGTACAAAGAAAGTTCAGCTAACAAGCAAATAGATATAAAAGGAAAGGATAAAGGGAAAGCCAATGTTAATGGCTTTTCCCTACCAAAGACAGCTGGAGTTCATAACTGTATTACTATTAGTCTGCACAGTGTCATTGTCAGTCTGAAGACAAAAAAAAAATCAACGTGCTGTTTTCTTTTTTCTTTGAGAAGAGAAGAATGCAAGAACTAGATTAGGATAGATGAGTTCAAATATCTGGTATGACGGCAAATTACACTGGGATCAGAGAAATGAAAATGCTGTATGGACTCTGATCAGAAATTCCACATTTACTAAAACTGCTGCAGTGCTATTGTTCTCTTCTGGGATGCTGTGGCCCTCGGTGCTGTCCTGACTGTTCATTTCTCTTAGGACATGGTTTCAAAAGTGAAATCTTGTGGAGAGATTGGCCCCATATTAGCCAGGATATTTTGTGCCATGACTGGAACTGCTTTCATTATTTAGAGTCAGTGCTCAAATAGTCCTTATGAAAAAACCTAGTTCTAAACTAGATCTTGCTTATGATCAACATCCCAACATAACCCAAGGGGGAGCTCAGCTGGTGACAGCTCAGTGTGTGTCAGAGTATGGAGAAAAAACCCCAAATTCCCAATGATGACCTATCAAAAGGTTGTGTTTGGTTTTTTTTTTGTACAAGTAGGGACTTTTCTACCAGATTAGAACATGGATAATGTCACTGGTAAACCCCCTCCTCACTGACCTAGCCATTTCTTGCTTCTCTTGCTGCCCAAAAGAGCTACAGAGGGTTGTAATGTCCCACTGAAGGGCTGATGTACATGGTCTCTAAAAGCACCATTCCAATAGTTCCTGAAATGCAACACTGACAACTCTTGCACAAATGAAAGCCTCACAATATCTTTTTAAGCTTTGGTTCCTCAACTGAATGATTAGGTGAAAATCTTAACTTTCATAAAAGTAAACACTTTATTTTATGTAGATGGATATAGAGAAAAAACGTTGACTATATATAATTTTATAGGATCAGGAAATATCAGGAGCAGAAGAAACTGAAGTCTATCATGTTTGTTAGAACACTCCTGAGTTTTTAGATTGACCTAATGGTATTTAATTCTTGGTTTTGCATACTGAAAGTGTAGAAACTGAAAATTATTTCTTTGTACACTACTACATGAGATAGTGCTGTTTGAATCCACTCTAATTAAAGAATTTGATGAACCAGAATTGTGAAAAAGATAAATTGTTGCTTCATTGCTTGATAAATAAATTATGAGACAGGAATATAACACATTCCTTCTCTGAGAGTTAGCTAAGAAATATCTGATTGCATGCAATGTAGGAAATGGATGGTTTAATTTTTTAATAATGCACATACTTCTTCTCATCCTGAGAAAACTTATGTCCAAAGGAGGAGAGGGGAAATTAAAAGGTGACTTTTCAGTGTTTTTCCCACACTTAAGAGTCCAGAATCTCTTGACAACATAATGACGGGCCCTAGAAGGGAAAGAAATGACATCTTCTGGCAAGGCCTTAGAAGAAACCTTCCCACCACAGAGTGCAACTGCTTGGGTTTCTCTGGCCCTTCCCAGAGGTTGCTGAGCACCATCTTGGGCCTGGCCATCACTTTTGGATGCATCCTTTGTCTTGGCTCTCAAGCTATGCTGTGCTGCTCTCTGGTACTGAGACTCTGAATTTCCCAACCTCATTAACTCGCAGTGGGATCAGTACTGATTTTATTATATGTGCTTTTCCACTTCTATTTGTGGATCAAAATTTAAAAAAGAAAGAAAAAGAACAGGCTTCTAAAACAACTACTGCCACCTAGTGTCACACCGAACCCAGAAAATCCCACACGGCAGCTCGAACTCTTCCCACTGGAAAAATCCTCGACAGTAAATCCAATTTCCATTGATTTCAATCGGCACGGACTTCCTCAGACATTAATGTTACAGCCTGCATGGCAAAATCTATGTATTTTCCATCACTATATCCAGGGAAATTGTTATACATCTGAGACTGGAGAATTTGTGTGCATGTGTTGATGTGATGACAGAGAATTTAATTCCATCCTGCAGCTTTCCACCAATGCAGAGGTGGACATGACTTGGCAGCCTGTGGCAGTGGTGTTGCAGGTGAAGAAATGTGTCTACCTGCTCCTTTACCAGTTTCAGAAAGCTGCCTCTCATCAACATAAAACCTTTTAAAATGTGTTTTCTGTAGCAAGTTAAATGCCACCATTCATTTTAGCGTATTTTAAAGCACTGAAATTAGTATTTTACACCTGATTTTCTTCTGGTGGAAAATCCTTAAGGTAAAGCTTAGCACGAGGAATTTGTGATGCAGCATTCTGTTCAGAATGATACAACTCCTAATGATCCTTCATGTTGAATAAAAACTAATATGAGACAAGGCACACCAGAAAATATTAATTACACTTCTTGGTGCTTGTGGCAATAATTTTGATTGAAATGAATTGCATCATTTATTAATATGAGGCTTGATACACTGTGTGGTGCTAAATATCCTTTCTGCAAGACAAAAGCTCAGTCAGAACAGTATTATCACCACTCACCTCTTAAGGCTGGATGCTGAAAGCCAAGTAAGATTATCTCTGTCTGGTCTGAGGTTTTATTAGCAATGGAATACACAGAGATTCCTGCAAATACTTTGGGCTCAACTAGTGCCTGTTTTCTGAGGTCCTTGGTGGTCTTAGAAATTAAGTAATCCTCCTAATATTTCTCTATTAACTTGTATGTTATAGAATATATTTTGTGGACTCTTAAAGCAAGGTGGAAAAACTGACACTGACAGCACATGCATGTGTGTGATCACAGGAGCAGTTCTTTGAAGCAGGTACTTTGTTCCTGGGCTCGCTGTGCAGTGAGGCCCAGAGTCCAAAACTCTTCTCTGTTTCCTGTTCTTGGATCAGCACTCGTATCAAATTACTGTGGGATTTAGAAAATGGAAGGAAATGGGGAACTAATAGTCATGACTGTGAAAATAGTAGGATTTGTCAAGAACCATGAGTGAACACTCCATTTGCTCCTCAGAGGACTGCAGAGTAATGGCCAACATGGCACAGGCACATCCTGGAGCAGCATTTATGAAAAGGTAAAGTGTCTAAAGTAGATCAAGTTAAGGAATGTTTGAATATCATCTTCTTGCACATCTTAGTGATAGTCAGCAGATCTGGGAGAGTTTAGAACTGCAGACTGAGATTACTTTCTTGCAAAGGGCATGGAAACTGGCAGAGCTCCAGATGCAGAAAAAGGCTGTGCAGCCACTGAATTTTCAGCACATGAAATTTAGTGCATGCTCAGTGCTGGATTGGCACAATGGCACTGGGAGGTTAAAGGACTATTCACAAACCCTTCCTTCTCAGTGTTATGAAAAAGTGAAAATATTTTCTCTTACACAACATTTTGATTGATGCTCCACATAATGTCCTCAAAATATTGCTGGTATTGCTCACCAGTCATAATCTGAGCCTCTGTGTTAGTCTTACACAGACATTAACAAGACTTTTGCAGCTGGAAGAGATAGGTGCATTTGAGGTTAATGCTGAATTTATTGCCTCATTGTCTTTCCAAGACTACCAGTAGGGAAAGAGCAGTAAAGACATATCTATTCTGTTTTTCTTCACTAAAAATAACTCTCAGTTTTAAACAATTTTTCCATCCTGAGGGTACAGTGTGAGACAGTCTTGAAATATTTCAGAACTTACTGAACAAATATGTCCTTACTCTACCCTTCAAAATATCCACAAATGTTTTAACCCCCTGTGTTTTTCTTGACATATCTTGGCCTACTCACATACAGAAACAGGAGCTTTAACAAATGATCTTTATTTCTGTGAGCTCCATTGTGAATAAGGTAATCACATTTTGGTGATTCAAATGATTCTGATTTTTGGATAGATACAGTCTAGCACCATATTACACTCAAAAAAGAGAATGTTTGCTGTCCAAACATCCAAAATCCAAATCTATATGGATGGATTTAAGTCTTTCAGTTACAGGTGATACTAAGCTTTAGAAGAAAAAGAAAATCTGTGTGCACAGGTAGAGCTAATCATAGGATCTGTAAGGCATTTCCTGGCAGCCTGACAAACATAAATACAATTATGGGGTGAGTGTTTTCTGCTAAGATGCAAAGTTAAAGCCAGCCTGAAAACTTGCTTATAAAACTGAATGTCTGTCTTGGCTATTGTGTGAAATAAAATGCATTAATAGTAGTTTTATTTTGCATCACTAATAGTATATTGCACATGATGCTTGAACAGATGTCATAGAGTCAGCCATCAGTCATAACACCTTACACCTTGTGTGTGTTACTGAAAATCTCTGAGTGATTTTAAATTTTCAGTAAGCCTGAAGAATCAAAACTGGGTAGGCCACAAAAATCATGAGGTTTTGCACCAGGAGATTGTCCTAGGTTACAATGTAAAATTGTGCCCAAGGTTTGTATTCTATCCCCATGAGCCGTTGGAGCCAAGGTGGGGCAGTGTTTCCCTTATCTTCTGTTCATGGCCCAGCAATGCCTTGCCCATGGCTCATGGGTAACTCCCTCCGGGAGTTATCTCTGTTTAATGGGCCATCAAGGACCCACTGCATGACTCATAGAATGAGATCAGCCCATTGGGAGATGCTCCGCCCAGGGGGAGGAGCCAAGCATTCCCACCTGGATAAATCCAGGGTTTGGGACAGCACAGGCAGCTCTTACCCACTGGACTCCCAGAGGAGACAAGAGCTACCAGATGTTTCTACAGGATCACTGCTTCGACAAGACCATCTCATCTGGACTGCTGCTACCACCCTAACAGGTGGTTTTTTGTACTATTACCTTTATTTTACTTTCTTTTATTTCTTTTCTTTTTGTCTTATTAAATTGTGTTTCTGACTTGGACTCTTTCACTGGTTTTGCTTTCAAACCAGCACAGAGATCTTGAAGAGTGTTTTTAGGCTCCCCATTTTTCTGGAGTTTATGTTCTGCCTTTCAAGCAGGAGGAATTTAAATGAACCTTTTCTTTTTTTCTTTCATTATTTTTATTGAAAGCTGAGACAAATAAGCAAAAATCTGAAGCTTTAAATAAGTAAATGTCATAGGACAAGTACTGAACTATTTGGACATGACAATACTAAGTCAAACTTGCTATTGTTCTGTACAGACATCTCACTATTTTTTAATTTTTTTTAAAAAAATCAAGGCCAGATTGTGTTCTGCACATCCAAACCCATATTGAATAGTGGGGAAAGACCCATCAAATAATTTCCATTCTTTTTTTCCTGTGGTCAGTGTAACAAAGGGAAACCAAATGATGTTATAGGAGTGTCAAGTGGTTTTGCTGGTTTTGCAGTGTTGTGGTTATTGACAGTCCACGGTCAAAGAGAGGTACAGAGGAGCCCTTAGGGTGCCTGTGGTAGTTCAGTCTCTTTCCTTGATTTCAGAGTGCATTTTTACTTCAAAACAAGAATTTAAAAACCTCAAAACAGGAGAATTTTTTTGAGAACAGTCCTAAATGTCTAACTCCTAGCTTGGACAGGGCTTCGTCCAGTGCAGGCTGTGCCTGGTGAACGTGTATTGTGGGAGGGAGAAGGAATCATTCAAGCACTTGGGAGAGCCCTATTTTGACATTGTTTGGGGATAGCAATTTCCCATTTTGATTTTGCTACACTAATGTGAGTGTTGAATTAATCAATATTAGTTATGATTTGTACAATTCAGCTCGGCACAGGAGCAATCTTTAAAAAATGTCCTCTTTTTAGAGTCTGTGTCCTCATTTTTTGACGTGGCAAAACAAAAAGGCAGAATAAGCAACATATCTATTTGATTAGTAGGAGCAAAAGCATCAGAGGTCTGGGTTTATAGACCCTGGACAGACCATTAAAAATAAAGTGTCTCCTTGAAATAATTTATAATCTATATAAACTAACAGAGAGCATAAGAATAATGTCTTACATATAACTGTTTTAACCTTTACCTTGTGATATTAAAAATGATCTTTAGGATACCTACAGAGAGGCAGGAGCAGAAGTTGTATATGATGACATCTCACTGTCCCATGCAGTGTGGCAGTGGGGACAGGTAATGCTTTCTGGCTAGGTGCTTCAAACAAGACACTTCAGAGATGTATCTCCAGAAAGACTGGTGTAAGAAATGTGGATCTTCATGGCCATGGATTTTGGTATACAAAGGAACTGATCCCCTAAAAGTCCATGACACCTTCTGTAATCTTGACTTGGACATGTACATGAGCATTGAAAGCTGGTGGGGATCTTCTGGCATGGTCCCTCTCTGAGGGGTTTCCTGTGCTTGTGCTGCCTCCCTGCCCCCTGTACCTGCCTTCCTGCTGGTTCAGTTTTCAGGTGCCTGTTCAGGCGTATTCACTCTTCTTTTTTTTAAGTTTTTTTTTTCCAATTTTTACTTGTAGCAGTTGAATGATAAATTATCTCACAAAAGTTGCTCCTCTTATTATTTTTATTGATTTCTGTCAATTCATAGCAGAAGTTATTCATGGCAAAGGCATTCTAGATTGATTCAACAGAAGGCTATCACATACACTTTAATGAAAAAGCTAACCAGACATTTTATCACTTAAACTTGCATTAACTCTTAGGCATGAGCAGTCCCACAGGCTGTCTGCTGGAGGAACTTGTGTTACCTGAGCTGAAAGCAATGGAGGTTAAAATTCTGTACAAACTAACCAATGTATCAAGGACAGCAATAGGAACAGAAGGCTACAGGAGCCTTGTTCCAGAGATGTATTTGTCAATTAGCAGAGAATTATTGTGTTCCATGCATTTTTTAGCCTGGAATGAAATGAAAGGATTGTCAGAGGGGATTGGAACTAGATGATCTTTGAGGTCCCTTCCAACCCAAACCATTCTGTGATTCTTTGATTCAAACATTAATAGAGAGAAATCCAGGCCCCATTAAAGTCAGTGGGAATTTTTGCATTTATCAAGGGGGCCAGGATTGCACACATAATGTAAGTGCAGATATCTGGAGGAACATGGGAAGCAGACACAAACTGAGCAATGACACTGAGGCCAAACACAATGATCCCTGTGATGTTGCCTTCCAGTGAGCTGCCTACCAGCAGTGAAACCCTAATGAAAAACATCTTTCAGAAAGTGCTTTATGCAGCATTTTTTCTGTACTTGTGTATAAGTCAATATGCTGTTTAGAAAGGAAGGCTAAAGAAAAGTGTCTTGGTCTTGCTATTGCAGTAGTAGTGATTCATGACAATGTGTAGGACTTGAAGCTGAAATACTTGAGTTTAGCTGGAGGATAACGGGCTCTGTGGAGGCTGTTGTGCAGTTCATTATCAGTGCTGACAAGCCATGGAAAAAGACATTTTGGCTAAATCACCATCTGTATGAAAACTGTACACTAGTATTAGTTACTTCCACCTTTCTAAGTTAGATAAAGTAAAGACAGTGAGACTAACATAATGACCAAGGGGGAGGAAAAATGGTTTCACATTATCTTGTTGATCTTCTCCAAGCTGCATAGACATTTGGGAGAAAACTGCTCTCTCTAAAGGCAGATTTTTCAGAGCTCAAAAGCTAACATCATATTTCTGTTCATAGATAAATGAAACACAAATATGAGTTTTAATGTGAAACAGAAAGATCAGAAATGTATCTTTTATGATTTTGATATGCACAAATTTCTTCTAACATCTCATAAGGGATAATAAAATTGATGAAAGTAGATGTCTGATTCTGAAGGATTAACAAAAAAAAATCTGTTCTTCCAGGTTTTAGATTTTATAGGTTTGTATTGCTCTTTCCTCTTCTCATTTATATCGTGCTTTTTAAATTAAACTACTAATTAATGTTTCAGGCCAGCAATTGTTGTTTCAGTGCCTCACCTGCACCTGATCAAATGTTTCTTTCATTCAATGTGGAAAGAGCTGAAAACAATTTAATCAGTGGCCCTGTCAATATGGACCAGCTGAGGATTTGGCCTGAAAAGAGGTAACATCTTTATTTTCCCATTTGCTCTATCTACCCTAGAAAGAATTGCTTTTTGGGAAGTCTCTTTGAGAGTCTTTGTCAACGTGGAAAAAGTGAGCATTCTGTCCAATTTAAAGATTATTTTAGTTTTATGGTACAAAGCAAGCTGCTAAAATGTATTCTCTGGGGACCTGGGTCAAGAACAGGTCAACAAAGAAACCATGCAAGTGCATTTCAGATCTTCTCTCTTCTTTTCAAAAAACAAGGCTATTGTACAAGTTTCCTGTATAAACTTCACCCTGGTTCATCCTCTTTTTAATATTTTACTAGCATGTTTTGTTGCTGAATGCATTTCCACACTGCCATGAGGTACCAAGTGATGGTAGGGTTGGGAATTGCCATGCATAACTTCTGGTAAGCAGCTATGACAATAAATAGGTTTACCAGGTCAACTCCAACCTCTAATGCTTCTGGAAACATGAGAGTTCTGCCTCTCTGTGGAATGCAGAAGGCTCGCTTACTGGAGCACATTTTTAAGCCCACAAGTCTGAGTGGGTTTGAAATGTGTGCAGCCGACCTCTCCTGGTCCTAATGAAAACACATATCCGGCACACTGGAATTCCTGCTATAAAATAATCCTGCTCTTTGAGGGTTGTTGTTGGCTCAATGATACTCTGGACCCCTTTTTTCTTTCCTAGTGTGCCTGATTTTTTTTTTTTTGTTCCTTTTTTTGTCACCACGACAGCCAGTGACAGACTTGCTCCACCTCTGTTTTACTTCTTGCTTCCTTTTTTGATAATTTTGAAGGCTTAGTTTAAGGCATCTACAGCTCAGCAAATGACCTATTTTTAATGACTCATTTTAGTTTTAGCATCCTCCTCCTTACTAGCAGACCATCCAAGCCCTCAGAACTGCCTATGTCATAAACTCTGCCTTCTACACTTATTTAGTGCAGAGTAAATGTAAATGATTTTTACCAAAAATTTGTATCATTGAAGTTGTCCTTCTACCACCTAGAAAAATATTCCGCTTCACCTGTAATTTATTACCTTTCTCACTTAGCTCTGGTGTGTTCATTTTTCATGGTTCAAAAGACCTGTCGTTCTGCCTGCAAGCTTGAAGCATTATCCCATTATCACTAGGGATCAATATGTAATTTTACCTCCAAAAATACTTTTCAGAGATCTGTTTTTCCCATGGCTACTCCTGGGTATGCTCTTAATTATAGTCATGACTAATTCTAACAAGTTGGACAATATTAATTCCGTATTGCTATGAAATATCTTTCCCAGCTGATTTAGAAAATTGGGTTTCTTTAACTATAGCTGTTTAGGTGAATTGTTTAAAGTGCTAGCACACAGCTGTAGTTGTATAAAATTACAAACTCTCAGGTTTAAGCTGTTAGTACACATTACTGGAGACAGCTTGGGACAGCCACTTTATCTTTAAAATATCAAATTTGTTTGATTCCTTCTCTAGTTCTTGTCAGTTCTTTTCTTGAACTTCTAGCAAAAGATGAAGAACTCGTTTGAATCTGCCTGCTATTTGGCATGCCTGAAGCTGCAGCACTGGAAATTTCTAGAAATTTCTGGCCAGAAATTCAGATTTTAAAACTGCAAATGTCAAGGCTGCATCTAGGTCCTAAATATAGCAAAATCCTTGTTAGATTTGAAAGCCTGGGTTACCTTTGGCTACTCCTTGGAATAATGCATTTAGATAAAAACTGTCCTGTAAATCATCATATTTCTGATGATATTCGTGAGGGAGGCAAAAAATATCTTTCTGTACTCAGCAGGTCGAATAAAAACAATCCTTAGCTCTTTTCCAGTCAGGAAGAGGCAGCTGTGACTGAGACATGTAATGCCATTTCAATGACAGGCTGCTCCTTGAGAAAGAGCAGCAGGGCCTTTGCTTGTGCCTTCCAAGGACCTGCTTCCCTCCATGGGCATGAGTCAAGGGCTGTCATCTCTCTCCTCCTTTCCATCACTGTAGAACAGAATTACCTCAACCACACTGCCAAACTGAGCTCACACTCCACCCAGCAGGGGTACTGCAGCCACAGAGCCCCCACCTCCAGCAGCTGCTGAGACACTGCTTCATCTCCCCAAAATAGGCTTTACCTGAATTTCTAGGGACTTACAAGCCACAGCTATGAGCACCTAACTAGCACTGTAAAATGGCAAACATTTTACAATCCTGCAGTCTGAAATAACTGGGGAAAAAAAAAAAAAAAGTTGTTACTTAGCTTTTTATCTCTGTGTGTATTTTTTTATTATTTGATTTACTCTGTTCGTCTTCTGCTTATATTGTACAGTGGCATAACAAAACCAGTTTTTCTATCTTTAAACCCTTAAGGAAGGAAGTATGAAGATATGATTGTTACAATAGATTTTTCAGGCTTCTTTTTTACGGATGTGAGAAGAATTCTTTGTGACAGCAGATTTAGGAAAGAGGCAGGAAAAGGGATAAGTGCTGATGAGATTAATTGTTGCTACTGAACAGTAAAAAACTGGGCTTAAAGATGATAGAGAGAAGCCATGTTTTGGACAAACCTCTAACATTGCTCTGTAAAGCAGAAAACCTAAATTAATCCTGTGTTTGGTTTTAGATTTGTGGCTTGTAAAGACTAAACATAGTTTTGCATTTTTTCCTTCCCATATGTGACAAGCTGAAGTTTAAGTATTCCCTCTTATGCCATTAAATAATTCAGGCTTGTCTCTGAGGGGAATATAGCAGATGTGCAAATGGTCCCTGTGCTCACCACAGAAATGCTCTCCAGAGCCCAGTGAGCTGGCATGACTTCAGTGCACAGGGCTCTGCCATCCTGCCACCAACACCAGCTGGTGATCTGTGAGGGTGAGCACGGGAGCAGGGGCTGCTGTGCTCTGCTCCTGCTCTCAGACCATGGGGCACTGCAGCCAGGACACCCAGCAGGTGCTTTGTGTGCAGCTGTGCTGCACAGAGACACGTCCTGGCCTCTGTGTGTGCCATCAAATCCCACACCAGGGGACACTTCACATCTTTCACTAGCTACATCAATTGCGCTCTGAGGTTTTTATGGCATTTTCATGTCTGCCTTCTCTTCTGCCTTCTTTGCTCTGTGCCCCATTTTTCATGAGAGCAAATTCCTCCCCTCTCTCTCTCCTGATCCTTGAAAAAAAAAAAATCAGTTTTATGTAATTTGCTTCTTATATTTTCTCTTCAGTACCCGCGGCAGCTGCTTTGCAGGTCCCCTGCTGTGCAAATCGCCCTTCACAGAGGAAGATCTTCCTGTCAGTGACTGACAAGAGGTGCCAGGAGCAGGCTACGAGACTTTTGAAACCTGTGAGTTGGCAAATCAGCAGGTACCAGTGTGCAGTTCTGGATACACCCCTAGCATTAGTTCCTAACTTGTATCAAAGAGTTTTTCGGATGATATGGCCCACAGGCAGAGATTCAGGTTAAAAGGAACACAGTGTCTGGCTGCATCTATCATCTAGGGTTTTTTGTTTTAAATATAATGACACCAGCGATTTGTTCTTAAGGAGGATTTTGACTTGTGTTTTGTTGTTGTTTTTTGTTTGTTTGTTTGTTGGAGGTTTTGTTGTTTTTTTTATTTTATAGGAACTGTGTTTACAACAGCCTAAACAAGGAGAAAATATTCTTAGTACTAAACAACTCTTGTTTTTCTTCTCCAAAGAAATAAAGATGTTTTTCATATTTTCTGAGACTGACAATGTTGAAGATGTTAAGATACATGATAAAGGGAAGAAGGAAGAGATCTGCTGTAACTACTATTTTCTTTACAGAAAGACATGGGGTTTTTAGGTGGGACTGGGAATGCCTCGGACAGTCCTCTCTCCTTGATGCACAGTAAAAGGCAAAGGGTCTGGAGGGGTTTGGAAACTTGGTTTAGTTATTGAACCATCTTAAAGAGGTTTAAAATCAGTCCTAAATGAAAGCACTTTGCAGAAGAAGGTGTAGCTTTCAGGCAAAACAACACTTGAATCAAATGCAGAATAAATAGCCTGAGTAAAGGACACAGAATTTGGTCCACTGTGATCATTTGATCTCAGTGGCTTAAGGCTTTGCATGCTTCATACTTGCAAACCAGCTGTGAAATGCAGGAAATACAAGTAGCCGTGGTCTGACATTTCCCCATCTGTTCCTAATATTTAATAATTTGCTCTCTTCTCTGAGCATATTAAGTTTATTTATAAATTTAAAAAATATGTTTTATTTTATATAATGAGCTTTAAGCTATAATGGCTTTCTTGCTCCAAAGTGGTCAAAGCACCCTCCTTTGCCAGATGGAGGGTATTAACTTTTCTGGAGGGATCTGTGTATAAGGTACAGATGGACAAGACACAGTTTTAGCACACCAGGCTTTTGCCTTGCTGTTCTGTGTGTGTTTCTATTCTCTAGAGCTTCTGTGCAGTGAATATTTTGAAAGGCCTAAATTCATTTTTGCTTTGCTCTGAGGATGATGGAAAGTGAGAAGTAAACCCTGGTTCTCAGAGCTGAGATCAGTGCTTTATCAGCCATAAACCCTCCCCTTCCCTTTGAAAAGCTTGCTAAGAATTACCCTCACCATCAGTACGAATTTTGCTGTTGAACTGAACAGCACCAAGCACAACTAAACTGAACTTCAGCTAAGAACAGCTTTTGAAATATTTTAGGAAAGTCTTGTTTTCATGTATGAGGTTATAAATGATATGGAGTAGAAGAAGATACTGGATCTAAATGCCTGTGCACACAAAAAGTGACAGAGCACAATCTCCAGGTTTATGCTGATAGTTCCCCATTTTAGCAGCTGCTGGGTCCATGTTCATCCTGGGAGTGGGAGGTGTATGGTTCCACACCGTATGCCCCAGAGTGTTACACCAAATGCTGACCTAAATAACTCTCTGGCCTCTGTGCTGCATCATGTTGGTTTCTACAGCAGTCTCAAGTGTTTTCATTTTGTAACAGCTATCATTTTGAGGATGTTTCAAACTGAAATCTAAGGATCTGAAATCAGAGTATACCACAAGCTGCTCCTGCACCTACTGATTTTTATGTATCAGTCCAGTGAAGTGAATGAAAATGTTTGTAGATATAAAGATTTGATCTGTTTAGGCTTCTGTAAATTTTGTGACTATGACATAAAGAATATTCTAATCTATAGGAAACATGGAATAATTAAAAACTTATGGACTTATCTTGCAATAGTTGTCAAAAGAAATTTTCATCAAGTGGCATTTTCCAGGAATGACATGCAACAGTGGGAGGACTGTCATTAGCCAGCATTTTTCACTGCAGCCTCACTGCTGTGGCACTGCTTATGGCAGGGTTCCAACCAAAGGCACCTGTCCTTCCAGCTGACTTGGGTGGCAAAGTAGGGTTGGGACCAGAAAAAGAAAATCTCTTGTTGTTTAACCAGAGGCAAAGTAACAAATCAAGTAGCAGGGGTTACCGTCTGGGCCTGGTGATTAAGAGTGGTACTGTGAAAGCAGATCCTGTGAAAGGTGTGTGGGTACCATGGTGGGGAAGTGACTGACTGCACAATGTGAGCAGGAAAAGGCACAGGAGAGGGCATTCCCCTCTGTGCCCAGCACCTCTGAGGGGGCTGGGACTGCAGCATGCAGGTCTAGTGTTAGATTTGTAAAATGTGGCTAAAAACTGGTAAAATGTAAGCACTGAATAGCAAGGAAAGCCATACAGGGGCTTGGTGGAGCTCTGGCCACAGGATCTGTAACTGATCCAGTCCTCACCTTTGACCATGGGGGTTCCTGTGTCTGTCCAGGCAGCTCCAAAACAAAGCAAGCTGCTCTTCATTCTGGGGAGAGCCTTAAGGGACAAGGATTCCATCTTCCAGGTTTTGCATTGTTGGTTTTTATGGTAATGGGATCTTTTTCCTCGTTTCCATGCAGTACTAGGAAAAACCATTTCTCCACTTCATTACCTTGGGTCTCTCAAGGATAAAAACAAGTACAGCTTAAGTGAAATTGAAGCACTGAAGATGCTAAAAGCAGTATGAGTCTTCCAATTTGAATAATGTTGTTAAAAAATAATTACTGCTGAGGTTGTGGTATCTCCCAGCTATATCAGACACATCTCCAAACTCTACTGCACTGTGGTCTGTTAAACCCCTAAGTGCAAGTCTGTGTAAAGGCACTTGGGAACATTAATTCACAGCTACAGTTCAGGCAAATGAATTTTTCTGAGATTTCCTGTTTAGGAAAGCCTAAGTTTATTACAAGAGGTCTGGCTAACAGCCCTGAAATGGAACTGATCACAAGAATAAGCATTTCTATGGCATTCCTGCTACAAACCCTCATCAATATTTTTCCTGTAACTCCCATCCTCTATATCCTGAAAATAACACAAGTAAATCCCCAGTCCTTAACACATATTGAAAAACCTACTAAGTGAAAGGAATACCATAATAAATGATCAAGTATAAAAAGTTGCTTTGGCTAAGATGTTTCCCAGAAGTGATACAACAAAATTTAAATCAATTGATTTCCCTGGAAAAAGTCTAATATGTCTCTGCAGCAATTCTTCAGCGTGTTTCTCTAGGTTTCATATAATTTCAGGAATGGCTTTTTGGAGCAGTTTTCACAGAAACCACAGAAGGAAGGAGGCATTACCTGAATGAATAATAAGCATAATATGCTGAGCAGATGGTGCAGACATCTAGGATCTAATTTCTACTAGACTTGAAATGTAATCACTCACCTGACTTTATGTTTTCTGTGTGAGGATAACAAAAGCATCTTTGGAAAAATTCCAGCTTTCCCTCTAAAATTCAAGCATTTTCCAAAAAACCTTTGAGATTTTTTTATTTTCCTTTGCCAAAGAAAAATTGATAGTGTTCTTAGAGCTAAAACATTTTGATGTGGAGCTGGAACACGATTTTCATTTTTAAAATTTAATTTTCAAGTTGAAAATTCTTGTAGTTTGTAGGATACTTGAAAGTTTCCAGGCAGATTTTTTTGGAAGAAGAATAAGATGAAAAGAGTAATGATTATCTTGGTGAAAATGAATAGAGATCCAGTTTTTGATTCACAGTGCAGCTTTAAGAAAGCCATTCTGGATTTCTGCCTATACTGTGACAGTAACTGAGACGTGTATATTATGTTAAGTCTTCTTTATTTTTTTTATTTTTCACTTAGGTATTTTTTTTAATTTCAATAACTGACACCTTCTTTCTTCCTTTTTTTTCCCATGCACTTTATTTGTTAAATTTTATCTCTGTGTCAGTATTTCATTATTCTTTTAAATCCCTTCCTTCTTCCCTCACAATTTTAAACCTAGCTAGATTTATTTAACTGCTTTCCTTCACTTTTTCCCCTTGTCATTATCCTCTTCCTTTCTTTCATTTCTTTTTCCATATTTTTTTTTCTCATAAATTCCTTGTTTAAAAATCCTACACCCTGTACACTTTTCTTTCTCAGTGGAAGAGAAATAGTGAAGAGACTGCTGCTGTCTGAGTAGGTTACACGGGTATTTGGGGGTGTGTGGCAGGGTTTTGGTAGTGGGGGTCTCCAGAAGTGGCCTCTGTGAGAAGATTCCCCCATGTCCAGTGAAGGTCCAAGAGAGATTCTGCACTGGCCAAGGCTGTGGGGAAACAGGTGGAGAGTTCAGGAGTAAAGTGAAACCTGGGAAGAAGGGAGGGTGAAGGAAAGGTGTTCTAAGGTTTAGTCTTTATTTTACACTACTGACCCACAAGTCTTTTGTTACCATTCCTGGTGGGTACCTGCTCCCTTGGGGAAGACAGTGCTGAGGGATGGCAACTGTAGTATCAAAATGCAGTTTAGCCTGTGCCAAACTGAGCAGCTATCTCAGCTAACAGATATTGAGCATTTGGTTCTTTCTTTTTTCTAAATATTTAATTTAATTGTGCATTTCAGAGTACTGCAGCCTGTAGCTAGGAGAATAGGAGAGAGGTGGAGGGGCTGGAATTCAGGGGCAAGCCAAGCTATGGACAGCAAAAAGGGCTTGGCTGGCTGAGTGCTGGACTGGGTTAATGTGCATAGCTGGATGTCTCAATAACCTCCTTTCTTCCTTCTCTGAAGGACACTCTTCATTTTGCCGTTTCCTTTCCTGATTTGTAGATTTCCTTTCCCCCCTGATTCACCTTTGACAATGAGTTTTGCTGTGTAAATATGGGAATTATTCATACATCAAATAGTATCTCTTGAAATCCTCTGGAAAGTTTTAACAAATAGACAAATTTTCACCTGGTATTTCGCTCTTTCTGAGGTGGCTCTAAAACAGAATCAGAACTGTTCCCACAGTCATAAAGATTGAAGAGCAGGCTTTTTTCTCAACAGTCTAGAGCTTCCAAATCAGTCTTTTGAGGCTACAAACCTTCAACTCATCCCTGCCTCCTGCACAGGCAGACACCTGTGGAATCCCTGAGACATGGCTCTGTTTTGTTGCAGGACTGGATGTTATAATCACCTTGTGCTGCTGAAGCTCTTTGTGAGTTTCAGTCTCCACCAGCAAGTTGCTGCTAAACTCCCTTTTCAATACTTAACTTTGGAATTTGTAAAAATGGGCCAAAAATGTGTCCTGTTTTTTAGTAAAATGCACAAAATGGACAGTTCACGTGATAAAAGCCATAAAAGAGCTTTTGTTTTGAATACAAGAGGCACTGTTTCTCTGCAGGTGTTTGCATGAGGGAAAGCTGCAAGGGTAGCATTTGTCAGCTTAAATAATAAGCACAGACCCAAGTATCTTCCCCCACCAATGATTCCTCCAGTGAATATGATCATGAAGGAAACTGAATTCAAACATCAGCTTATTCTCATGCTAATTAGTGCACTCCCTGGCTCTCTCACAAGATAACAGTAATCCAAACAGAATCCAAAGCAACTTCTGCTGGGTTTTGGTGGTTAACACTGTAACTGAACTATTTTAGAAGAATGCAGCCCTAAGAGTAGGTGTGAGTGTGGCTTTGGAGGTAGGGCCCAGGCTCAGGGCTGGTGTTAATTGGTGCTCAGCCCAGTGAAGCTAATGGTGAGAGAAGCTGCCTCAGGGTGTCTATCTGTTTATGTAGCTCCACTCTCCCCTAGGCTACTTCCCTGACTTAATCCTCCCCTATCCAGCTTAGAAATGCATTTCTTTTCCTCATTTAAGATTCTGTAGACCCTTCATATTTAGTATTAGTATAAAGAGGGAACAGAGCCTCAGGAGAAAGATCAGAGTTTCTGTTCTGTTGAGGCATCAGAGTCATTCTTCCCTTAATGAAGAGAAACAGCAGGATGGATAAAAAATCAATGACTTAAAAATAAATTGGGCTTTTAATTTTAAGTTTAAAAAAAGTCTTACTTGAATGAAACTTCAAAATTAAGTTCTAAACCCACATTGAGTCCAATTTATTCTGATGCATTAAATAATTCAAAGTTAAAAAAAACCAAAAACCCAAAACCCAAAATGTGTTGCTGGCAAGGTGCTCACATCAGGTCAGTGAATCACTACTTGTTACCAGTGAAAAGAGCACAGTTCTCCTATGTTCCATTTACTCAATTTCATTCAGTGATTAAAGTCAATATGTGGGATACTGAGAGATGTTTTCACTGTATACTCTTCTGTTATATTCCTAAAAAAGATAATGATATTAAAATTTTGTCTCAAAATGAAATATATCCATTTTGCCATGTCTGTCTCTGAAAAAGCAAGATGCTTCTTTACTATAAGCATAATGGTTGGAAACAACCATTGCAAGCCAAGCCTTCCTTTGTTGATTAAAACAATTAATTTGAAAAGGAAGATGTAGTTTGATAACTGTATATTTTCCCCTTGGATTAATTTTAATTTATAAGTATTGCATTATAAGCCACATTTTTGTACATTGTTTCCTTCTGTAGTTGCTTTAATAGATGTGTATAGTCAGAAAGCCCTGTCTGACAAAATGAAATGGCTATAATTAGTCATAAATCAGCATGCTTTAAAAATGACCAGCCAGAGATAATCAGCCTCACTTTAGGAAAATAACAGTAATAGCGATACAAAACAAGACAAAACCAAATCAGTTTTCTGCTTGCTGACTTAAAGGTCATGATTCTCTATCACATTGTTCTGTTCTCAGCCTTCACACAACTTGCTAAAACAGCCACAGGTCCAGCTCCTCAGGGTTTAGTGTGCAATCAACCAATAACATGTTATAGGATAGGTTATTCACTGGAAAAATGTCACTGCCACCACCTTTTGGCATGCCTTTGACACTCTTGAAAAACAAGAGCCCTAGATATCTGCCGGGGAGGGGGATGGTATGTGGGCAGAGCCTGTCCTTTGATTCACACACATCCTTGATTTCTCTTTCATTCCAGGAAGTGAGACTACCTGTCCATCCTTAGCAAGTTACCCGTGTGCATGTGACCATTATCCGGGTAGAGAAAACACAGCAGCCCCTGCAGATGAGAGGTTGGTCAGCAAATCTGCAGGAAACATAAATGGGAGGAAGAATTTGCTCAGAAGGCTGAGCAGCTCTTCACAGCCCAAATTAAAATATTGCCACTTATTTGGGACTGATCTCGATGCATGAACACTTTATTTGATTCATTGAGTTTATTCGAGTTGTTTTCAGTGTCAGTAAATGGAAACACGTCCATGGTTGTAGCACCTGAAGGTGTGCTCAATCTGCCTTCAGGACTCACTGACAGCCTTTGCACTGGCAGGTAAAATTCACTTTGGAACTGGAAAATCCTGAAAAAAGCAAAAGTGGACTGTCCTTGAGCACTGCAGAGTAAAGGCCTAATCTGGGTTTGGGTTCTGACTCCTAACACTGCTGTATCGTGGGCTGGGGGGAAGCTGTTATGTGACTTTTCCAACCTGTGCAGTGTGTGTGTGAAAAGGCAAATTCTGTTGTGCAAAGAAAGGAAGTTTCACATTTGCACAGGCAGTTGTTTCAGGATTTACCCCAATACGGACTATTGACGGGAGTAACATTTCTGCTTACACACCAATATCCTTGTTTCTTTTGTAAAAGCTTTTTCCCCCCTCCTCCTCCGCTCCCATCCCCCTGTTGTCTTTGTGCCTAGTATTTTTCCACACTTTATTTCCTAAAAGACTAGCAGGTTTGACGATGCATTGTGATTTCTTTTCTACAGGGCTTTATGAAGGAAGCTGGAGGCAGTTCTCATTAGTCTCACTGACATCTTTTATCACTTATCAGAGGAACAAGCAAACGGAGAGCAATTCCTTTGATCATGGCAAAAGTAGAAAGAGTATTAAAAACCCTATGAAGATTCGCTAAGTAGAAAGTGGAAAAGACAGTCTGTGGCATGTTTCAAAGTAGTAACATGATTTAAAGTTGCCAGATTTGCTTGTATATATTAAAGAATTGTTAATGATGCCACATTTTACATGCATCCTTAAGTCTTTGTTTTTTTTGTTTTCGTTTGTTGTTTTTTTTAACAGGCAAAGGAGTTCTTAGGTAGAATGGATGGATTAGATCAATTGAAAAATATCTCTAAAAGGTGAGCTGTGTCAGAGAGGAATTCTGTGATTCAATGAAAATTCTTGAAAATAAAAATAAGGTTGTAAAGGTAGCACAATGGATTGAAAAAGAAACTCGCTCTCATGGGAGAATGTTAAGAAATCTTAAGAATTCCTTTTCTTTGGGAGGCATTCTGTGGTGAATCAATGCATGTTTGTGAAGACTGCATATAGAGACTGCAATGCTTGCAATTATCCATGTATACCTGACTGCCTAGCTCTGACCTCAGAGTGCTGCTGCTTCTTCATTCTGTGGAGAAAATAAGACTTTTTCAGTGGTTCTGAGTATTGATTCATCTACCATGATGTCCTCGTCTTCTGCCTTACATCATTACCAACAGGGCATGGACAAAGACAAGTGACTCTACCTTCCTACCCACAGTTAATGAGCATTATGTACTCCAGATCCACTGGTGTTTTTCTGTATGGCTGCAGCTCAGTTTTCCACTGATTAAAAATCCCTTCTCAATTTCTATGCGGTGATCAGCTCATATCTCAAAGCATGAGCTTTGATTCAAATTGCCCTTTAAAATCTATTTCTCAACCTGTGAAAATACAGAGATCACAACTATTTAGGCAATTTTTCAACATGGACTCTGTGCCAGCCTTGTCCCTGCAGCATTTTTTACTACCATAGCTAATTCTTAACTATGTTGATTTTGATTTGGATGCAATGTAATGCAATGCATTTCTATAGCACCTTTTGTGCAAGCATCCCAGAGCACTTTCTGATCAAGCTAAAATTATCTCTGAACTACATACAAACTCCAAAAAGATTCATTTAAAAAAAAACCAAAAAACCAAAACAACTAGTAAAAAAAACCCCACCAACTGATAAATAGGATATAGAAGTTTATGCAGTCAGTTCAAAGTTAAAACAGGCAGAGGGGCAAATTCTCTCTTATGCCAGAGTAAGAGGATGAGGTAATTCAAGGTATTTCTTTCTAGCAAGCTTGGGGTGTGACTCTCCAAGCAGAGCAATGCACTGCACTGACTCTGCTGGCCAGAAGGAATTGCATGAGAGCTATGAACGACCTGGAGGTGGCAGGTGAAGCAGTACAAGGGTGGGTTATCAGATCTCCCTTTGTGTACACATTGTTCTAACCTTTGCTGCTTCTGATAAGGAATGGGAAAGCCACACAATTCTTTGTGATACATGGCCTGGGTCATCTATAAGGAAGACAGTGGGAGAAATAAACAAATAGCTTTGAGGGACATGACTCATGGATCCAAAATGATACAAATGTTTTTGCAGAGCAAGGGGCTTGGAGATAAAGGAAACTTCAATTGGTTTCTCAGGACTGAAAAAAGAAGATTGTTGCCAGAAGCTGTCAGGAGGGACAGGGTGACATGCTGGGGAAGGAGGATAAGAGTTACTTTTCTTTTTCCTAGACCTGGAGATCTTAATGAAAATCAGACTAGCATATGACCTCTTTTATTGTTGTAAGAATTCCTTTGATCCCTTTCTTTTCAATAAGTAGAATGTCTCTTTAAGGCAGTAATTTGATCATCACTATTGTGTCTTCATGGAAGTGAAATGTAGGTTGTGAAGATACATCAAAATAGCAGAGAGATGGTGCCTGGAATAGGCGCTGGTGGTCCAGACTAACACAAAGGGGACCAACGGCAGTTATATCCCTGCTCTTACTAAAATGGTCCTACATGTTTGGTACCAGCTCTGCCTGTCCTGAAGGTCAGACTGGTGGAATTCCTCCTCTGTTGCTTGTCCCTGCTGCTTTCTGAGCAGTGAGACAAAGGGTATCAGTGGCAACCTCAAACCATGGCAGATGTGTGACCAGTGCAGATACTTCAGGGTCATCTTCAACAGGCAGAAAAGTCTTAAGTGGCACTGAAGAAAATAGAGAGACATTTTAAAGCTGCAGTGTTAGGAAAACTAGTATTTGAAGTCTGGCATTTGTTAGAAAGAAGAATGAAAAAATATGTAGAGGAAAGTCGGATTTTTAAGTGCATCTGTGGAAGGAGACATAAGCTCTTGTAAGCATAGCTAATAGATGAAACAAGTTGCATTTTCTGCAGAGATGTGCTTTCTAACACTTGACGGCCCAGACTGTAGCTGAGCATTTACTGCGGGGTGCAGGGTGGGCAGGGAGCATGTCTGTCTGAAAAAAGCTCAGAGGATGAGCTTTTCAGGTTTCTAAGGCTGTGTGTGCTGTTGTGAAATGAGGAAGTTTACCAAAACAAGAAGAAAAATTGTGGAGAACAATGTATTCAGACTACAGTGTTCAGTGAATAAATCCCTTCTGGGCCTGAGGACAGAACAACAGCACGGGTCAGCTGTTAAGGGCACCTCTGGAGCTTGTCTTGCTGCAGCCAGTCCTGTCTGTATGCTGTGGATCACTTGTCAAATTAGGCAACGGTGAGGGGAGAGATGGTCAATGTTCTAGATTTGGAGACCTTTCATAGCTAGTAAATCTATTTTGCTCCAAATATAATTTGCTCCTCTCTGTCTGAGGCAGAGAATGGGATGGGAGGAGGGAGCAGAGGGGTCTCTGGAGCCACACAGTGATGTTGTGAAACAGATACAAATTAGCAGCTATAAACACATCCAGGGGAATGGCTGAACCTCTGGAGTGACACCAAATCTGCCCAGCTCTACCACATGGTTCCTCTGACAGTGGTTAGCTGTGTAATTGTGCTTTGTCTCAACTTTCCACTCGGTGCTTTTGCCATGCTACTGCTCCCTCATCCTCTTTATTGTGAGCATCAGTGGCCAACACAGGGAAAACATGCTGAAATGAGAGAAAGGATATCCTCTGCCTTCATGTCCTGCCTCTTACCTTAGGTTTTGAAGGAGCTTGGGGTGACAGCAGCAAACAAAGGTTGTTTCAGAGCACTCTGCCTTCCAAAAGGAAAATGAATTCCTTTCCCATACAGAAGATTTATATGGCAAATTAGGTCAGTTATCATTAAGCTACTGCACAGCAGGACAAATCATAATTTTAAATACATTTCAAATCTAAGTACATGTAAAATACATTCTGATGCAGTACAAATCAAGCCTCTTACAGTTGCTACATGGACCAGTCAGATGAACATGGAGCATAATAATCAAGGAATAAGTTAGTTGGGCTTACTGCTCCTTGTGAAGACTGTATAATTAATACTGTTTGTGTTTACTTATGACAAAGTATCCTCACTGCTATCTTCTTAGGATAAGAAAAGTATAAATGCATAAACCAAAACCAGTTTTCCCTCAGTCTCTCTGGGGTACTGTTTTTACCATAAAGATCTGCATGACCCTTTGTTCTCAAAAGGAGACGAAATGAATGAAAACTTATACCCTTATGCAACTGACCAACCATTTGTTTCCTTTCCTAGATTTTTTTTTCTCTGTCCTCTTGTTTCACAAATAACAAACTTTTTTCCTGGCTACACCTTTTTGAGTCTCTTTTTTTGATCATCACAATTTAGTTTCATGGCAGACTTTATAATCTCATGGCACCAGAGCCCTCTGCCAAGGTTTATGCAGATTTAAAGCCTGGATTAAATTCACCCAGTATTTATAAAATGTTCTGAACATATGAAGCACCATAAAAACACTGTATCTTTTTTCCTTTTTCTAGTCTTTTTTTTATTTTCTTTTTTTCTTTTCCTTCCCTTCCATGATTTCTGGAAGAAACTGAATAGGAAGGAGGCAGACACCCCTTCGAAGATTTCACCTCCTGAGACTATTCTTTCAAAGACTTTGGCAAAGTCTTCCTGCTTTTTACTGCCTCTGGACTGCCCAGTTCCCTCATGCTGTTTCTAAAAGCTAGCAGATTCTGCAGACACCTTTTGTAAAAAAAAATCTTGATGTAGGGGGAGGCTGCTTTCAAACTCTGGTCTGCAGCTGGCAGTCAGTGGGGGGAGAAGCCAGTCTCCAAATCCAGGCTATCCCAGCAACTCGATAAAAATCATTATTAGCACAAGTCAAGGAACTGCAGGCCTATGCTGGATCTGCTGTGCTTCTCAGGAGCTGCTTCCTAAACCATTTCTATGTGCTGCTGCTTAAAGCACAGATAAAGGAGGTGACTGGGAACTATGGTCCAGGATTAATCATCACTTCTTCCCCTTCTGTGTCATCAACCAGAGGACAATGCTCAAAATCAAAACATGCTTATGGATATTGTTTTCTGTGTATTTATGCCTGTACATAAATTAACAGATGTATTTTGTAGTAGTTGGACTCAAAACAGAATCAGATCTCGTTTTCACACTTGGGAGTGCAGCTTTTTAAAATGGAGTCATTGAACTTTCCCCAGCACTATTCAGGAGGCATTATGGGCCCATTTATTTTTATTTCCCTCCCCCCATTATTTGATAGTTCTTTTAAGAGTTGTGAGTTTTACTCGGTTCCTTTTGATCAGAAGGAAAAGGTACTGTAGGAACTGAGACGCTGCAGTGATTCTGGCTTTGAACTCACCAGGTCTAAAAGCCTGCAAGAACATTTTCTCTTTCAGCTTTCCAGCCAGCTCCTAGAGCTGCCTGATAAAGGGCTGTGGTAAATTGTCCTGAAGGACAGCTGGAAAGCAAGGCGCTACAGTCTGAACCCACAATGGAGCTCAGACATATATATTTAGTTTAATCATATTAAAATTTAAGTGTTAGACTTTAGAGTAGATTTTTTTTTTAAATAAAATTCAAGTCATTAAAAAAAGTTCACTCTTCCATTCCCTTGAGCTTGCAGGGTCCTGAGCTCCTGAAGATGCTGCGGCTCCATCTAGTGGCACAGCAGCCCCTGCCAAGCCTTGGGAACCACTGCCACCCAGGAAAAACAGTGGGATTTAAATCCCACATTTTCGGTAAAATTCTTCAATATTTCTCATCGGTTATTACACAGTCTCACACCATCTGGAATGAAAAATATTTAAATTACACTAATTTAGAGCGTATGTGGAAGTTCATCCAGTGTATTTCTCTGCAGCATTTTTCTGAATAATCACAGACTTATATCTATATTGCTATTTCTAATGAAAGAAGGTAGTATGTTTAAAACTGACACTCTTTCTCTCTCTCTCTCTATATATATGTATATAAAATTGTGTGGTGCTTGTAAAAGTAACTTCAATCCAAATTTCTTAAACATTTGACAAACATTTATTAAGCATCAAAACATTCAAATTTACTTGCTCTTTCCCCTCATCAACCATCTGTCCATCCACACATCCACTGAGTATAGAGACTGTGCACATGTTTATGCAGACAGTAGAACTTATCCTGCTCTCAACTACATTATAACTTAATTTATTTCAGTGTGGCTACTCTCAGCTCTTACTGGTCTGACATGAAAAATTGTGTCTTGTGTATCTATAGACCATATACATATTCAGAAAGTGTGATGAACATATGTTGTAATGTGATCTTAATGTAAATAGGTTGGTTCTTTGGGGTTCTCACCTCATCCAGATGGGAATTGACATTCAGTATTTTACACTATTACAACTGCGTTTAGTTTTTCAACACATCTTGCTCCTGCCTTTGATCTAATAAAAAAAAAATAAACATTCTTGATTTGATTTGCTCAGCCGCTGTCTCAGCCACAAAACCTAGATTTCATCTTGTGTCCTGAACTCGACTCCCATGCTGATTGTACAAATCTGTTGAATTCAATAAATGTATTTAGCCTTATTAAGATTCAGGAAAGCAAATATTATCCTCCAGTGATGCAGCAGATAACAGGAGTTAATAACAAGTATGTGATAAAGATCACAGGATTCCCTGTAAACAAGATGCTGCATTGCACAGAGAGCATCTTGTCTGCATATGTTTCATAAGTAACTAGGCATCCTCATGGGTTTCTTTAGTTATTTTAGAAAGTTGTGTAAACAGTATTATCTACTTAATGCCCCAAATGATATCATAATTGATATGGAAATGGGGCAAAGCTCAATAGATCGCAATGCAACTCTCCATGGACTCTTGGAGAAGATCTGCCCAGATTTTATTTAAATTTCCTTCTTACTTGTATGCAGCCTGTGGTTTGTTAGACATGCCAGGCAGATGTCGGTTGGGCAGCATTTTTTTTTTACCTTTTTTCCTGGGAAAAAGTTAAATGTGAATTTATACTTGGATTGTTATCTGTTGTAGGTATACTTCAGAGATGTCAACAGCAATTGTAAAAGTAAGACCATACTGCAAAGCTCTGATGTGCTGTGTGCTGCTGTTGAGAAAAGTGGATAATAACAGTTTGCTGATGTATACAGTACTCTGTAGTGGTTGTGTGATTCTTCTTGTTTAGACTACAAGAGCACTGGAAAGAAATCCAAAGTTCTAAGAAATACTTAAAACCAGAAAAAATGTATTTGAAAATATTTTTCTGTTCCTTCTTGTGGAAAATGATACTGAAATCTGTAGGTTTTTATATATTCTAAAAAACTCTTAGGCAAGACTTTTGCTTTTTTATTTTTGTAAAGTAGTGGTTAAAATATTTGTGCTATTCAACCACTCATTAGTTCTTCAAATATATTAATTAGTCAGAAATTTTTTCTCTTGCATGGATCTCAGGCAGTTTTCTCAGGTGTCTGACACCAGGCACAAGTGAAGCTGTGTTGTGGCTGCTCATGCAAGATGTACTTAAGAACACACAACTGTGACATGTTTCTTTTTGCAAAGCTGCTTCAGTATTTCTTCAGGCAGTCAGTGTGGTCTCCAGACCACTGTGTTAGACCTTGGGAAAAATCACTTCTCTTACTTGTACCACAATTCCCCCAGCTGCAAAATGGGGAAAATGATACGTTGGAATGTACTGCTAAAATGTAAGTAAAATATAGCTCTACAGAAGAGGCCAAAGCATTATTGGTAGTCAAAAGAAATCTGAGATTTGATTAGTTGATCAAAGTTGCTCAGTGGGCTTGTGACACTGCCAAGAGCAGGGCTTGGGTCTCAAGACCTTCAGCTGGAGGGTACAGAGCCACCTTCCAGAACGGCTGATGAAGGTTAATGATGCAAACAGGACAAATCCCAGGAACAAATGCTTGTTCCCATCTATTTCCTTAAACTGAAGAAATATTTTTTAAAAAGGATGCATTGTTTGGGGAGACAGGAAAAGGATGAAATGGATTTATTTATAAAACACACTTTTATCACTCAAATATTGTACAGCAGTGAAGAGTGGAAATAAAATGGCTGTGAGGAAGCAGAAACCCCTAATTTATGTTATGCTCTTGCATATGTATCATGAACAAGGTTTCCCTCTTCCAAAATAGTCTCACTGATGCAATCCTGTTCCCTTCTGGTGGCCTGACACCTGGAGGGGTGAGATGTGTGCTCTGGGGACAGCACATGGACCCCTTGGAGACTGCACAAGCATTCCAGCCATTGTTTCTCCAGAGGCTTCTCAACAGGAGTTAAGGGAGGGCAACAGGTAAGCAAGACAGGTGGGTGTGCATGAAAATGGTAACTCTTCCTCTTTTGAACCATTCTCAAAACATTATTCAGAGGAAAACTAAGATGAGGTGGCTGGTGTAGAGCACCAGTTCCATTGTTTTATACCTTATGGAAAATCCAGGACAACACAGCAGCACTGCTCTTTTGTTGCAAAGGTAATGGGAAAGATGCTAATCTTGTTTGTCTGCATGCAGGAAATCTGTCCTGCCTGTCCACATAGTTTTGACTGTGGAAGATAAAGCCATGTACAAGCAGAGGGAACCTGGTCCTTGCAGGCTGTCCTTACCAGTGGAAGACATTATGGGAGCATTACCTTTTAGTTTAATAACATGTAACTCACTTTGATGTAAAAATCAACTAAAAAAGAATATGCAGAAGTTGACTCTTGAAATGTGTGTAAAACATAGCAGAATTCTTTGGCAGGTCCAACCACTCTGAGATTTTACATCTGAGAAATCAGAATTGGTGGATTGTCTGTGGGGCTGATCAGCCAGCTTTGTCTCACTACAGTACAATGTAATATAGAGATAACTCTGTAACTTCTCTGGTTTATAAGGAAATAACACCTGATTCTAAAGTGAGACTGCACTGGTACAGAAACTGCAATCCACAATAAGTAGTTTTGGCAACTCATTACCTCTTAAATTCTCTTCTGCCTCAAGATATCCTTGAGAATTAAAATAGGCTTGTTTAAATCAAAGTTGCCTCTATCCTAATTTCCAAGTTAAATGCTGGACTTAACTTATTTGGTCAAGTTTCACAGCTGTTCTGTTCTCTGAGTATTCAAAACCTGAATGAGGAAACTTTATGGGGAAGTACTGTGTGAGGAATTAGGGTCACAGAGATTAAGTCACTTGTGCTAAGTTCAGACCAAGTCTGTGGCAGAGCTCCAGGTGAAATCCAGGCTCTGTGGGTCCCCATTTGTTGCCATAACTCTTCTAGCTTTTTCTTTCCAAGGATTTTCAATGTCATCTCTGGGGAGATTAATAAATCCTACATCTTACAGATGTGCTGCTTTCCTGGTAATTGTCCTTGCTAGACATCAAGTACTTGTAGACCTTCTAATCTTGTGGTCAGCTGCAAGGTGAGGGTCTGTGGGTGCAGGTAGATATCCATGGACCATCCCACAGAAACTGAGGAGAATCCCAGAGAACTGTGCCTGGGATGCTGCACACAAGGATGGGAGGGGGCAAAAGGGAGGAAGTAACTTTTTCCTAGCCTTTTGGTGTTTGGTCACAATCTGTTGTGGAGTTAGAGCAGTGTGAAGGCCATGCTTCCTTTCTGCCTGAACTTTTAACTGCCTGAGTGTGATGCAGACCTGCTTTTGTCTTCACTGCTTTGTTACTGATTCACACAGCCTCTAAGAAGGTGTTACCTTTGATCCATTTTAGCTGTCCTGCAATATGCTATGTTGTGGGAAGATTAGCCCTTAAGTCTCTTAATTAATTACTCTTAATTCTATTACTTTTGGTATAACTAGAAAAAATAATAATTGTCAAATAACAAATAATCCATGTATTTTGTGTTTAATGCCTAGCTGTTAATAGCTACTTAAAATATTAACTTTCCACCCTAGACAGTCCTATTATTCTGTATTTTTTTCAAGACATCCTTCTTGTAACAATGCACAACAAAGTTTTTCAGCTTCAGTGCAATTCCAATTAACTGAATTTTTCATGTCTCGGGGAGGTAAATTAATACAGTTATTCCTAATTTATAGTCAATGCCATTGTGATGCAGGTAGTATCTGTAATGGGAGTACAGGGCTGAAAGTACTCAGTGGACTACGTTCAGCAGACAATAATGATGCATGCTAGATAATGACATGCTAACAACAATATTTATGAGAATTAATTTACCAGATTAAATAAGTTATGGGAGAGACCTTAGAGCTGAGGAAAATTACCAAGGCAGGCAAGCACACAAGAATGTGCCTTCAATGCAGAAAGTCATAAAACAGTGTTAGTTACAAAAGGGAAATGTAGTCCCTCATCTGTGATGGAGTGATCATCACTTGTAGTTTTTGCTCCCACCAAAGTTGCTTCTAAATCTTCCCCCTCCTCCTGCCCACAGCAGCTGAATTCAGTGGGAACAGGACCAATCCCTCAGAAATGGCAAAGAGCCATTTGATGGGGCCCCAGCTGGAGGAGTGAAAAGCTACATTCAGTGCCGGAAGTTGCACCCTTTAGATTGCATCTACTGAGAACATTTTTTTTTTCTTGAAAGGAAGTGGTTTCCACATGAACAAGCAACGCCTCTGATCCTGTAGATTGTCAAGTGCTTTATTAATTGTATTTTCTTATTCTGACTTTTCACACAAAATAAACTCTGTTGAAAATAACCAAATCATAAATGATTATTTTCTTGCAAATTTCCTTCAAAACACCTTAAAGTGCTCCTCACGTATTCCTCATGTCTGTACAGTAGATGTAACATATTCCCACATAGATGTTAATATCCCTTTGAATATAAAAGATATTTAATTTAATTTTTTCCTATTAACACTTATGCAAGCCAAACAGGTAATAAACAGGTAATATCCAGTTCTCACTCTTTCATGAGTTTGCTCTTTCATTAATTTTTCCTTGTGCTCACCGTACGTACTCCCGAACTGCAAGTTCTTTCAGGGTGAAAACCCGTACGGGATCTTTCTTTGTCTTCCATTCTTCCAGTTTTTCTTGCAAAGACAGAAAATCCTTGCCAAGTTCATATGCCAGAGTGATCATTGTATCTAAGAGTGGAATATAATACCTGTGGCTGCTGTGCACACGAAGGCGTGACAGAGCTTTTTCTCCATATTCAAAGGCGCTGGCTGGGTTTTCCAGGTCCTTGTGGCACACCACGATGGCACAGAGAGTAGGGACAATTGCAACAGGGTTCCCTCTGGTCAGCCTTTCCTGCAGCCCAATGACTTCCAAAAGGATTTCCAAAGCTTTGGTGTACTGGCCACCCCGCAGGCAACCATATGCTTCCTGAAGCTCCGGCCTTGTTAAAAAGTCAATAAATTTTTTTGATCTTCTGATGTATTTCATAGAATATAAGAGTCTCAGGTAGTCCTTGAAGGCTAATTTTCTTTCATTGATTATTTCCTCTGTGAAGTTCCCTGTTAGAATTTTTTTGGGAAAGGTTACATCTTCCATTTCTTCGCTAAATTCCTCCAGCAGATTTCTGTGCAGTTTCTCAAAATCTGAATAACGCCGTTCAATTACAGACTTGTTGCTGTCAAAACTCCCTGTTTGCAAAATGATGATTTTATACATCTAAACACAATCAAAGAGAAAAAATAAGCATGAGAAGGGACCATTCCAGCCCCAGTGCAGTCACATTTTGTCTGGTACTATTATAAAAAGACTTTGTACTTTGTTTATAACAGCCATGGCTGCTGCAATCAATCATTTTCAGTGAACTGAATGGATTTCCCAGACTTAATATTGAATGTCATCTATTTTACATCGGTCATAATATTCAGAAATGCTCTTTGTATAAGACATTCCTAGGGATTTGGGGTGTTAGTAATGCTGTGAAAGAAGAGGGAGTATTTGGCAATATATCTGGTGTGTGCAAAAATAAGATGGAACAACTCCAAATCCTTTTCTTCCCTCTAAATCATTGCCCTGTATTCAAACTTACTTCACATTTAAATAATACAAAAAAGTGACATTTCTACACCAATCTGCTATCCAAAGCCCTTCACTAGCAGCTAACAGCTGTGCTGCCCCACACTGACAGTACTCTAGATCACATCTTCCTCAGCTCTTTACTAGCCCCAAAAAGCCCATAATAAGTGTGGTATTGGGCAAATAGCTGCAAACCAAAATTCTGTGCTGTGCTGTCCAAATAATCTCTTCTGGTTCTGATCCAAGCACAGTGATGTTGAGGGGGGGGCCAATCCCTAACGTGTGTAAACCATGGTAACTCCATGGGGTCAGTTTATCTGTATCACCAGACACCAGCTAAGGACACAAACTGTTGACCTCTTGGATGATGACCATGTTCACTTTCAACTTCACCCTGTTCCCATTGATTTACACAGGAGCTGGAGGGGTTTTGCTCATGCCAGTTATTTTCTTTGCTGCTGTTGAAGGGTACAAACCAGTACTCGCACTATGCCTGTCTGGTTTTCCTCCTTGTTTTTTCTTAAAGAGAAATTCTCTCTTTTAATCTTCATAAATTATCTTTACAGGCACTTCTTGAAAGGTTTCTAAATTTGAGCTGACTTCTCTGATCTCTTTTCATTTGTAAGCACTGTGACATTTTCCTATACTTTGTCCTGCTCCCTGCTGAAAAGTGTATATATGCCTGATGCATTCTAAAACAATCATAAGAGCAATTTTTTTAAGCTATCATTTTATCAAGGGCAGCTAAGTGAATAATTTACAAGTACTTGCCTTTTTTTATTTGTGGAGTGTGCATGAAAAAGGCAAGAAGTAGCACTTAATTAGACTGTCATTCTAGTTGGCTCAATTTTGTTGTAATGTAAATCTTTTTTGCCTAGGCTTGTGACTTATGACTAAGTTTAATTGCACATATGCTGAATGATACTCTTGCTCTCATGCAGTTACACAAACCCAATTTTTAGCTATTCAGAAGCTGAATACTCAGGAATGTATGCAAGAAGAGCAGCAACTAAGTGGGTGTGTCCAGCACGCAACAAGATCTTAGGACAGTCTCCAAAACATTTACCTACTTCAAATTCTACCAAACTGGATCACCCAGTATCAGCAATGCTGACTGTTGGCATTTTTCGTCTACAGATCTCACAGACTGTAGCAAACAAGCAATACATCCCTATCTGAATTTCACAGGAGTACTAAAAGGCACTCGCTCTAGATCAGTCCTTCTGAAGGCCAGGAGTAGAATCAGAAATAAAACTAAGTGTCAGTACTGTGAAAAAAGATACAAACTCCAACCTACTTGGTTGTTCCCACTCTTCATACTTATGTTTCATTTTGAAAATATGACAGAAATATGCCACCTAAGGGAGCTCCAAGTAGGGAAGGGGAACAATCCCAAGCGATCTAGCTGGAGGATGTCTTTGACTTTGCCAACATCAAAGAATTCTGCACTTGTGCTAAGAGAAGCCTCTGATGTGGAAGTTATACAAATGCACTGCAGCTGCTACAGCTGGCTAGCTCAGTGGAAGTGTAAATATACAGATATTTTTACATTTGTGTGAATTTCCTTAATGTTGACAAAACTGTGTTTTAAGGATACTCAAGATGCTAATTTATTTGATAACACTTTTCCACTGCAGTAGATTTTGTGAATTGACTGTCAGAGGGTTTTTTCAGATCCAGATTCCACCAGCCAGGCCCATACAATCAGTGAGAACAGGTTCTACTCAGTGTGATCATGGCTTGCAAAACTTGGCCCTTGGTGAGGCTTTCATGTAGTGAGGCCTGCTGTGTGCTCTGCAGACCCCTGTAGAGTGAATAAAAATTAATGATCTTCTTACATATTAATTTCTTATCTTACCACATATTTAGATAAGTGGTGCTCTACAATTCTGGTTGATGGGATTTCAAAAAGGAGTTTGATTTGTTTGCACTGGCGTTTTTCATTCCTCCAATATTCCTGAAGCTCCTTAGTGGTCATCGAAGAGTTGGGACTGAGGGTTGCACTGGAATCTAAAACCAATATATTTAGTATTTCAGATTATATTTTTGCATTTGGAAAGAAAATTCTTATGTATTTGTTGTGAAAGGACAGCCTAGGTTTTCTCTTGCTGTAACAGTGAGACTTAAAGACTGATAAAATAAGTGATTTCACTGCTAATAGACAGGAGCAGATGCTTTGAAGAAAGCTATTAGGGTCTGAAATTTTGAAAGAAAACATATCACCTGCAGAATACAAAATTGTAGAGAACACACTGCCACAAAATATTGTATATCAAGATTGTAACCTAGGGCACAATCTAAGCAGGAGATTTACTTCATCATCCCAGAAGCAGCCCTAAGAAACATTGACTGAATCTTTTGAGTCAGATGTTTCTCCAGGCTTTTTTGTTGCTAAATGGATGAGACAATACAATGCAGCTGCAGATTCAGACATTTATTCAAAAACTGACCCTGCTCAAATATGGGGTTTGTCAGTAATAGGAGAAAGCTGAGAAAACACGAATATTCTAACCTCAAAGTTGCATAGCCAGCTCAGCTGAAGGAGGAATTCTCACATTCTCTCTTTTTTTTTTTTTTTTTTGTATCTGAACTGATCACACAGTTCATCTACAAATATTTTATATACAAATATGTAATTTACCTCACTCCTTTCCCCTCTCTCTCTTCCCACAGTCACATATACACATACACACTCACATACACACACACATATATATATACACACACATATATATGTGTGTGCATATATAAAAAATATGGGACAGCTGGTTGGAGAGTTTGCTTACAGGAGAATTTGATGTAGCATTTCAAAAAGGCAATTTCTCTGTCTTTGAAATCTACTGACAATAGATTTCGTCAGGTGGCATACAGGCTAGCAAAGTGGATAAAAGAAATGGAATATTTGTATCTCAGACATTGGTCCCAGTTTCTAATCAAGGATGCCTTTGTCAAGGCAGTCAGCTGAAGTCAGTCTGCAGTGCATCTAACATTCTGCCAGTGGAGGTGGAGGAGCACAACTGAAGGGTAAGAGAACAGCTTGATGCAGAAATAGATTTGTAAAGGCCCCACAGTACTCTTTCAGCAGCCTCACTTTTACATGTTCTTAATCATTTGACCATACAGTTTCAATTATCAAGGCCTTGGGGCTTTGGCTCAATCCCTAAAAAGCATCTACTTCCTCGGAGAGGTGGTTTTTATGACATCCTTCCAGACTTAAAATCTTGATGAGATTATATATATTTTGGGTTATACATAACATTTTATTTAATAACAGATGAGAGCAATCTTACGCATGGTGAGTGTTCAGTGCTGCCTCTTTAAAGGCATGTGAGAGCTGCCTGCTTGAGATTATCTTCAGTTTGGTGTCCTTGCTGATACTGCCAAGAAGTTCAGATTTGGTGATGCACAGAAAGTGCACTCCCAAGACCAACCATCTGATGATCACCACTTTCATTCCTGGTGTGTAAATTAAATTTTAGGCATGAGGCATTTGAAAGGAAACCTTTGTGTGTATACACACCAGGATGAGCATGGGTTTCACAATTGCTACATTATTACTACAAGTGTAATCAGGGGTTATTTTCAGTGGAGTATGGCAGTACAACTTTGAATCACTGCTGCAATAAATAAACAAAGTTTTTAATACAAAAGATTAATGGCTAGATCAAAAGATAAACAGCTAGATGAAAAATTAAATTAAAGGATAGCATGAACCTTGCGTGTCATCTTTTTCTGGGTTTTCTTTTCTCACTTGACGTGAAATTTCAACTTTGGGATGATTTTCTTCTTCATCAGATGAACTTGTGGTAGAAGACGTAGTAATTCTGCTTACAGCTTCTAATAGTTCCCTTTCTCCTGTGCAGTGTGAATCTTGGTCCATTGCTTGCTATCACTGAAAGATTACAAACCCCATGACATTTCTTAGTACCACGCCTTTGGTGGATCCTGTTCGGTATTTTTTTGTATTATTCATTGCTCTCTGTGAACTTGAATCAGTGCAACTTCATAAAAACTAAAGTAATAAATAGAATTATCTACATAGTGCAGAACCATCCCTATTACTGTTACCAGTGAGAGTGTTTGGATGTTTTCCTGGCAACTCAAAATCAAACAAGAAAACCATAAGAAGTTATGTTGAATAAGATTAGATGGTGTTGGGGGTTAGCCTTGTTTCTTTTTTTCACCTATAGAATTTTTTCCCAAGAGTTGCAAGGCAACTAATTACTGAGTACTTATCAGTGCTCAGGTGAAACAAAGCATGGAGGCTGGGTGGAGGCTGGCCCTTGGCTACACCCTTGGTCTCTGGGAGTTTCCCCCCGAGGCGGGGGGGAGAAAGACGAGGGCTGGGGGGCAGCTGCACTTTTGGTGTGGTCTGCGTCGGGAGAGGACTGGGCTGCCGTTGCTGCGTGAGTTTTTCACTGGCACCACCGGGATCTGATCCTGAAGAGAGCTGCTATCATCTGCTCATGTGCCCAGGAAAATCCTGATTTCTCCTTTTGCTGCTCTGCTGGAGCTGGCTCAGCCCTGTCCCACTGCCTCGGCGCTGTTTTAGAGCTGCTCTGCACCGCGGGCCCGCACTGCCCTCCCTGCCGGACACCCCTGCCCTCCAGTGACCACCGACGGAGCTCCAAACTTCATCCGATCCACCAGCCCGGGATCCCCCACCGTTCCAGCTTGGTACCTTTTTTTTGGAGTCCCCAGAGACCAGACTGCCCCGGGTTTTGTGAAACCAAGCTCCGTCAAGGCCCCTGGTTCTGTTCGCTATTAATTGCTGTAGTTGTTGTTGTTTGTTTGCCTTGTTATACCTATTAGTAAAGAACTGTTATTCCTATCCCCATATCTCTGCCTGAGAGCCCTTTTAATTTTCTAAATTATAATAATTTGAGGGAAGGGGATTTGAATTATCCATTCCAAGAGAGGCCCTGCCTCTCTTTAGCAGATACCTGTCTTCTTTCAAAACCAAGACAGATGGGGAGCTCAGTTCTTACCTATGAGAATTTTGTCATGAACTTCAGTGTGGGCAGATTTCTTCTTCCTCGTATTTTGTCCTCAAGCTTGCAAGTATGAACTCAGATGAACTAAACATCTTTGAGATAATTAGTATAAACAGCAGGCTGTTATGCTTACACTGTTAAAATTTACTGTTCTCACGACTCAAAAACTTATTGTCTGTTCTTAATCACAACCTGTAGGACAAAATAGGGTGATACCTAAAATAGTATAAAGCTTTTTCATATTTCACAGTTTTAGGTTCCCTCCAGAGACTTGTGTGTACTGTGAAAACAAAACAACTGACTTCGACAATGGCTTGGTGGAAGGAGATCTGAATTTTCTAATTATTATACAGAAGTATTCTACTTTTATTTGTTCTTTTACCCAACATATACTGTGCTATATTACATCTGCTAGGGCCACTATTTTACCATGTACTGACAAAACATTTAACACAATATACTCCTACTCCAGAGACCAGGTTGGCCATTCTGCTGCTTTAAATACCTCCACATTTAAGGACATTTTTTGTTTTGTTGGTGGTTTTTTTAAACAAACAAACACAACCTACCTGTTAGACCACTGTGTTATACAAGCAGTTGAAAAAGTTCTAAGAACATCCTAACAACCTTGCCCAGGTGCTGTGTTCCCTTAGCATGAGTGAAGTGCTGCTTGCAGTTCAGCCAGTGAGTGAAAACCAAATAACACAACACAGTTTTACGAGAAACCCTGCTAAAATAATGCCCAGCAGTGGTTATTAAGTAATGGGAGGGTTTAGGAGGGTTGTTGCTACATATCATTTTGCCTCCAGTTGTCTACTACACAGTTACGCAATGCTGGATACAGAGGTGAGGAAACTCCTTCAGACTTATTGATTTCTGGCAAGCTGCAAGGTTATAAAAAGAAAAGAAATTACTTTCCCCACTGGAAATAATGGAAGTGCAAACCACTTTCCTCTAACAGAAACCTTTCCTTTGGCTGGCTTGCACAAGCAAGTATACAGATGTTGTCATCCTCCTTAATAAAAGCATCATGGGAGCCCTTATGCTTGGAGTGAAAGTTCTCACTGTTCTTCAGTCCTCCTTATGATCTGCTTTCTGAACATGAAGAATAGCCACTTACTGTTTAACTGCTCAGTCTTCTGAAAATCTCAACACTTTATCCCAAGGGCATACATAGTAGATTAAATGAGGAATCCAAAAATGGCCAAACAGATTTAAATGACAACTTTTTCTTGGTTATAACTTGGGATAACTTTATAAGAAAAATTGTATTTACCTTGAAAAAAAATCTTTGTATGTGCATAGTTTTGCATTCATAAATATATATATGAGTATATATGTATATATACGTCTATACACATACATACATACATATACACTATAAATACATATACATACATATATATACACACACACTATTTTAAAACATGGTTTGCCAGGATATATAACACACTTGCAAACAGAAGAATGCAGAAGTGGATGTTATGACACACAAGTCTTGAATATATGTACCTTGAACACTAACACTTCACGCACTTTCATTTTCACAGCTAAAACTCATCGCAAGCTCTTTTAACCAAGCTACTACTTATTTTTCCATATTAAAAAAAAAAAAAAATCAAAACCAGCACAACCTCCCTGCAACAAATTACACGATTTTATCTTGAGCAGACACTCATCCTGTTCTGTTTCGGGGTAAGTGCTGCTGCAGCTCTTTCACTGGGTTTTAAGCAGCACCGGACCCCGAAGCGCCGGGAGCACTCACCTGGAGTTCGGGGCGTTCTTTCAGTCGTGGCACATGCGAGCTCCGAGCGAGGCCCCGCACAGCCCGCCTCGCCTTTCCAAAACGCAGAAAAAGATGTCTGTGCCTTCTTCTAGCGGGCACATTTGTGTCTAACGAAAAGGAAGGAAGAGGGCTCGGTGAAATCACGCTTCCCCGTCCCATTGGCCCGATCGCGCATGAACCCTCCCGTGCCCCGGGCCCGGCCCCGCTCCGGGGCTCCGGCCCCGCTCCGGGGCTCCGGGCACCGCGGGGACCGCGGCGGTGAACCTGCCATCAGCACAACCCCTGCAAACTTCTCTGCGAGGGGTTCTGCAGCCAAGAAAACACTCTGAGCAAAAGGGAGATTAGGGGGAAAAAGAGCTAAGTACGTAAAATGTACTTATGTGGAAAAATAATGCCTCTTGGAGTGTCTTTAGTATACAGGCTTAACATCCAGTTTGGGAGAGAAAATGCAGATGGCATCACAACAAACAGCCTTGCTCTGTGTAAGCTTGCACTTCTGACAGAAATCCTGATTCTGCACAGCGCAGAACACATGATTAATTTCAAATATCTGCTCAATTAAAATTCAAATAGGAGCATTATCATATCTGACGTGATTACTAAACTTGAGATGGGCTTACGAGTGTGGCTAAAATTAATAGGCTTAAATTCATTGTTGAACTGAGGACAAAATGAAGAAGAATGATGTATTAATCCACGTCCTTTGGCCCAGATGCTTCCTTTTGGAGTTCATTTCGATTTGGAAATTTGCTTTAAACCATCAGGATAGCTATATCTGGGGTAAATAATATGGACATTATCTTTTTCTAGTAAGGTAAGTTTCCACTCTGCCAAAGTTCAGTCACTGAAAAACCAAGCAATTTTAATGCAGCACAAATGTGGGAGGCAAGCATCCAAAGGACCACATGGATTCTGCCCCACACATTCCTTCAGAACAAACAATTTAAAATAATGTAAAACCAGGGACATAAACTGGTAATGCTTCTCTTCTGCTTTATTTGCAACATAAAACAATGCCAACTTTAACTTGGACTTCATCTAAGTGTAGGAGTTTTGCCAAAATAGCTGTCAGAATGATGAAAAATCCCTTGCATGAAGCTACAGCCACACTGGCAAAAGCCCTGGAGTAAATGCTGTTGTATTGGCAGAGTCCTTCGGCCACTTTAGCATATTCCATGAGAAAAGTGATTTAAGTTACACCCAAAAAGAAATCTGTGCTTGCCAATTCAGCTCTAAGGTGTAGTTGTACCAGCCAACTCTTTTAAGTGTAGACAAGGCATGGGTTTCTGGCACTACTCTCATTCCTTTAAAGCTAGATTTATGGGTTTGGTTACAATGTGAGCAAAAAAACCAAGGGGGATTTCAGTGTATTTCACTCATGCTGACAGTTTACAGATGTATCTAAACTTTGAATTCAGAATCAGCTAATTTATGTGTGCCAAAAAGCAATGTATTATTTTGTGATGCTTACTGCTATTGTCCTGCTCTTGGTAAAGAAAAAAGAAAAAAGTACATTTTTCAGTATATTAAGTGTGACCTCTACTTTCAATCATTTAAGAATAAGTAAGTTCTAGTAAAATTAACCTGGATGATTAAAAGAAATGAAATGTCTTATTATGTTTAACAATCAAGGGTGTTCCACAAGGCTTCTCCCTGCCTCAGGAGAGTCAGCTATTATGGTCACAGCTGGTTCCTGAGGGTGTTCCTCATGCCCAGGAGCTGTGACATCCACAGCAGGTTTGGCAGGCTGGTACTCCTCATCCTGCTCCCAGGAGCTCAGGTTTGGTCCAAACAGCACCTCGCCCTTCACTGGGACCCAGTGCTGTGAGTCTGGCAGCATTTTACTTTCCTAAGTGTCTACTTGATTAGCACATGCAAAATACACTGCAGTACACAGTGTTGTTTGCTAGCAGAATGCATAACTAATATTTCTTTTTATATTCTCAGCTATGCTTCCAACAGTCAAATATTATGTAAAAGTTAAGCAGCAGAAAAGAAAATTTTCACAATGGCAGCAAAGCATTGTAAGAGATGGGCAAGTGCACTTACACCATCAATTTACCTTAATACTCATAAAACTGTGGTAAATTTTAATGGAAAAGCATTTTCTGTCATTGTCAGGGATGGAAAAGGGATCCTGACACAGTGGCTCACTCCGAGTTTGTATTCTGTAAAAGCACTCACTTTGTCACACATAAAGAGCACGGTGTTAAAATGCACCTACCAAGGGATATGGGAAAAGTGTGCTCTGCAATAATGCATGAGTGGGGCACGGTTAAAATCATAACAGTGCAGTGCATAAAAGGCAGTTGTCACATGAGTTATGTCCTCCATACCCATTTAGGATGAAATGACTCATTTTAAGAAGAATAATCAGAAAGTTTATGGCCAAAACTTGATGACCAGCCAAGAGATGAGCCAGCATTGTGAAGCCATGTAAAGGATGCTTGCCACTATTGAAAGGCTGTGTGCTCTTGATAGCTAAAGAACCAAAAGGGACTGCTGCCCCAATGTCAAACATTCTGCCTTGGTTTATATCCCTATCTGGGCAGTTCCCATTTTCCCAATCAGATAGATTGCACAAACCCTGACAGACACAATATTTAACCAAAGACTACAAAGCTGGTATCAGCTGGAAAACTTGGAGGCTAAACCAATGTCATATATGAACTGCAGTTTTCTGGCAGATTTTATTGACATTTTATCACAGACAGAGCAAGGTCTTATTCTTGTTAAAGAATGTGGCTGTAATATCCCTATTACAAAATACTCTTTAGCTTCTGTCCTAAGAAGTTCAGCTTCAGGCAACCTCACAGTCTGTGCTGCTTTTCTGTCTCAAGCCCCAAACTATTTAGCTAAACATGATTTATTTTACTAAATCATTCATTAGAACAGTAGATAATGACAAAAAGCAAAACAAACCTCCCCTAAACAAACAAGGGGAGGCAGAAATACCTGACATATTTATCCAATTCCCCTTTTATCACCTAATATCTAGAAAATGCAGTCATATTGTCTTTGATGCTTCTACAAGAACCTTTCCTCTCTGTTTTTTTAATGCAGCTGGATAAATATCAACCATTTCCATGTTTGAGTTAGCAGAAAAAAATCATCTGTTTTGACGAATATTCTGCACTTTCGGGGCAATGCTGTGATAAATGAATACCATATTCCTATCCTGGAACAGCACAAAATTCTGTTCCAAGCTATGCTATAATATGTAATAGCACAGTGTTGTGTCATTTGGAAGTGGAATTTGTTTACCATACTTCATTATTACAAGACATATCTCTCTTAACAAGAGTGTGGTTTAAAGAAATCATTCGCTGTTTAATGCCAAATGTCTCGTGCTGGTGTTACTGACAGGGTTTTCAACATAAAAGAGATGTAGCAGGCCCATTGTACACTGCCAAAGTCCTGTTATCACTTTACAACTCCTTTATACTTCTAAAGGAGTATGAAGGAGCTTTAGAGTAAACAGCAGCCTTGGCCTGCCTTTCATCTGTGGTCTGTCAGTGACATGGAGCTGTGTGCAAGCCCAATGGGTCAATAGGATAGTAACTTGGGTTAAATGTCACAAGCACTGTTCTGTCTGCAGAATGACAGGCTTTGTGAATGGGCCATGTTGGTAATTTCTCCTGCTGAATTCATAGAGGGTTAAGTACATAATTACATGGGATACAGAATATTTTTAAATACTTGGTTGTGAGTTATTAGGAACATTACACGTAGTCATTCCTATCAAGCACTTTGATATTTTATGCTCATAATGTGTCTGTCCTCTTTTCTTCTCACATATTATTATGGTGTACTTTGGCTAATACTTATGGTCATGTTCCACATGTGATTTATTTATACCCAAAATGTAAACATAGTGAAATTTGGGATAACAGGATTTATAGCAGACACGTTAATGCAGTTTGCAGTAGCATGAAAGGCAGCTCCACAAGCGGAGGCTGCAGCAGCTGTGTGTAGATAGCCACCTTGAGGATCAGCAGAGCATGACTTGGGGTTACTGTGTGCTCTTCTGCAAAATGTGGAAGGCATAAATCTTAGTATATAGTTTAGTATAGTATATTTTCAATGCTATTTATTGTTTAAAAATTATTTGAGACTTTGAAATGCAATTTTTCTTTTAAGGAAGTAGGTGGAATGATTAGTTTGAGCATTTATTCCATAGTAGATGGAATCTTGTTTTTCCTTCAGGAGTTCCCAAAAAACTCTTGCTAGTGTCTGTGTCCTTTCCATCTTGCACATAGTCACACAAATAAAACCCCCTGTTCTGCCTTCCTATCTTCCTAGCAAAAGCTTTGGTAGTGACTCACAGTGCTTTAGAGCTTGGAAATGGGCAGTGATTTGGGGCTGCACTGGATCTGCTTATTTACTGTTGCTGGATTCTGGAGAGCTATAGGCAACAAGATTAACTGGAACAGCCTTTAGCTAATGTTGAACTGCACGTCAGTAAATTACATAAAAACATATATTAAAGGAATGCTACTGATGCTAAGAAAGCAGGGAAGTGTTTATTTATGTACCAATATTACTGTAACCTCCTGAGATACAGAATCAAATGCTGTATCCTTAAAAGATGCTTCTTTGTAAGAAGTCCACTTCTAAAAGTGCAAAGCTTTAGAAAGACTTTTAAATGAAATTTAAAGCACTAGTTCAGAACACTACATAACTAAAAACAAATCTTCTCTAAAACATTTTTTTTAAATATTGAATGTGTGAATGGAGTCTTTAAACCTAACTGTCCTGTTGAGAAACTCCCTTCTATTCCAGAGTTCATTCTCTCACTCATAATTTAAGCAGAGCTCATATCTATAAACAGCAGTGGATAGGAGTGGAACAGTGGAAGTTGCAAAGTGGAGAGAATAGCACGGCATTCAGATCACAGGAACAATCAAAAGTATGTCGGTTAAAGAGGAACTACATTTGGGTTTTATTACATGAAATACTCAGTAGCATTACTTCAATTTCTTGGGAGTAAAAATATTCAGAAGCGCTCCTCCCAAGCGCACCCGGAGGGCCTGTCCTAATCCCGCCCGTAGCTGTGCTCCCGGCCCGGGGAGTTCGTGACTGCACCGCGATGTCTCTGCCGCCTCCCGAGGAGCGCCCGTCCCGCCCCCACGTGCTGCGCGCACCGGGGACAAGGGCCAGCGATTCCGGTTCAGGACTCGGCGCTGGATGCGGGCGTGTCCCTTGCCAGGGCGGGCTGGCTCGGGGCGGGCGGCCGTCAGCAGCGGAGCCCAGGGCAGCGGAGCCCAGGGCAGCGGAGCCCTCACGCCGCGCAGCCCTCACGCCCCGGAGCCGCCGCGCGGGGCTAAGGCCGGGGCGTGGCACTCGCACGGACGCCGCCGCGCAGCACCCGCCCCGCAGCTGGGGGCACGCGCGCCTTATCCAATCAGCGCCTCCGGAGTGACAGAAGGCCCGCCCCCTCGCCCTGTGGGACCAATCAGTGCTCTCCAGGGGGAGTGTTCCGCCATCCGCCCCCTCCCCTGCGGCTCATACAAGCGCGATGCGCTGGAAACCCCCGAATCCGCTGGTGACTGGCGGCCTTTGCCGCCAATAGCGCTGCGCAGCGGTGGCACCGGTGCGCTGTGATTGGCTTTGGGCGCGGCGGAGGGCCGAGGGGGCGGGCCTGCCGGGGCAGCAGGAGCGGGTGTGCGGACGCTCGCTGCGCGGCCGTGGTGGCGATGGGGCAGCGCGGAGAGGGCCGGGCCGGTGCGTGAGGGACGGACCCACGGGCGGGAGGCCCGGGTCGGGCCGGGCGGCAGGAGGTGAGGAGCCGGCGGGGCAGGGCGCGGCCGCGGGACGTCGCTCGGCGCCGTCAGGCAGGGGCGCGGCTGGCGCGGCCGCCGGCTCAGGCCGCGCTCCGGCCGGTCCCGTGGGCGGTCGCCGCGGGCCGCCGCGGCCGCCCCTGCGGTGTTGGGGGAGCCGGGCCCAGCGGCTGGGCCGGGCCGGGCCGGGCCGGGGCTGGCGGTGGCTCCGCTACTGGCGGGCCCTGCTGGGCCTTTCCGACACTTCAGCCTCAATCCCCGAGCAGCGCGTTGGCGACTCTAGAAGTGTTTCGGGACTTTCCTTCCCCGTTCTGCGCTGAGCCGCCCGGAGGAGGGAAAGTGCTCAGGTTTGGGGCGGGGGAGGATAATTATTCTCCAAAACTGAGCCTTGCACGGAGCCTTATGGGTCGCACGGATGTGCCTTGCCATGAAACAGTCCGTGAGAGAACCCACCGAATTCGATATTCCGTATCATTTCGGAATCTGAGCCCACTTATTTCATTTTTTGGAGAGGACTGGCCGCGGGGTGTCTGCAGAGCGGCAATATTGATAAATCTTGTAACGCCAGAGGATTCTGCCCCTTGAGAACGATTCCTGTTCTTCCTCTCACGGGATTATTTGTGTCAGATTTATAACGCCGAACACAATAGCAGGTGCATTTTCTATTCGGAATCATGTTGCCAGTATGAACATCTTTGTATTACATTGTTTCAACTGCTTTTTTGAGAAACAGCTTCTATTTCTACCGCTCGCGGCTTGTATTGCCGACGTGTAATTCCGCGTACATTGAGCTGCTACTAAATTGCCTTGCTCCTAGTTTTAACCTTCCCATGAAAGTTGGTTTTGGGCTGTTGAAGAACAGAACTTTGCATCTCAGCTAGTTAAATTATTTTTGGTATTAAAATGTCTATTTTTAAAAAGAAACTGTTCGGTTTATTTTAGCCTTTTCATTTTATACTCTGACTCAGAGCCATAGACGTGTGTTCATTCTGAAACCTGATAGCTGGTTTAAACATCTTTGTATGGTTCATCTAAGCCTCCTGCAGGGTACAAACAGAGTTCTTGAATTTCACAGCAAACTGTTATTCTGATGTCTCTGTAGTGGCAACAGTGACTCACAACCGAGGAATAAAGGAAATTAGGGAAGCTTGGAAGTTAGGTAGCTTATGGCCTATCCCTGACAATTTTTAAAAATGTTTTTTTCTTCTGAAGTACGTAGTGTTGCAGTCATAACTGTGTTTTGTCTGTTTCTCTCCAAAGTATTTTGAGCATGAAAAAATTCAGGTAGTAAGTGGAATAGAAGGATACAACTGAACAGGCTCTGACACTTGAATTGTCCATTTTGGTGGGTTTGCACAAGTGTTGTAGCTGATGGTGGGTTGTGCAGTGATGACTTTTTGATAAGGATTAAGTTGCTTGGTTCCCAAGTTAATCATAGAGTGGTCTAATAGTTTATTCTTGTCAGAGTCTGATATGACTATGCTGTTTGTTCAGCAGAGATTTTGCTTTACTTACAGAATTCCATGGAAAGTGGCTGTAAAAATAATCCTAAAGTCAGTGATGTATGTAAATGTATTTTTGATACATTGCCAAAACTTAATGTCCTTTTAACAAGCTTTTCTGTACTCTTAAAAAACGAATTTATCACTCGTATTATTCTAAAAGAAGGTTATTAAAAGAAGCTTTTAAAAGAAACTTTTAAAGCTGTAATGGACAATGGTTGTAGATAAGTTTTTAAAGGAAGGCGTTTTTATATAGTGATAATGAACTCTTTATAAAGGAAAGCCTTTAGGTACTTTAGCCAGTGGATTTAGTAACATTTCTGTGGGTGACTAGGGCTTTGAAAGACTGACCACATAAAGTTATTACATAACCTAAATGTAGCTATTGACAAGTTTTCACACTGAATTCTTTACTACTAAACAGGTGAAGATTGTATTGTTGGAGCAATGGACTTGCAAACAAGATATACTTATTAAAAATAGCTATGATAAAGCATATTAAAAATTCGATTAATCTTTTTTAAGCTGTTGAACAAAATTTCTCTTTTAATGTATTATTTCCATGCATACTTATTAAAATTAATTATTTCTATACATGAAGTAGGAAAAATCAGGATCCCTCTAATGTCAGAGATACTTGTTTACAGTCTACTGAGGATTGAGAAACTTTGTGGAATGGCTGAAAAAAAGAGGAAAGTGAAATGTGTCAGCTCTTGAAAGAACATAAATGTTCTTGAGAACATAAAATGGAGCTATGAAGAACAAGACAGGGCTTTTTTTCCCATTGTGTGAAAAAAGTAAAGGGAGAGAACTAGTCAGAACTTGTATGAAACTCTTATTTTACCATCTGAGTAGACTTACAAAAACTAATGGTCATATATTTAATCATGTTTCCATGTGGGGCAGGAAGGGGGGAATCTTGCTGTGTTCTTCATCAGTTTCCACATCAACTATTTCAATCCCATGCTCACACCACTTTTTTGTTAATCATCAACAAACATTAAAGCCCATTTATATGTATCAAATGAAAGTGAGAGAAAATCTCTTTTAGCTTGGAAACAGATGGATGGTCTAGCAGACTTTCCTTCAGTGAGGTCTGAAAGTGCCTAGAGCCCGCTGCTCAGATGTTAGCGTTTGCAGATGGCAGCACGTTAAGCCACAGAACTCAGGAGCTGCTGCAGCAACAGTGTGCAAGTGTGGTGGTGACAGTGGTGACACTGACCCACGTGTCACATCTGTGCAGATGAGGTTTGGATGGATGGTACAAGAGCCTCACCAAGGCAACACAGGAATGTGTGAGTTCCTAGGGACTGAAAGATGAGACTTTGCCCAAATTTCAGGTTGTCTGTAGTTACTGCTTTTCTTTGGGGAAAGAGTTTTGTTAAATACTCTGTCTGTTTAAAAAGATGAGGAAAATAATTGCAGGACTACTGGATTTCATTGCTTTCCAATAGCTTCTGAAACTGAGTTCAAACAGGATAGGAGAAGTAGCAATAGGCTTTGTGGTATTTGAATTCCATCAGAGAGAAGTTGTGGAGAAATAGGGTACCGAGGCACAAGGACAAAGATTATTTGCCTTTAGGTATAAATAGTCACTGAGATTGTCCTTTAACTGAATGCAAACTGTGGTATCACATATTTGGAACAGGAAAATTGACATGGCAATACATTCTGAACTTGTATACTGCCCTTTGCTGTCATCTTTAGAAGAGCAAATCCTGCTAAGGTACTGCAAATCTATCTTCATGTATCCACTGTGATCAAAACTGTAGACACATATGCTCCAAGAAGTATTTTCAGATGATTCTTTTTCACTTCATTGGTTGTGAACTGTAGTTCTAAAGACGGTGTTGAACTAAGGTGTTTGCTCCATGGTATTTTAATTACTGAAAGTGAGGAATTTCTTACTTTGTTGAAGTGAATTATCTTTCTAGAATGATAAAAAATAAGAGCCTCCAATTTTTTTTCTGAGAATTGCATGTTGCAATGCCAGCAGAATTTGGTTTTCATATATTTTATATTACTGGAACTGTCCATTTCTATTAAAGAAATGGCTGTTACAAGTTACTGAAGTTCCCATTTTCTGCTGCTCTATTTTGTCAACACAATTTTCTGCTTCACTAAATCAAAATGTTATGCAGGATGACAGATGCAGTACACTTTGTCAGAAATAAGTAGTCACTAAGCATGGGAAAAGGGCTTTATAGTGGAAAGTTTCATTAAAATATTGTTTGTAAACTAGAGCAGGTTGTTTATTTATGTTCATTTGCACTTCGGTTTTCTTTTTGCTTTCCCTTATGTGTTTTTTTCTTTGTTATCTGCTTTTCATTACATGTTTTCCACAACCCCTTTTTTCCCAAGGAACTAAAGAAGAAAGTGAAATACACAGCAATAAAGAGCAGAAATGGGTAAATGGATCTGTCCATGATCTGCAGTACAGTAGCCATTCTGGGACTGTGGTCACTGCCTTGCATTTTGCTGAACTCTGATCTGTATGAGGAATGAGTCTGGTCACAGATTTAAATTATTTTATGTTTTACGTAAGACTAGCTGTACTTACCTAATTCAGTTTTATCTTTTTTTCTTTTCTTTTTATTCTAGGCTTCCTGCTCTGAATGTGTTTCTTTGCAAAATGAATATTGCATTGTTTCACAAAGATTGGACCCTCCAGTAGAATTTGGAAAGAACACTGCACATAAATCAAGAGATTATTTTTCTTGAAGACTTCTGTGCAGCTTTTAAAGTATTAATCACAATGAATTCAGGCTTATGGAGTCAAGAAAAAGCAAGTTCATCCTATTGGGAAGAGCGGATCTTTTACTTGCTTCTCCAAGAATGCAGTGTCATAGACAAGCAGACTCAAAAGCTGTTGAAAGTGCCCAAAGGTAGCATTGGGCAGTTTTTTCAAGACCGTTCTTCTGTGGCACACTCCAGAAATATTCCATGTAAAGGCAAGAAGCTGCAGATTGGATTAAAGATTCTGGAACAACCTCATGCAATCTTGTTTGTGGATGAGAAGGATGTTATAGAAATAAATGAAAAACTAGCTGAGTTGCTTCTGGCTATTACTAACTGTGAGGAAAGATACAGTTTGTTTAAAAGCAAAAGCAGGTTAGCTAAAGGTGTCCAGATAGATATTGGCTCACCTGTTAGAGTACAGCTGAGATCAGGGGATGAGAAATATCCTGGAGTTGTTCGCTTCAGAGGACCCTTAATGCAAGAAAGGTCCCTAACTGGGATATACTTTGGAGTAGAGTTGCTGGTAAGTTACTTGCTAAGGGGTAGTATCAGATAGACGTTATGAGGTGAGCTACATACATCTTCAGTATAAAGAGGAAGTTTTAATAATTTTTTTTCTAGAAACATATTACCCCTGAAATCCATTACCTTCAGTCTTCTCATAAATACTTTTATGTGAACGTGCCATATCACATCAGCCCTGTAATCTCTGTGTTAAGTGAAGCTTGATGTGGTGCATGGGCTGGCAGAAAGACTTCAACATAATCTGAATCATCTAGCCCAGAAAAATTTAATTCATAGAATTGTGGAATGGTTTGGCTTGGAAGAGACCTTAAATATAATCTAGTCCCAAACCAGTTGCTATGGGCAGGGACACCTTCCACTGCCCATAGACCAGGTTCCCCAGAACTCCATCCATCCTGGCCTGGAACACTGCCATGCATGGGGCATCCACAACTTCTCTGGGCAAAGGTGCTTACGTCCTTATCATGGTGAATATCTGACTCTCAGATTTCTGTTGAGTACTTTATTTTCCTGTGTCAGAATACAGTCCATAAATGCAGGTTTGGATTTTAGGGCTCTTGTTTTGGTAGATCCCTAAAAGTCCAATGGCAACTAGTTAAAATAGAGAATGTATCTGTTGTGTGCTTCTTGTGAGATATTTCTGCAAAATTAATGCCAACCATAAGCTATTGAAGGATTAGGTTCAGGAGATTTCTCCTCTTGTTGTAGAAGTATATTTTTCAAAGTACTCTTTAAACTTTTCCTGAACTCTTTGTAATTCCCACTGAGAACCTCAGGGAATATCAGGCCCAAGTGTTTCTGAAAATCATCTCATTTTATATGGCATATAAGTGGAATTTTTGAATGCTTAGCATTATGTCTAGTATGAAGTAGTCTTGCCTTAATATGGCAAAAATTTGATGATTGAAGCAAAATGTTCACCTGAAGAAAACATGCTTCTCTGAGTATAAAGGCTTCTGCCTGCAGCTACTCTCTAATCTAGTGACATCTTACTCTTTTTTCCCTGAAGATAGACAGTTTGTATATTTGCCACAGATTTGACAACAGAATTCTCTCAATAACAATAGTGCATCAGGCAAATTCTCAGTGCAATTTTCCAAAACCCTGGATTATGTTACTGCTTTTTTAGTAGTCTGTTTTTCACAAAAGAAATGATTTGGTTTTTTATGTTTTCTTTTCCTTCCTCTTCTTCCTCCTCCGACACTTAGGAAGAAGGTCGCGGTCAGGGCTTTACTGATGGACAGTACCAAGGCAAGCAGCTTTTCAGATGTGATGAGGATTGTGGGGTTTTTGTTGCTTTGGACAAACTGGAGCTGGTGGAAGATGATGACAATGAACTGGAAAGTGACTATGCAGCTCCAGTTGACGCAATGCAGGTAGAACTTCCTCCTCTGGAGATCAACTCCAGGGTTTCTCTGAAGATAGGAGAGAGTATAGAGTATGGGACAGTTATATTCTGTGATGTCTTACCAGGAAACGAAAGTTTAGGATACGTTGTTGGAGTGGACATGGTAAGAAAATAATCTGACTTTAATAACTTCTGCATGTGTGTTAGCTAGCGAATGACATGCATGTAGAAGAAGAAACATTATCCACAAGCTACTTCAGCGGAGGCTGACCTAAAATGGGAAATAACCACTGTGTTCAAAGATGCCCTTGGTGGGAATTGTTTCTTGGCATCAGGTAAATGGTGTTCTATCTGATGCTAAAGAGTTCAGGCAAAATATTCTGCTTACTCTGAGGAGCCTCCACTGAGCTACTTGCCATGTTAGGTGTCAGTCTTGAAGTCATGGAGTTGAGTGTTTGTCTTGTGAGACTGGCTTTGTTCTGCCTGTTAAAAAAGTAGGCTGGATGTCTTTTTCTTTTCTTAGCCATTTTTGAAAGCTTTTTTCCATGTAACTATTTTGTTTGACTTTGTTCTACCTTAAAAGTGTGAGTTTTAAGTACAAAAGTTGATCTTTCAAGAAAATGTGAAGCTTGTCATTAAAAATTATTTCTAGCAATGTGAATTTTTAAAAATGAACAGCTTTTAAATTTTTGGTAGTTCAAGATTGTTCTGGTTTTGTAGGTTAGATACTTCCATTTTCTTGGTTGCATTACCTGTTCCCTAAAAATGCACTGGAATTGCTCTAGCTTGTTTATCAATAATGTTTTTTAGAAGAAAAATGCTTGTTAAAGTAGGAGCTGTTTCTCAAGAGATAGTGTTTTAAGCTTTTGTCTTTGAAGACTGTAATGTTTGGCTATTCTAAACACAAAATTAGTTATAGGCAAAAGTTGATGTTGTCAAACGTTTCATTTTCCTACTTTTTACATTCATAAAGACATATGTGTGTACTCAGTATGATGCAAATCTTCTTTTGGGATACGTGTAATGTGTTTTTCTATTTTTAGGATAATCCGATTGGAAACTGGGATGGAAGATATAATGGAATACAGCTGTGCAGTTTTGCAAGTGTTGAAAGTACACTTCTTTTGCATATCAACGATGTTATTCCAGGTATGCCCTGCTTTCATAACCAGAAGGCAGACTTTGATAACATCTAGGACATCCTCCACCTAGGCACAGTTATATGATTAAAACAATACTGCAGAGTTAATATCTGAAATTCACTTGAATTATCGTCTCTGTTATGTTTCAGTCTTGCCCTCCTTTGGGTTGCAGTCTCACTAATAGAAAAGCTTTAATACTGAACAAAATTCCTGTCAAATTGTATAGCATTTACAATACTATGCAGTGTGTAATATCCACAAATATATGAGTGTCTGTAGTGGAAATCTTTTCTATGGAATGTTGTGCAATTTACTCCAGGAGTTCAAATATCTTGGTCAGAAAGCTATTCTTTCTGTGCTTGAAAGGTGCTGACAGGATTATGTATGCATTCTGGGAATAAATACTTGGAAATGCCTGTCAAGACTCTGGAAAAATTCACTGCAGTAATTCACTGAATAGTGTGAATTTAGTGAATTGTACCAACTGCAGTTCTCTGATTCCTTTTCTGAAGAAAGAAAAGTTTGTATGAGACTTTTGTTTGGGCACTATCTCTAGGCATGTTCTAATGAGTTTGTAATCTGTGATTGTTGCTCTTGCACTTCAATTTGACTGACTTTTCTTATGTCTGTCTCCTACTTGCTAGATTAGTTGACGTGCATGTTTTTTGCACAAATTTTCTGCTCTTTGGAGAATTCACAGGGATTTCTCCATTTTTTCAAAAGGGCATTTGTTGTAGATTTGTTGGTAGAAAAAGACTTAAAATTTCTTGCATCGGTTTCCCGTAATGGAAATACATACATACGTTAAAGGATGTGGCGTCAACCTTTTTGATCTGTTCAAGAAGTAATGGTAGACTTTGCAATAAGCAATTGCTGATGTGACAAAAACAGATTGTATACACATAAAATGTTCTTTATGTGCCAAACAAGGCTTTGTTCCACTCAGTGTTAAAGCCTGTGATGGCAGAACTTTGCTCAGTTACATTTTGAGGTGAACTTTGTGTAACAGTGACAATATAGAAGAGGGAAGCTAATATTCTCTCCATGTACCATGTCTTAGAGACTGTGTCACAGGACAGGAGACCTCCCAAGCTTGCCTATACCTCAAGAAGTGGTGACAAAAGCTCATTCAATCATAGTAAGCCAAAGGCTATAGGTACGTATGGGAAGGGATTTTCTTTACTTGTGTAAGATTACAAAACTTTGTTTCTTGCAAAAAAAGTTTGTCTTTTTGTCTTTTCTATCAGTTGATGTATTATTTCGGTTATGTGTCGAGTTCACAGAATCATCAAAGTTGGCAGAGACCTTTAAGATCATCAAGTCCAACTATAGTTAAAAGCTAAATTTCTCTGAAGCAGAGTATTGGTATGAATTTATTTAATCATTATAAAGATGGTAGACAGTTTAAGTTAAGATTGCTCAAACTGCCTTCATTTTTATGAAGAAGAGTTTGAGGTTTAGCAAAAATTCAAGACCAAATTACCTAGATGTCTAGTATCACCAGGTCAGGGCTGCATTCTATTTCTCTGGAAGTGTTGTGTGTGTTTATTGTTTTGTTTTGGTTTTTAATAAATATAGTTTGCTGTTGTCTTCTTGCAGAACTAGTAACTTCAAAATTTTTAGCCCAGGAGCAGATCTACTGAATAATGACTGTATTAATTTTCCTATTATTCAAAACCAGAATTGAATTCCAAAAATATAAACTTCCTTGACTCTGTTTTTGTTCAGTTCTGAAAACCCTCCCAGGGGAAAAATAAAAAACAAAACCAAACAAAACACACAAAAAAAACTCACCTGAAAGAGAAGCAATTTATCTCTCTTTTTTAATCAGAAATCAAAATTCAGTATCTTTTGATTTTACTAGTGGCTACATTGGGTAGAATACTAATGACAGTATGTTCTGTAAGCTGTCATTTTACCTGGCATTGCATGCTGGCAGAGATGATCTTCACTGTAGTAACTGTGGTTATATGTTGGCACAAGTTACAGAATTGGAATTGGAACAGTAATTTATTTGCCTACCGTGAAATTTTAGTGCTTTAAAACCAAAACCCACCTACTGTAACTGTATTGCAAATACCTTCTTAAATCCATAATTTATAGTCATGAAAAATTTGCTCTTGAGAGGTACTTCTGCCTTCTTTTCAGCTTGGTGGCTTGAGATTTCCGCTCAGAGTGTGTGTTGGTTTGGTGTAACTTCTACCTTGTTGTAAGCTTAGAACTGTGTTAGCCTTGATGGGAGAGTTTTCTCCTTTGTGGAAAGGCAGTTTTGTCTTCTTGAAAATGTAGTAAAAAATTTATACTATGAAATAAGAGTGGTGGTGACCTTTTGTAAAAAGAGACTAATATCTTCAATAAAATATGTTGTTTTCCAGGATCTACCTCTGAATCAGGAAATAGAAGCAGATCTGAAGTCTTCTACACATTAAATGGCTCATCAGTTGACTCTCAGCCTCAAACAAAAACTAAATCCCCATGGTATATTGATGAAGGTAAAGAGAGAGGATAGTTTTTTATATATTTACTTTAAAAACCCACAAAACAAAACTAGAGTGTATTATGTTCGTCAAATAAAACAAGGATGAAAATAAATGTAAAATGGTTGGACTGTATTGTCTTAGTGTACTACATCATAAAAAGCATCTTGAAACCCTGGTGAAAATGTACTCTGTCTTGGTATGACCTGTAGTTTTATTCTGGATGCAGGAGATTATGTTCTTGGCAACTCATGTGCAGCTCTGTGGGAATGCACATGTCTGACAGGCGAAATAAAAGCTGAGGCTGGGATGGAAGACATGAAGTATTCCTTGCAGCCAAGTATACACAGTAATTGTATTTTGCCTGTCTTTGTAGCTGTGTTACAGATCCAAGGGAACTGTAATATTCTGCCATGCCAGCTAATTGGTCTGGAAGTGGGAGTGGGGTATCTAAGTATACATGGGGTTTTGCTATGTTTTTAAAAAGTTATTTCTGTAAAATCTCTCTTTTGGTTTTTAAAAGTATGAGTGCACATACTTGAAGGATCAATATATTTTGATTTGCTTCCAGACCCGTTTTTTTTTTTTTCCTGGTAAACTTTAGAAAAAAGTGTAGCTAACTGGCTTAATGATTGAAGGGGTAAATACTAAACCGTTAAGTTACACCAGAAACCTGTAGCAGCAGTAGCCCCTGAATTCCTTGAACCACAAAAGAAAATGGGTTAAGATTGTTCTTGTTTCTGTAACAGATGTCCTTTTTTAACATTTTTAAGACCTTAACTTCATTTAATGAAACAGCATGGGGAGAATAGGTGAAGACGAAGAGGCTTTTGTTCTGTGAATACCAGTTGTATATTAGAGACCCTTCCAGCTTAGGGTATTCTATGACTATGTAGAGAAATAAGACACAGAGTGCTTGTGCTGTTCCATGTAGTTGTGATCTCTTTTATCAGGCACTGCATTGCTCATGACATGTTTAAGTCCTTTATTCTTTATAGACACTGATAGGTTCCTGGTATTAGAACCAAAGTATGATGTGATAGAGTCAGTGGAATAAGCACTTTTCCATTTGCAAATCATATCTGCAAGCAATTATTTATGTCTTTATGAGCTGTGAACCAAATCATTTCCTCAGTCACAATGACCAATGAGCTGTTTCTGGTTTTGCCCCCTACAGTCATAATCCTTGGGGCTGTTAACTCATGTTCAAAGAAAAAGCATCATGTGATGATGAAAAAAAAGATGTCAATCTAAACCTTCCTGTAGTTTCCAATATCTTCTTTCTCTGTGCTCTTCATTTCTGTTGCTTGTGGTAAAAGTGGTGGGACTGCAGCAGTGTCTGCTCAGTCCGTTCTGTGTCTCCAGTGTGGCCAAGTGACAAAAGTCTTCCTAAATGTCCCCAACTGTTAGTGCTTCCCACCTGTTACATCAGATATTGCTGGTTTGAGAGCAATAAAGCCAAATCTTTCCTTTTTTAATACAGGGGAAGAAAAAACCCAACACTTACTAACATCTTGGTTTTGATTTTAACAGCAACTGAAGACCCTTCAAAGTCACTTACTGATTCATCTCCTGGATTTGGGCATTCTTCTCCACCATTGCAGCCACCTTTAACAAACTCTGTGTCTACAGAAAACAGATTTCACTCCCTCCCCTTTAGCTTGACAAAAACAACAAGCACTAATGGTACCATGGGACATAGTCCTCTCTCTTTATCTGTTCAGTCTGTCATGGGTGATGTGAATACCACAGCTACACAGGAGAGTCCATCAGCAGCAAGTCCAATTGGAAACTCACATGGTCTTGAAGCAGGTTCCTTGGCTGAAGTTAAAGAAAATCCTCCTTTCTATGGAGTAATCCGTTGGATTGGCCAGCCCCCTGGAGTAAATGAAGTATTAGCAGGACTGGAACTGGTAAATATAAATTCTAGTTCACATTAATGTTAATTACTAGTTTTGTTTCTCAGAGCTGGTGCCTGTATACACTGCAAAAGAAGCCAGTCTGGGGGATTTGCCCAAACAGGTTGCCAAGTGATCTCCTTAGAGCTAAATTCTTTGATGAGCTCTGACTTGTGGCTGCCCTATACCTTACCCTGTTAGGAGGCTCTGAAATATGTTTGTATCACAATGGGCAAAGGAATTTGTAGGACTGATCACTTCCTTGCTTCCTTCCTTTGCTTACATTATGGAGACCGTAATTGAAAAATGAAATTGAAAGGTCCTTTAAGTGGAAATTTATATAAAGTTTTCTAGCTGTAGTAGTCTTTGTTGAATATAATTTTTTGTTTGTTGTTTGCATATCAGCAAACAGGCAGTCACAGTGATGACTGTCAGAGCCCTAAGACTGGTTTTGATAATTGACAGTAGTGATATTGTTGATTTGGCAGCCATGTGCTTTATGCGTTTCTGTGGGCCCTTTGTAAAAAAACCCCACAGTTGCCTCAAACATGAATTGCTGTTGTGTACTGACATTTTCTCTGTGGCAGCTGCTGCCAAGGTTGTGACAGGGTATCGGTTAAATTAATGTGTACACAATTAGAGAGATGGAGTTCTTTATTTTGGGATAATGTTCCATAAAATATTACATAAAGCAGTGTAAAATTATGTAAAACATAAGCAATGTGAAAATGTGACTGAAGTTCCAGCCGTTGCAAAGAAGTCTTGATCCTTGTGGGTGTTTTGGGTGAAGTTGAAGCCAAAGCTTGCCAAAGGCATTCTTGAGCCTACTCCTTAGGGTATCATGCATTAACCTGGGTACCAGTCATGCATTTCATTAAAGCCTAGCCATTGTTAGTAAGCAGCAATGTACCTTAAATCCTGTTCTCAAAGATAACAGCTTGTTGTTGTTCACTCCTAGTTTGTGTTGTCTCTCCTTGATGTGCATTTTGTGTGTTTTAAAGCAGGCATTTTTCTCGTGCCGCCAAATCACGCTGAAATTGTTCACACTACCCCACGCTCAGTGATTTTAATTAAGTGGTAAAAAGTGCTTTTTCTTACTACAGAAGGAATCTGGATCAGGTTAAGTTGACAGTCTCTCCTCCTACCTCCCCCACGCTGCTTCTGATGGAATTTTTTGTTTTTTGGATGGAGTGAAAGTTTAAGCATGAAGAAAGAAACATGCAAGTCTTAATTTTCTTGATAAATCCAGTTAAACAACACTTCAGTTGAGGCTTTGGATACTAAATTGCAGAAAGCGTGTATCATGCTTCAGAGTAGCAGAAGGGTGACTTGTGGGTAGATACTTTATCAAATGTCTTACTACAGAATTGTAGAAATAAGAAAAACGGTGAATTGTCACTTGAATTTTCAGGAGGACGAATGTGCAGGCTGTACGGACGGAACGTTTAAAGGAACTCGATACTTCACGTGTGCTCCAAAGAAAGCTCTTTTTGTTAAACTCAAAAGCTGCAGGCCAGATTCCAGGTTTGCCTCACTCCAGCCTGTTTCCAACCAGATCGAGCGCTGCAACTCTCTAGGTACTGACCTGCTCATTTCTTGTTTATCAGCTGGGAACTGGCCAGGGCTTTGGTTTCATTCATTCCTGCCATAAGTTCTTTGTATTGAGCACTTGGAAATCTGTACAGGTATTACTTAATTGAGATTAATGAATAGCAGATCAGCCTGTACAGAGTACAGTGATTCTTGAATTCTTCTGTGCTTTAAAACAAGAAAATGTTCATATATTTAGAGAACTGTCATAAAATTATGGGAATTTTTTTATGCTGTGCATTTTTTACCTTAGAAGTTGTAAAACAATCTTGCTGAAAATGGTATTTGCAACTCTAGCATTGTATGATTGCATTAAAAGAAATAAAGGCAGTATTTTTCTATAATCTGTAACATCAAATTATTTTATTCTCTAAATATAACTAAGAAAGCATGTATTTTTATGATGGAAGTTAGTGGTGAAAAACTTTTTTTTCCTTAACTTCAAGTATTTTTGATTTCTTGGGTCACGTTGTATTGTCTGGGACAACAGCAAAGAAAAGTGCCTGATACTTGTAACATAGTGTGAACAGGGCATTTGTAATGAAAAGAGAACTTCATTCCTACTGGATAAAATTAATTCAGTGCTGCAGGCTTTCTGAAGCACTCCAGTGTGGAATGTAAGGCCTTGTTCACTCTCTGGAAGACTGTGAGTCTCAGCTATAATAAAATGTTATTCTAGTCCAGAAAAGGAATGTTTACACTAAGGCAGCAACTTAGCTATAAAACATTAATAGGAAAATCTCAAGGGGAATAAAATCTGAGGCTTTAAAGTGTCTTTTGAAAAAAAAATTTTCAGCCTTTGGAGGATACTTAAGTGAAGTGGTAGAAGAAAACACTCCTCCAAAAATGGAAAAAGAAGGTTTAGAGACAATGATTGGAAAGAAGAAAGGTATCCAGGGTCATTACAACTCCTGTTACTTAGACTCCACCTTATTCTGGTAAGTTCATCCTTTGTATAGTGGCATGACCATGTGATCTTTGCTTGAGTGACTGTCTGTGTGTATTCCTGTGCTGCAGTCCCTGTGCTCTCCCATTGTGAGCAGTGATGTGCTGGTCATGTCCAAGCTGGACTGGCCCTTGTGGATCTGCTTGTTTAGGCTGAGGGAGTCCCTGGCCTGTAAATGGTTGAAGGATAAGGAGAACGCAGGCCAGGGGTGGAGGGAGGGAAATGCCTCTTACAGCTTCTTTGCAGAATCCTGCCTGGGCAACTGGTTCTGTACTTTGCTGCAGAAAGGATACTGGGTTGGAGTGGACTTGGCTATTTAGTGCAGTTGTCCCCTGTCCATAATTGCCTCTTTTTGAGTTTGTTTAGTTCTTTAATTCTTCTGTGGCTTTGCTTGGTTTGTCTTATGTTGCTCAGGCACCTGAATGGTCAAAACAACCTTCCTTTTCCTTTTTTCTTTGTAGCCTGTTTTCTTTTAGCTCAGTTTTGGACACTGTGCTCCTCAGACCTAAAGAAATTAATGATGTAGAGTATTATAGTGAGACCCAGGAGCTGCTGCGGACAGAGATTGTGAATCCTCTGAGAATGTAAGTAAAGACAAGAACTGCTCTCTGGTCTAACATGAATTACAGAGATCCTGCAGTGTTTGCATTCCTACTGCAAATCTGAGAAGTTTGGCTATCTGCTGCTACTCTGTATTTTTTTAAAGTATTTTTACTTTTTCTTCATGGGAAATTTAGTCAGGGATAACTGGAAAGAGTTACTCATTGTTTGGTGGTAAATATTTTCTCTAGTTTCTTACTTGCAAATGGATCAGCACAAAGCTATTGTAAAATTTGTACAAATATGAATACAAAAGTATTGATAAATAAAAGTTATTTTTGTTCACAGTGTTCTTCTTTACATGTATTTAATGCTGTTGTACTTGACAAGAAAATTATTTCGGTTATCTTATATGGAGTTTCACAATTTGATAAATTCAGCAGGGCTTTAGAAGTTTCATTACTTTTTACATGTGGATTGCAAGAGGCCAAAATGCTTTTATTAAAATAACTTAATATGACCTTTATAGATCATATTAGGCACGATGAGCAAAGGACGTGCAACAAAAATCTCCATGAAAAGTTATTGTTCTTAAGCTTAATTTTTTTCAAAGATGTGAATAATACAGTTGTAATTCCAAGATTCTGTGGGCTGTCACTGAACAATTTCTGACAAAGTTTTTATTTTGATAAATAAAAGTGTTGGCCCCTGAAGCCTTGTTCTTGTCAGGGAGTGTGTGCTTTGCCTGGCATGTTCCAGGGTCTGTGGAACAGGTAGGATAGCAGGATACACTGAGTAGCAGAAATCTCAAGTGCCTGACGTGGCTGAATGTCTTACTGTCCTTTTACCGTGCTTAAAACTTTAAGGGAAAAGACTGAATGTTCAAAGGCTCAGCTTTTTAGGTCAGCAGTACAGCTCTGTGTCTTTTTCTCAAATATTGAAATGTGTTTTTGTTAACAACTCCCACAGTGCTGTTATTTTGTGACATTCTGAAATGATGTATTAAGCGGTGCAAATTAGAGTGAAAACAAATCAAAAGTAATTGACTGACAAATCCGAAAACAGTTATCCTGGTAAGTTGATGGTTAAAAATGCTCTTAAACGTTGTAGAAGAACATTGAGCACTGCATTAAATTTATACTACCTTGAGAAAACTGGGAGTCAGGTTAAATATGAGAAATCAGTATGTAGTTTAGAAGAAATAGTGTATGCATTAAAGAAGGATTGGAGAACCTGTATTTCAGTATTTAAGTGGTTGGTTTTGACTTTTATTTTACTTCTCTGACTTGATCACAAACTAGCTAATAGTTTATTAAACCCATTTATCTTAGATATGGATATGTATGTGCTACAAAAATAATGAAACTGAGGAAAATACTTGAAAAAGTTGAGGCTGCATCAGGATTCACTTCAGAGGAAAAAGGTAATGGGGGAGGTTTGCTTTTCTTTGAAACTTACAAGAATCTAATATGAAGGAACTGAGGAACCTTGCTAAATAATTATACCAGAACAAAACACCCAGATATTTTTCTGTGGTCGTAGTGTCTCTAGCAGAGATCTGAGTGACCATTGGCTGCTAGCAAAGTCTTTTCTGCTTCCTCAGGTATGTAGGGAACCCTAGCTGAAAAATTTCTGCAGTCTTCCACTGCCTGGATTTCTTTTAGTGCCTTCCTGTGCCCCTGGAACACCCTTCTAGCAGTTGGTGGAGAGGACTGTGATAAGGCTGGGGTGTTTGCCCTCTTTCAAATTGTCACTTTGATCCCTGAGGAACAAACTTTTGCACTACAACATTTCATTGTTACAATGGTTATGTGGTATTTTAAGAAGTAATATGTTCAAATCTTGTTACAAAAATCAGTTCCCAACTTTTTGATCTTCTGCTGCATATATTGATTAATTAGCGTTGTATTATGTAACTGTTCTGCTTTTATTCAAGAGAATACTACTTTCTTTATAAATACTGAATGCTGGAACCAGTATTTACTGCAGTTAGTGGCAGGGAGAGAAATACACCAGCAAACTGTGGTGGGGGAGAACAGCCCTCTGGGAAGCTGCTGTTGCCTGCATTCTTGGTTAGAGAACTCGGTCTCTAGATGAACTTGGGACTATTATGTAGGTTTTGTGTTACTGTCACTGCTCCTCAGTGACTCTCTGCAGATTCACTGTTTCCTTTTGAAAGTTTTTATTTCTCCTGGAAAAGTTGTGTAATGATTCCTCAGAAAAATATAGATCGTTTTTTTTAACTTTACTGGAAAGCGTTGTTACCCTGTTCAGCCTTGTACCTTTTATTAGGGCCATTTAACACTAAAAGAATAGAGGTTTTTCATGAAAATATTCATAGTTTGTCATAATCTTATTTGGTAATAAAGGTGTAAAAATTAACTGTTACTTTTTTCAGTGAAAATTTTGAAAATCTTCACTTTCAATGAGTCTTGAGCAATGTGTCTGGTTTTACATGCTAACAAAACTTTTTTCTCTCCTCCCTCCAGATCCAGAAGAATTTTTGAATATTTTATTTCACCATATTCTAAGAGTTGAGCCACTGTTGAAAATAAGGTAAATCTTATTTCTTTGATCTTCAAGGATTTTGTTGTGTCTGTGCACAGAGCAAAACTTATGTTCCACCATTCAGCTTTTAGCAGCAGAATTTGTGTGAATTGTGCACATGCCTGAACTCCTCAAGGGCAATTCAGAAGTCTCCTTTCTTCTTAGTAGTGGTAACACTGAGCATCATGCTTTTAGAATCCTCTCGACACCTGAATACTCGGAAAAGCAGTATTGGCTTAAATGCTGGCTGGGATTGGAGGAGGTTATGGTTTACAGTAAATTTGAGGAAAGTTCCCAGGAACTTTTGATGCTGAGATGAAACAACTCCTACCTAATGGTTTTCTTTTGCTGTTAGAAGCTAGTTAGTCCTGTATGTTTTTTCTCAATTGTAGCAGAACCCTTTTCTTCAACATGAGCACCATCTTTTATATCCTTTCTTTTGTACTTCCAGAGGAGGTTGAATTGCTCATCTGAAGATCTCCTCCCAAATATATCAGAGTTACATTTATTTAACAGAAACACTATCTGAAAAGATTGATACTTGATACTTGACTATGTTTTGAACATTTGACCTCAAAACATACTTAAATTGATAGCTTAGTCCTGTGTCCCTCTCCCTCCATACAAGATGTGTTGGGGTTTTGTGGTTCTTGCTTTTTGAAGGGGATAATTGGTTTGTGGTAGGGATGTGTGTGTTTAGTGGAAAGGGTTTTTTCCTTTTTTTTTTTGGTGAGGATGAGGAATTTTCTCCAGACCACTTCCCATGGCTTGCATTGGCAGTTTATGTGGTAATCTGCCTCAGAGTTGGCCTAGGTATGGAAGGAGTCTTAACAATTGGAGCTGGACAGCCTTGAATTTGGATTATCCTTTTGGAGTGTTGTCTGCTAACTACAGAACAAGTCTAGCAACATTAGCCATCTGTGTGAGACTTCCACTGCAGGAAGCAGTGTAAATATCGCCCTGATTTAGAGGAAATGTTTCATTAAGCCCATCATAGTGAAGATAATTATTGTTGTTTCATTTGATATTTTATTACTGAAACTCCTAATTGTCTCTCCAATGAAAGCTGCTTTATTGTCTTGGAGTTTTTGATGCAGATGCTTAGGAAGTATTTCTCAGTTGGTAGTTCAGCCATGCATAGGCATATGCTTTTAAAACATGCTCTGAAACTCACATTTATTTTGTTTCTTTAAATTTTTCCATAATCAGTTCAAACTTAATACTTGACTGCCTGATACTTTGTTGTTGGGAGCAGGGGGTTGTGTTTTGTCAGGCTTTGTTGTTTGTTTTTTTTTAAAGCACAATATATTTCAAAGCAGAGATATGTAGATGTTATTTTCCTAATAAGATACAGTCATCATTACAGTAGAGCTTCAGAATCTTTTATTTTTTTTTTTCTTTGAATCTGTTTTTAGATCACCAGGTCAGAAAGTGCAAGATTGTTACTTCTATCAAATTTTTATGGACAAAAATGAGAAAGTTGGGGTTCCAACAATTCAGCAGTTACTAGAGTGGTCATTCATCAACAGCAACTTGAAGTTTGCAGAGGTTAGTGACAGCTGTTGCCTTGTTAGAAGTGATCGTACCTTAATATCTGTCCATTCAGCAATGGGAAAAAGTGGGATTTGTTGTAAAAAACATGCAGAGATGTTGGAAATGGGAATATTATGTCAGTGATCCAGGATGCCTACATAACAAAAACATTTGAAGGTTCACCTAATGACGTGTATTCTTTGGCTGAACAGATTAAAGTGATTTAGGTAAAGAATTCCTAAAAGAGAACATCTTAGCTGCTGCCATTGAGTTATTTTAAGGACTAATACTTTGAGATACCTCTGTCAGTGGGCTGTGAGTTTAAAAACCATGAATATATTTATAGCACTAGAAGAATGTCTACAAAGTTAGATTATTATTTATTTCAAGTTCATTACATTATATTCTGGCATTTTACCTAGGCACCCTCTTGCCTGATTATCCAGATGCCCCGGTTTGGAAAAGACTTCAAAATGTTCAATAAAATTTTTCCATCCTTGGAATTAAATATAACAGATTTACTTGAAGACAGTAAGTATATAACATTGCATTGTATAATGAAAGAGAGTTGCTGAGAGACTAACACAGTGAAAGTATTCCTGACACTTCTGGTGGATTTGTTGGTTTTGTTTTTTTTTTTTTTTTTTTTTCTGTTAGATATTTACCAAGATAGTGTGAGATTCTCAGGCTGAGGAGAAATGAAAGTTTGTTTGGTGGAAGGCTTTTTTCCCCTCATGTCAATTGGAAGCTCTAATTCAGAAGAATGTATAGAATACCACTTTTGATTATTTAAGTCTTGAGTACCTGTACAACTGAACTTATTTCAGGACTGTTTTTAAAATCAAGTTATTAGCAGCAAAGCAGTCCATTAAGGTGGCTGTTCATTAGTTCATCAGACTAGAGGGGAACCTGAGATGAGGATGTGCACTGGTGGTATATTGTGGCTCTGCATTTTTTAGCCATAATTATATAACTTCTTTTTGTGATCTAAGTTTCTGATATTGGTCTTCCACTGAATTTTTCATTGTGCTATGCTAATGAAGGACACCTGGTTTTAAATTTGAGATAAGAACTAATAAATCTGCCAAAATTCATGAGAATAATAATTTCTGAAGTTGCCATGGCCTTTTCTCTCACTGTCTTGGCCATCAACTTTGCTTTTTTTCTTTTCCTTTTTTTTTTTCTGGTGTTGCCAGCTGTAGGGCTAAGCCAGCTGTACCACTATGATGAGAGAGCTAACATGGTTTAAAAGCCTGCTTTTTCTTGTTCATATACTTGATATTTATCATCTTGCTTTGCCACATACCAGTGTAAATATTTTTCTCTTAATCCACATTGCACCAAAGAGAAGTCAAATAGAGTGATACATTTCTCTTTGATTAGCAATCTCATTTTAACTTTTTATTTTTAATGTAGTGTCATTCTCCATTTAAAGTAATAGTTCTCCTTCATTTTCATATTCCTTTTCTTAAACAACAAAGCCTCTCCAGCCTGGAGACTAATACCTTTGTTGCCAATGCAGCTCCCAGGCAGTGCCGTATCTGCAGAGGGCTCGCTATGTACGAGTGCAGGGAGTGTTATGAAGACACTGATATTTCTGCTGGCAAAATCAAGCAGTTCTGCAAAACGTGCAATACACAAGTAAGTGCTTGTCTTTGTTATTCACCTGGGTTTAGTCCAAATGGTTATTGAAAGCCCAAATGTGATAATTGAAAGAAAGGCCAAAGAGCATAGTGAGACTTCTTCACCAGCAACAGTGTAGCTGCCACCCACCTAGTAAAGTGTCTCCTTTGGTGACTGATCAGGAACTCTTGCAAGGTGTTTATCAGCATGGCAACTTCCAAATCCAGGACTGGACACAGTGGAAAAGTAGTAACCATGTGTCTTAAGGCCTAATTTTATGTTCATGCTACTTTGTTAGAGTTGATAAATTCATGGCAGAAGTGCTGTGTTTTGCTGTTTCGCAATTGCAAGAAGATGTCAGTCATGGCTTGTTTTCAAATCTGAGCATAGTAGAAAACTGCTGCATTAAACCTGACCTCCCTTCTAACCTTAGATTCAAATTTTCTGGGCAATATTGAACTACATTGGTGGGGAAAAAATAGAAGAAATGTTTAGTCAGTTGCTTTTATTGCAGTTCCTTCTCTAACACAATTAATCTTCTGTTCAGCAGTAATGTTCTTTTTAGCTTTGTCTGCCACTGAAACAAATAATCTTATGGAGTGTTTTTTCTTTTCTGAAATATCTCTTCAATTGTAGGTTCATCTTCATCCCAAGAGACAGAGTCATAAATTCAATCCACTGTCACTTCCTAAGGATCTGCCCGACTGGGACTGGCGGCACGGCTGCGTGCCCTCGCAGAAGATGGAGCTGTTTGCAGTGCTGTGCATCGAGACCAGCCACTACGTGGCCTTTGTCAAGTACGGCAGGGACGACTCCGCCTGGCTCTTCTTTGACAGCATGGCAGATCGGGATGGTAGCCTCTCTTTACTTCCTTCTCTTTCTCTTACATTTTCATATATGTAGTTTAGATGTCAGTGGCTATTTCCGAAAGTTTTGGGGGTATTAGTGTCATTTCACTTGATGTACTCGATGCTGGGATACTGATCTTGACTCAGCCTTACCTTAGCACATTGATTTCATGCAGCTCTGATTTGCATAGTCTGAATTTCACCTCCGTTGGATACCTTAGTAATTTACAAACCAAATGAGATGGTACAGAAGTAACTGCAGAAGTTTCCTAGCAGGACTGCTTATGTATTTTTCTATGCTTTGCAAATTTGGCAAAGACAATTAATTTTAAATAATCAACTGCAGGAATGTATTTTCAATTTATATTTAAGTTGATGTACATGATTATCAGTTAGCATACAAATATTTTTATTACTTTTTCTTAAATGACTTACAGTAGCTGCCTTTAGAATAAAGGAAATAGTCACACATTACAACATCTCTGCTATTCCTTTGAATCCCTTTAGAGTTATCAGTGGAAAATTGTTACCCTGTAATAATACAAATGTCAGTAAAACAAATGTTTTCTTTGATACTGCCTTTTAAACAGATCCCGGTTAAATACGGACTCTCTCAATTCTGGTGCCTAAGAAAAACAGTAATAGATGAAGTGTCAGACACACAGTAACAATTTTCTTGAACCCCTCTGTTGCAGTGTGAGTTGGCAGGGAGAGAAGAGTCTTTCCTCCTGTTGAAAATGAAACTGCTACAAAATAAAGTCACTTTCTAATAACAGTCAGAAGACAATCAAGCTTCATTTCAGAGTGCTAGAAATATGTATGACTGATGTTTGTAAAGAACAACTTTATTTCACGAATTTAGATCACATGAGATGCTGTAAATATCTCCTGCTGATCTTAGGGGTGTTTTTAGTAATGCAAATGTTTTTTTCAGCTTTTCTTCATAAGCTAAAAATCTCTGCTGGGAACAGCAAGATGTCCATACTTGTGTTTGAATTTGCTCATTTTTATGTGGAGAATGGCCTGGAGCAAACTGTGCCTTAGTCTTGCAAGTCAGACATGATTTGTAAATTCATCAGCTGTTACCAGTTGTCATGTTATTAACAAATTCAGTGCATGTGAGGTGGTTTATGTATTCAGGTCACTCTCCTAAAGTCACACAACATTTTTAGTGTTAATGAAAACCCAAAGTTCTCCCTGGTTTTGTGTGGTTTGTTGGTAAACACTACAAAGTATTCTGATTCTAATTGTGATTTCTTGAACAATACACTTGTCATAGTTGTTTACACTGCAGCAATCCAGTGTGACATATTTAAGTTTTTTAGAAAGTGTTTTCAAGAACTGGTGATGCTGTCATAGTAAAAGTACATTATGAAGAGCAAATATATGTAGATGCTCTCCTAATCTGTTTCTCCTTCTTTCCTTATGGTTTAAAAGGAGGTCAGAATGGCTTTAACATTCCACAAGTTACCCCATGTCCAGAAGTTGGTGAATACCTGAAGATGTCTCTAGAAGAATTGCACTCACTGGATTCCAGGAAAATCCAAGGTTGTGCACGAAGACTGCTTTGTGATGCTTACATGTGCATGTATCAGAGTCCAACGATGAGTTTATACAAATGAACCAGGATCCCTGCAGAATTGAAGAGACAGTACAGAGTTACCCACTCTTGGGTTTGCTGCAGTTTTGGGTAGTTCAATGCAACCGTTGCTGGCAATGGAAGAAGTTGACTATGACATCAAGAGGATTTACTGTTCCAAAAACTACATATGGAGTTCTGTCACTGAAGTATTTAAGCATTTTGCACTCTAGGAAGTGTGCTTGTGTGTGTTTGTTTTATAAACAAAGCTAAGTTACTAAAACTTAAAAGCTTTAAGTGCATTGATGATACACAGGCTTTTTTTGAAATGTTAAAGGTGAAATTGTATCTGGAAAAATCTCCTTAGTCCATTGGGAATGTAAGGATATGGTGTTCTAGCTCAGTGCATTTCTGTGGACAGGGATGATGATTCTCTTGTGTTTCTCTAACCCTACCCTGTCTCTTCACCCTTCATCTTTTTAGCACCATAGATTCTCTCTCAGAGAATAACTTCAGTTTGAGTAAGATAAATTTTAGACTGCTCATTGCATATGATGTTGTTGTCTACTACATTCTTTTCAGTTTCAAAAACTAGCATTCGTTTAAAGATCTGAATCCCTGTCTTGCAAAAATAAAGCACACAGACTTGCTGTGTTGTTAACTTGGAACTTTTGGAAGGGAAAGAGAAAAAGAAGAGGGTATTAAGGGGAAGCGTAATTGCTAAAATATAAAATTAGCAATGAAAGTTAACAGATGTCTTTTTCTAAGTGTCTATTTTTAAAGAAACAAAGCAGTCTGGAACAGAACAGCAACTGTACACAAATGATTCCAGGACAAAACAATAAAATCATGGATTGCCTCAGGGAATGTTACTGAAGTGAATTCTAGTCCTTGCTAAACAAAACTGACTTTTCTACAGTACATTAAGGTACTGCCTGGGAATATACATCTGACTCTTCATTTCAGGATCAGTAATATTAAAAAGAGAATAATAAAAATCTCTGCCTGGAAAGACAAAACTATAAATAAAGGTAGATCAGGGTTTTACTGTATACCAAGTACCTGATGAAAACTAACTTGAGAAGCTGCAAATGTGTTAATGTAAAATACTATACCTTGAAGTTTGTTGGTTCCTGTTTGCCATGAAATACTGTTGTTTTAGTTGCCTTTTAGCTACTTCTGTCTACACTGACTAGCAAACATGCAACTATATATATACAGTAACATCTGGTTGTACAAATTTCATCTATATGAACTGTACATTTTCAAGTCTTAAGCTGTTTTGTATGGAAACTTCCTTTTTGGGATCAAGTCTATAGAAGGGAAGCGATAACAAAATGTAACAGAGGAAAAGCCACACTGAAAAAGCCACTGTTTTAAAGGCAGTGGAGACTGATCCCTTACTGTAGAAAGTGTGGCTACTTTGTTTTTCTTGGAAAACCTAGAATCTTTCTTTGGGACACACTCTACCACAGAGCAGTAGTAGAGGGATGTTTGAAACCAGTTTGGACTAATCTGTGTGAAGCAGGGGGTGCTGAGGGGGTTGACTTGTTCCATTAGCCTTTGCATGAAGTGTGCTCTAATCTTTCAAGAGCAACAAGGGTATTAGAAATGTCACCATTGCTTTTGCCTGGAAGAGCCTCCTGGCTTTCTTGTTCCCTCGCCTTATTTGTCCAGTCTGTGCTCCTTGGCTAAACTCTTTTGTTTCATTACAGAGCTCTTGACCTCTTTCTCTATTGAAAAAATTCAGTGAGGTTTTAGGTGATGGATTCTATAACCAGGCCCATTGTGTCCCAACCTGGAAGGAGGTCCAAGCAGTGACCCCTTTGAACAAGGAGCAAACACAGGCCCAAGCACAAACCTGCACCCAGGAGACCAGTTTGAATGTCTGGATTCTTTCTCTTCCCTAGCCCTAGATTTATTTTTGACTTTCCCAGTGCATTTCGTATGTCTTCCACTGGTGTCATCTTTCCAACCTCCCCCAGCCTCGTTACATATAGTTACCTCTTCCTGCCTGAGCTTGGAGAACAGCCGTGGACCTGCTATGGCCAGAGGAGAGAACTGGAATTGGCATTCGTATTAAAGTTTCCTAGGTGAATAATCTTGTAGCAAAATATCCACTCTTTTGTACAGCTGGGAAGTATCCAGCTTTTCAGGATACATACTTGATTAGCAGAAGTGAATTAATGCAGATGGGTGTAAATGAACTTGGCTTCTTGCCTCCAAGCTTCTGGCCTGTCAATGGAAGTGTGGACTCTTCCTGTGGGACATGGAGGGAATATTCTTTACTGTGCGCATTTCTTGGTGACAAATACTGTGTTTGGAAAGGCAGGCAGTGCTTTACAGCCTGCCTTTTGTACTACAGATTATTGCAAAATGGTAAATAGTTTTGCAAGTACTGTATAATTACATGGTTAGTTTGTTGTTTACCATTTAAGAGGGCAGAGGTGTCTTCTATAGCATGCAAAAAAAATCAGTTTTGGCAATCAAGGAGTCTTCTTTTAATCTAAAATGTATTGCTGTGTGCTGTACTGCACTGCATTGGAGATGATCTGGCAATGTAAATGAAATGTTACAGGAACAACCCCAATTTTATTTCCTTTCTCAGAAACGAGTATACAAACAGAAAAGTGATTTCACTGTGAAAGGAAACTTGTAAAATAACTTATATGCAAGGGTAAAAAAGGTGGGGTTTTCTGGGTTTTTTTTAGCCTTTGCTATATATTTGTAGGGGATTTGAATAAGCTATTTTGAAGCTTGCATTCTAAGCATCTACTGCTGTTAACTGTAATGCCCAAAGATTCTAGTGATTAAGCACCCAACATTTATGTTGTTTAATGCATTTGGAAACATCCCAATCAATTATTTTTTTTTTTAATATAGTGAATGTCCCCCCCAAATTAATAGCACTTAGATCATTCTTCATGGTTTGGCTCAGAAGTACTGCTAACAATGGCCTTAACCTGTGAGTAGGAAAATACATGGACAACATGGTTCCTGACAGCCTGTAAAAATGTAAAGTTTCATAGGAAATAAACTTTTGTAACTGAGGAAAAAACCTCACCCCATACAACTTGCCTGCTCTGCTAAACATTTTTAGAACTAGGGGTTCAAAATAGAATAAATCACTGTGTCACTAAATCCTTGCTTATTTTGAACATCAGGGGTAAAGAGATGTTAGCTAAAGGTGATGCCTTACAGATTAACTCAAGCAAACAAAATCCTTCAAGAAAACCCCAACCAAACCCACTAAGTTACATCAGAAGCGTAAGTGTAACCCAGCGTTGTTGGGTGGGAGAGATAATTGGAAGAAAAAAATGCAAAAATAGCTGTCCAGTAAAGGTCTTTCTAATATGTGATACTGATTCTGTGCTCTTGAAAATTGTACTGCTGTGTTGCACTGAGCAGCCTGTGAGATTCCCATTTTAAGCAAGTACTGCGTGTAACAAGAGTTGCTCTTCATCATAAATGGTTCATTTCAATGCACTTATTTTTCTCGTGCACTTTATACTTCACTGAGTAGCTGAGTGTGGTCACCATGATCCCTGACAATGGTCTGTTCCATACAATACCAAGGCACCCCCGTGCTGCACACCACACTGGTGTGGTTTTGCAGCTGAGGTGGTGTAAAAAGCAGTTTGAAAGCTCTGTGTATTTTTACCACTGTAACAAAGCATGTTTTTATCTGTTCTTGATGTTTTGCTAAATAAACATCCCATGTTTTGTGCACAAATAGTCTCTTAAGCTTACAAGGCTGTCTTCAAGAAGGCATAAGGGAAACAAACCATTGGATCAGGTTGCCCTCAACTAGCCTTAATTTATTTTTTTTTTCCAATGGTAGGGCTGAATGAGCTGCTGCTGGAAAGGAATGTACTATGTGCTCTTTCTGTATTGATATTAATTAAAAATATTATTCTTATGGCTCTATTTGTTTCTTTGGGGCTTGGAAATGTGGGAGTGTCATGAAAAAGCATGAATACAGGGTGAACTAGCTTGTTTTGTGTACTTATGGGAGGCTTTATGTTTATACATTTCTTTTAGTCCTTCCTTCAACATTTCTAGGAAACTTTGGAATTGTTGTACTGTATAAAATCAAGTCTAAGAATACTACCTGTGTTTTACCAATTAGCACCTGGTGCTGAGAGGGAAAACCACTGAAAAGTGGCTATAGCTAGCTGGAGTTTTCCTGGAGGGATTTTATTTTTAAATGCTTAGTATACCACCTTACTAACCCTAGTGAGCAGCTCCTCCTGGAATAACGCTGTACCTTCACTGCTGAATCCACAGCTCCCATTTTCTATCTGTTTTCTGTCTAGAAAAACGCTAACTCCTATCCAGCATTTGTTGATTTACCTTTTATGTATTTATTTTCCTGATTATTTTAGAAATAACAAAGAAATAAATAAAACAAGTGGTAAGAATAGTGAATAAAGTGGTACCTGGGTGTGCAAAAGGAATTCTGTCAATTTAAGTAATTTTAAAATATTTATCTTACTGAAAAAATCCTTAAACACTTGTAAAAATAGGTGCAAAAGCTATTTTTAGGAAGCAGCTGCTGTAAAGGTTCGGTTTGTGGTTTGAGCTGAGCGTCCCACGAGCAGTGCGATGATGCTGCGAGCTCGCCGTTCCCATCGGGCCCTCCCGCTCTGCGGCCACACGGGGGCACTGCCGGCCCCGCCGCGCCCGGCTCGGCTCAGCCCGGGGTGACGCTCCCGCGTCCCGCTCTGTCCCCGCTCCGTCCCAGCTGTGTCCGCTCTCTGTCCCCGCTGTGTCCGCTCTCTGTCCCCGCTGTGTCCACGCTGTGTCCCTGCTCTATCCCCTCTCTGTCCCCAGGCTGTGTCCCTGCTGTGCCCCGTTCTATCCCCTCTCTATCCCCTCTCTGTCCCCGCTGGGTCCCCGCTCTGTCCCCGCTGTCTTCCCGCTTTGTCCCCGCTGGGTCCCCGCTCTGTCCCCATGGTTTTGTCCTGCTGCTCCCAAAACGATTTGTGGCCCCACCACAACGGGGTGCACACTAATCTGTCAATTTTATGCATTTCAAACCCACCCCAAGCATAAGGCAGGCCGTAACTCCGAGCTGCTGGAGCTCAGGGCAGTGCCGGGAGCCGGAGCGGCCCGAGGCCGGGCGGGCAGTGTGACCCATAGATGGGCGGGCAGTGTGACCCACAGCCAGGCGGGCAGTGTGACCCACAGGCGGGGTGGGCAGAGTGACCCACAGGCGGGGTGGGCAGAGTGACCCACAGCCGGGCGGGCAGTGTGACCCATAGATGGGGCGGGCAGTGTGACCCATAGATGGGCGGGCAGTGTGACCCATAGATGGGGCGGGCAGTGTGACCCACAGCCGGGTAGGCAGTGTGACCCATAGATGGGCGGGCAGTGTGACCCACAGCCGGGCGGGCAGTGTGACCCACAGCCGGGCGGGCAGTGTGACCCACAGATGGGGGGGCAGTGTGACCCATAGATGGGCGGGCAGTGTGACCCATAGATGGGGCGGGCAGTGTGACCCACAGCTGGGGCGGGCAGTGTGACCCACAGATGGGGCGGGCAGTGTGACCCACAGATGGGGGGGCAGTGTGACCCATAGATGGGGGGGCAGTGTGACCCATAGATGGGCGGGCAGTGTGACCCACACATGGGCGGGCAGTGTGACCCACAGATGGGCGGGCAGTGTGACCCACAGCTGGGGCGGGCAGTGTGACCCACAGCTGGGGCGGGCAGTGTGACCCACAGATGGGCGGGCAGTGTGACCCACAGATGGGGGGGCAGTGTGACCCACAGATGGGCGGGCAGTGTGACCCACAGGCGGGCGGGCAGTGTGACCCATAGATGGGCGGGCAGTGTGACCCACAGGCGGGCGGGCAGTGTGACCCACAGCCAGGCGGGCAGTGTGACCCACAGCCGGGGCGGGCAGTGTGACCCAAAGCCGGGCGGGCAATGTGACCCACACATGGGCGGGCAGTGTGACCCACAGCCGGGCGGGCAGTGTGACCCACAGGCGGGCGGGCAGTGTGACCCACAGCCGGGCGGGCAGTGTGAAGCACATCCCCAGGCCAGGCGCGCTGGCCCCGTCTCGCTGCACCTCTTTGTGCCCTTCATGGAAAACTGGATCCGAATGGTGCCTGTGTCTGCGTGAGGAAAGCAGATACTGTTGGCAGATGCAAAATGCCAAGGAAATCTTAGGGTAATTGCAGCACTCTGATAAAAGCTGATGAAAAACTATATCAACAACACGAATGCAGTAATAATTTTTCACACCAAACCTTTCATGCGAAATGAAGTATCACAGAGGAGAGCTCAGGCACTCCATGGGCAGAGGTCCGGCCGCGGGAGCCGAGCCTGGTGATGTGGCTGCGGCTCAGCCTCCCTCGGCCCCATGATTCCCTCCAGGCTCTGCAGCCGGCCCCTGCTCCCGGCCAGCTCAGGAACCGCGCCCTGGAAGGGTCCCACCGGCCCTGGGAGCTGCTGCATGCTCCAGGTTTTAAGGACAAAAATTAAACCACCACCCCCACCAAAAACTAATCTGCACTTTGTGGCCTTAACTGACGAATTTGGCATCTGGTTGATCTGTGTATGCAGAAATGTGATAGTGGATATTGTTATTTACTAATCACTTTTATCAAATCATTAATTTTAATTAATTGACAAAAAATGGAGTTTTTCTGGGTCTAACTCTTCCCTATATGTATTAATTACTGAAAATGGAAATAATTCCATGTTTGTATTTTTTAAGTCTGGCTCTGCCTGACTCTCCACGGTCCCGTTCAGTTGGTGGTGCTGTGCTGGGGCCGTGGGGCTGAGCTGCCCACCCACACTGAGAGCAAGGCAGGCCTGCCTTCACCACGTGCTCTGCAAACTTCCTATACCTTCAGCTGTCTAATTTTTGATGAGCCTTTGCTTTCCATCTTCTTTGTCCTTCATTTTTCAGCTGATTCCCTGTTCCATGAAGCAAAGACATCTGGGAATGTAAGGATAATTGTGTAGAAGTTACAATTATACATATATTTTTAAACACCATATAAATTGGCTGCATTTACCTTCACTTTGTAATGAGACCAGTTTGACTCTGCTAGTGCTTATGTGTGAAGATGTTATTCACTGGGTAACATCTCACATTCCACACTGTATGTTGGGGTATTTTTAACCATGCAAACTTCCCACCTATCAAAGTAATTTGCAAAGGTAATTTTGTTTCTACTCATCTATTACAATAAATCAATGAATAAATAAATTATAATGCAGCAATTAAATGTATAATGAGATGGGCAACAACTATTAATAAATGCAGAGCTAGTTGCCCAAAGGTGAACAGACTCCCCCTCTCTTCTTACAAGTCAGGTAATGATCTTTCTATAATGGAGAAACAAGCAGCTGTTAAACATGTAAATGAAACCAAGGGATAGATGAGTTCACACTACAATACTGTTCTTCAGCCCCATTATTATTGTTACATTATCGGTTCTTCTGTGACTTTTCCTCTGAATATTTAAAGACAGGGAGGGGATATGCAATTATGCTTAAATCCTTCTGCCAAATGATTGACAGAATGAACCCAACCATGTTGCTGAGGAAGGAGTTGGCTCCTTTCAGCAACCTAACTGGTACAGGCTGAGTTTTATCCCAGCAGAGCCACTACAAAACCAGTGTTGATCTTCTGGATAATTCAAAAGGAAATGCTGAAATTTCATGAGGGATAGAGGTCCCTTTAAACAAAACCCCAGCAAATTGGCATTATTAGATATCTAATCTAAACAAAACTATACAAGTAAGGTATAAACTAGTGTATCTTCTAATGTTAAATATGGCTGTGAATTGTAATATCACTGCTACTCTCAGTATTTGATATTGCTATGAGGAAAAAGAGAATGCAGTTTCCCCCTGAAGTCTTGTTCTTGCAGTAGGCATGCTTGGGGATCTTTCATGTTCCTTCAATTCTCACCCATCCTCAAAATCTTTTTCCTCTTCAAAATTAATTTTCAGAGAAATACCATCTCATTGGAGCACCTTTATTTCTTTCTTCAACAGCCACCACAGTGAAGCCCTTGTCATTTCACTCTGGCTCTTTCCTGAGCATGTGCTTGTGTTCTCTGTCTGTCTGTGTCACTTGCTGTGTTTATGTTTACCCACATGTATTTCACCACCTGAGATCACATCATTCCAAAAACTTATTTTCAAAGGAATGATTGATGCTTTAGGGTTTGCCTCAGTCTGAGCTGACTCTGGCACCCCATTAATGTGGGGCTGAGGAGATACAGCATTGCCCAGCACATCAAGATGTTCATCTAAAACTTTCTAATACTTAGAAGAGTACAGGTTTCCCTCCCAGCCCCCATACAGTTTGAGAATTTCAAGGGCAGCAGCTGGCTGAGAATTCAATGAAGCTCCAGTGGTTGATTTATTGTAATAGATGGCAGGAAACAGAATTATCTTAGCAAATTAGTTTGGCTGATAGGAAAGCTGGCCAACAGATAAGGGGCAGTGCTGATGCCTGACCTGACCTGCACATGCCTCTGACAGAGTTTCACCAATTCTCAGTTCAGGATGAGTCACTGCACTGAGCAGAAAGTGCTCAGGAAGAACAAACAAAGCAGGATGTGACACGAGCTGCACGCAGTGTGCTCCCTGCAAGCACTGTCCTTGACACTGCCCAGCTGCCCTGCAGTTTCTGGGGCAGGTGAGAAATATTGTCTGATCCATTCATCATTTTGTACAATCCAGGCATTCAGGAAGAGGCTGTTTCACAGAAAAAGCTGGACAAGTCTTTCAACTACATACTGCAGTCACTGACATTCAACAGTATTTATCAACCCCAATTAAATGATTTCCTTGGCTTTCCACTGCTGCACCTCTCTGGCTCTTTAACGCTCAGCAGCAGCTGGATGAGGGCACCTATGGTGGTCAGGTGACATGGACATTTTGCTGAAGGTTCATAATCTTACATGGGACTTTAATGAAGACAGAATGCATTTAACTCTCCACAAATAGTCTACCCCCAGTTTTCCTGTTTATACAGGAAAAAATTGAACCCTCAAAGCCTTGAATAAGTTCACAAATATTCTGTTTAACACTGAATGCAGCTGCGTCTGCAGAAGGGCACAGAAGCTATTTAAAACTGGGCAGAAAAAAAAAAGATACATGCATATATAAAAAGCTCACATTTGAGAGGAGTTCAGTTTGGGAATTGTCATTAACTGCACACACATATGTTGTACGTGTGTTTGTGTCTGTGTGGTTGAGAAGCACAGTTGTCATAAAAGGAAGCAAGACCTTTCCTGCCATATTTCATCTTGCTGGAGCTCCCTGGAGCAGGATGGTCAGGGTGGGAACTGTAGGACAAAGCCTTCAGGTGACATTGCTGATGCATTGCTGTACAAAGTGCTCAGAAGATATTTTTTTAAGCAGGCACTGGATGTGCCTTTGATTTTATGTTGGGCTGCTGAGGATGGCAAGAGGAATTTTTCAGTTCAAACTCTTACTTTGTCAGCAGATCCCAAAGGATCTCCTCTGGAAACTGACAGTTTTAGTACCTTTCATCCTTGGGAAGCAAGTGCCTTCCATGCCCTGGGAGTTTGCTCAGAGGTGCTGGCTGGGACCTCACAGACAAAAGTGCTGGAATTAGTGGAGCAGTTGATTCTATGCACCAAGCCCCCAAAAGCTCCAAAGTGCAGAGTCATGGAACACCTCATGGCAAGAGCTGAGAAATGGACACGCTGTCCTGTGCCCTGCAGGTATTGGTGCCAGCAGGTGCTAAAGCCTTGACCCCTGTGTGCCACCTGGATTAGCACATTCCTCGAGGGTGTATACGAAAGTTTGACACTCCTGATTAGTTGCACTTGTCCTGTCTTTGCATGGGCTGGGAGCCCTGCTTGTCTCCTGCACCCAGAACCAACAGCCACCTCTCCGTTCTTGTGACAAGGGTGAGGAAATTAAATTATAAACATGGAGAAAAATGCTATGATAAACATTTTGGGGGGGGGGCGGGGAGAGGGGGACTGGAATGAACCCTTTCTGCAAGGTAAGAACTCAGTGATAAATAGATCTGTGCATATTTCCCAGTCTCATTCCTCACTTGCCAAGTCTGATGCTATTTTCATTAGGCCATGTTACCATACATGTCATTTTATACAAAGGTGCAGTATATCACAACTGGAGGTTGAGGTGCTTGTAGTGAACACAAATGAGCTTGTAATGGTCCATCTGCTTTGATTTTATTTAGTGATCCCTCAAGGGCTGGGAGCTAGAGTGAGAATAACAATGCTTCAACCCATCTGCTATTGTAGTACCAGCTCCAGTTGAATTATCACATGTTCTGAGTGGCTGGCATATGCTGTGACATAAAGCCACAAGAAAGTGTTGCTCTCCAGCTGTTGTGTTGACAAATACTTTTCAGCCAGTCATTAAGTTCAGCTCAATAACCAGGGGGAAACTGTAGCTAAAAGTTGATTTTTATTTTATTTTATTTTAAGCATTAGAAATCACTAGTACAATATATTTTATTTAAAAATGTGTCACTAAGGACACACATTGTATATGAACTCTAACAATAAAAGTTTCGCTGTGATGCCCATAAATTTACATGTTATAGGATTGGATGGGCAGCTCTGTAACTGACAGTGTAAATCTCAGTAATGAGGCTCTGGCTAATCTTGTTTAAGCAGCAGCACATCTCAAGAGGTGTATGTACAAACTTGCTGGCCTGGCAGTGCTACGGGCCACGAACAGGCCTGGCCATGGAAAGAAGAGCTCAGGAAGAGATTGTGATCTGAGGCCCCATGCAGGGATTGATAACCAGACTGGCTTTAAATTGAGGAGGAAAGTGAGGCAAGACCTGCACAGAGACAGGGACCTTGTGTGTGCAACAGGTTCAGCTGGCCCATCTGGCACTGCACCTTGTCTGGGCTGCAAGTGTCACTGCCAAAAGTGGCCACTGATTTGGCCTTTACTCCCTCATCTGCCCTTGGTGGCCTCCTGAGGAGCTCAGGTCACTCTGGAGGCACCCCAAGCTGTGCCCACACAGAACACTTGCTCCAGAGCAAGTCTTAGAGGAGTGTTTGTGGGTCTCTGCTGACAACAGTCAGACTGTCCCCTTGTCCTTCCTCTCTCCACCCTGTCCTCTCAGGGCTGCTGGAGCCCACCACTGTGCCAGGGAACAAAATAAAAGGCATTTTCCACAGCTTCAAAGGCTGATACACAGACAGATGTAAGAGGGAAAGGAGATGTTCTGTCTGCTCAGGCTGACAGAACGTTCTCTCTTTCTGCAGGTAGCACACCCAGGGACAGCACACACCTTTTGGGCACTGCCCACTGTCCAGAAGGCACAAGTTCAATGGGAACAGAGCCAGTAGAATCTCTTCTTGATGTTCCAAAACACTCCCCAGAATTCTGATCCCTAACCTAAGCCATCCCTGCTGCAGGGGAAGGGTTTGTGAGGGGTTCAAGCAGAGGACCCTGAGGGGTGGTGCCAGGCCCCAGGAAGGCTGGGTGGGCTCTCTGGGGCTCTGTGCCCCTCTGTTACTCACTGCACCGGCGAGGCAATTCTTAAATACGACTTGCACTCCTATTTTCCCTCAGGAAAACAATGGCCACTGTTCACACCGAGGCATTTCAGCTCTAGAGGTTTATATTTCCTATTGTACCCAAAGACCCGTGGGTGCCAGCTGTCACTGGTGCTGCCATTGTGTTATGATCCCCTGGCTAGTGCAGGAATCGTTGATTACGTTGCCTTTTGAATCAGTTGATTACCATGAATAATAGGCCAAAAAGGCTGTCAGCATTTTGACTTTAACTATAACTGTTACAATTAATTATGGGTTTAATTAGCATATATGCCTAGCAGTGGAGAATATAATACTTCATGGGTAACAGATGATCCTGCAGCTGTAGCATAAAGTGTGATACAGGTTGGGACACAGATAGTTATTAATAAATGGCTTCTATTGTTTGATGTCCTTATTTATACAAATTAGCAGGCACGACATAATCAACCCAAACTGTATAATTTATAATAATTGATTTCATTTTGACTGACCACCAGTCGGCCTACTACATGCCCTCAGAAGAAAAATAGCCCTATTAGGATAAGTTTAATCCTAAACATAGCTAATGAATCCTATTACTTTAAGGTCATATTTGAAGCTTTTGTTAATTGTCAGAACCATTTTAAATTGATTAGAGTTAAATTAAATCAATGTAATGTTTAGAAAAACAATATTTCTAATGGATGAGGCCAAGCTGACCTCGAATAAACATATTTATCAACCGATTTCAGTGAATGAGAAGGCTAGCAGCTGGGCTCATAATTCATGATTGTCTATAATATGGGAAATGTCACTATCTAGGCCATTAATTATGTCAGGTAATAAATCTGTTGCTCACAGTTGAGCATTTGCCAGTTGGGGTAACAACCCCCTCAGCAAGGTTATGATGTTTAGAGAATCTTTCCTTGCTAAACTCACACTTTACAGGAGCAGAACAACTGCATGCAACTTTGGGGGGAATGAATGTGGTCTTTTCATATCTGTCAACTACCTGACAACATGCCAGACTGTGCTAGCTTAGTATGGAATCATAATTTGAAATAACAAGGATGTTCTATGAGGAAAAAGTTTTGCTGCACTATATAACTACATTTTCCAGGCTGGAGAGGTCAGCTATTAATAGTTCCTTACAGACCAGCACTAAGTGACTGATTTCAATAAATATATCATGGGGCAAAACGTATAATGATAATAGAAATATCTGCTTTGCACAAGTTTGAGAGTGTGAGAAATTCAGAATGGGTTAACATGAACTGGGATACAAGATGCAGGTAATGATGGGTACAGTTTGATACAATAGGATATAGGAAAAAGGATACACAGAAGCAAGATCAGTTTAAAGTTAATCATGCATTCAGCAGCTTAGGAAAAGGTCTGGCATTATTGCAGACAAATGACAAAAAACATCTGCTCCCTGTTCAATACCTTGTCAAAAAATAGAACAAAGATAAACTCAATTTTCATAAAGAAAGGGTGAGAAAATAGTAAAAAATGGCACAGTAATAACCAGAATTAGGGAAATTTTCATTTTTATCACAGAAGAATATAAGTAATTAATATAATAATTGTATTGAAAAAGACCAATATAAGTGATGAAAGGTTCACTAAATAAAAAAGAATCTGAAGCAGATCAAAAAGATTCCTACAATGTTTTGGGCTGCTTTACTTATTCCCCAGAATTGGCCTTTCCATGTTGCCTGTTGGTACACAATGCTGTGTTCTGGTCACCCCCTGAACTGACCCTGTGTTTGCAATCCCCTTCCTGCAGGCTGCTCTGCTTTGGAACACAAATGTAGTGTGTTTGCATTTCAGGCTCAGCTGTAAGCTTCAACACTGAGTTTGACCATTAGTACTAATAAATGGTCACATGCTGACAACATTAATCAGAAGTTAACACAGAGTCTCAGTCGTAGCTTTTGCACAGGTGAGGTGTGAGCAGGCACACACTGCACTTGCACGGACATGATCGACACTTGGGCTCCGTAAATAAGCTGTGGCTTCATTGAACCACATCAAATGGCCTCTGAACAGCCACAAGTATGTTGTGAATTGGCCTTTTTCTGCCTTAAGTGTATCAACAGCTCCATGCAAAGCACTTGTGAAAATAAACATCTAATGCAAGTTGTAAACTTATGTATATTATGAACAACAGATAAATAAAAGAGCCTTTCAGTCGCAACATAAAAAACAGTTTCTTGTGAGGAGAAGAAAATACAGATGCTTTCTTGACTTCAAATATCTGGCAGATACTTTGCTGACACTACTTGCAATTAAGCATTTAAATAGAAATTGCTTCTATTTGTGTATAAATTATCAGCAGGTTACAAAGAATGCAAGAAAATCAAACACTCAGCTGTGAAACACTGCACTGGAGAGCTGCTTTAGGATATTAAGAGAATGTGTGTGTGTCTTTGTTTGTGTGAGAAAGAATATGAGACTGTGTTTGTATGGGTGTATATAATTACTTTTTCATTTCTTGGGCAAAAGCTGTGTGTGTGTGTGTGTGTGTGTGTGTTTTCCTTTATGGCAAGGAAAATTGCTCTTCTAACCTGTCTTCAAAACGTAATAACTTTACTTGCAACCAACCACTGTAGACCTGGACTGGACTCTGAATTATTACTGTGAGTTGAAGCATTTCTTTAACAAAATGGAGTCCTTTAATATCCCCCACCTCTGTTATTAGATGGACGAATGAATTTTACTTTGAACATAACATGTGGCATTGTCTGAAAATTGCCAGTATGAACTGAAGTTGGCAGGTATTTTCTTGCTCTCCTCGTCAGTGATTGCCATTTATTATATGTTGCACCTTTATCTGTCAAATACCGCAGAGCGCTATATTGATTTGTGTCTGCCGCAAAGCAAAGGTCACTTTGATCAACATACTACAAAACCAGAAAAAGTAGGGTTCTGACATTTCATTACCTGGGAAAAAAAGGACTAAAATAAATAAGAATATGTTTGAGAACAGAGCACTTCAATATCACAGTGTGCAGTAACTGTAATTAACAAAAGAACTGCTCTATTGAGGTTAAAGAGAAAAAAAAAAAGAAGGCAGGTTTTCTTCCAGTGACTGCTCTTTACATGACTGAGTCTGTAACATTACAGCTGTGATCTTACTGAAGGGTTACATTCATTACAAATCAAATACGTTTTGCTTCTCAGACTCAGACTTTTAACTAGCAATAAAACTCTGGAACTCTTTAAGGATTGGCGAAGATTTTATAAAACTTTTAATTTTGACTGAGAAACCCTAATCAGACTGGGGACTTTTTATGCTATACCCAGATGAGGATGTGGTCTCTGCACTAGAAATGCACAGTCTGAAGAGATGAATCACAGGAGACAGAACTGGACCCACCACAACATTCTGTGTGCTCCAGGTCCACAAGGATTGGGACATACAGAATGTTGCAGTGGAGTGGAGCCAGAAAATAAGACCATGTCTTATTTCCATTTTCTAGTTTTAGTTTCAAGAACATTGTTGTCTTTAGGAACTAGCACACAAAATAACGATTTGGGAGGAAAGGGGAGCTGCAGGTGATATAGTCTTGTTATTTTCCTTCCTGCCCAGTGTCTTTCAGGTACCTCCTACCTTTTTTGGTGGAGGTTCCTGAAAGACATTTTGCTTCACTGGGATCAGCAGACACTTTGCATTGTGTGAATAAAATAGGATCTAATTTCTGTGGAAATTTTTCATTTTGTCAGAAACTTCTGCTGTATTTTTTGGGAATCTGCTCTTCAGTGTAGTTCCCCATCACTTTCCCAGTAGATCCTGCAAAAACGTCTGTCATTTTCCCATAAGGAACCTAGTTTTCTTAAACAACATGATAATATAGCTGTTTGGGGGTTTTTTTCCCCCGTGCAGCACCCTGATGCTCTCAAGATGCATCTGGTATTTCAGAACCCTGGTTTTTCTAAACAGAAAAATGAATCTTACAAGTGCTACTGCTCTCCTGAGCACAGGTAACCAAGTGGCCAGGCTGCTCTCCCCTCATTACCGCTGGGAAGTTTTTTTGGGTTGGTTTTTTTTTTTTTTTTAATTTTTTTTTCTGGTTTCACAGTGTTCAGTTCCTCACCTGAAGCCACATTTTCATGGAAACCCAGCGAGCAGTGACACCTCAGAGCTGTGCTGCACCTCCGAGCAGTAGGGTGCATATCACAGCTTGCGTGGCATATGGCAGTGCTTATCATGTCAATAACAAAGCCTGAATAATGCAATTCGTGGTTGTAATTATCTTTTATTATTATCAAGGGTCATTCCTGGGCTCTTCATCCTTTCATCTCATGTGGAATTTTGGGCTTCCTTATTAATTAAATAGCCAGTGTGATTGAATTAGCCAATCAGCTCTGCCTGAGGGGATGAGCACTGATCCAAACAAAGGGCTTGATTCCACAAACTTGTTGCTGTGAGGGAGAGTCTTGATGCGAGCTGGCTGCCAAGAGTGGGCTCCTAGGACTTGGCAGACCCAATCCCAGTTAATTTGAAATCATTAGACCAGGTAAAAATTTCCATTTGGATACTTTCCTACTAGGAAATAATTGTTTATCAAGCATGAAACTTTCCATGGGGTTGTTTGATTTTATTAAAAATAATATGTTTGAAAATAATCACATTATAACTAATAAACACTGTATAGTGTTCTGCTGTAACCATTTTTTTTCTCAACATCATATAGCAATTTTAGATTTGTAAAATTTAAAGTGAAAATGGGAACAAATCCTTTTAGCATGAAGAGAGGAGTCCTGACTGTTTCCATGTATTGGAAGAGTTTTGCTGTAAAATTCTGTATCGCAGAAAACGTCCCACTAATAAAAAGATTAGTCTCTGTCTTCAACAATTACTTCAACCAGACAATGTATGTTCCCTGCTCCTAAACCACAGATTAAAATCCCACATGGCAACAGGGCTATGCATCTCTTAAGTATCTGTGCCTGAAAGGCACATTGGAAATGTATGCAAATGCAGCTCATCTCTATCCTGCTCCACTGTTCTCACTCCCTTTTTTCCTTCCTTTATCTTGACATGTTTACTATTTCTTCTACACTGTGCTTCACTGAATAGCAGATCAAACTTCAAAGCAACTTTTAGTTTGAAATTTGTTTCCAAGCTCCTAAGCTATTCTTTTTCTGACAGCAGTGGATAAGAAATTGTCACTACCACTGGTGACATGTCATCGGGAGATACAGGAATAACAGATGGGCAGCACTGAGATAACAGGAAGTAACTTCTTTAAAAGATTGTGTTGACATCACCAACTATGAGAGCAGAGGTAGAATGACCCCCAGAAGGGAATCCAATCTGCTCAGGTCTTTCTGACTCACAGGTGTTTTTTCTTATTTATTTCCATACGCAGATCATATTGGATCTAAAATTATCTGAAGTTTTAAAACAGCTGTGTTAGAACTGGTAGTAACTATTAATGGGGATTAAGAAAAGGATGAATGGATTTAGTCACTAACTTCAGGGTTTTAAATGATACCATTAAAATGATAAAATTATCATAAAAGATAAAATGATTGCTGATGTTACTGGCATAACTGAATGCCATTAATAACAGTCAAGATTCCTTGATTGCAATGTGAGATCAATGGGTTATGACATTTTGATGACCGGCTGATGGATCTGATTTTCTAAATGAAGAATGATTGATTATGACTCCTCAGAAGTATGGCTCATTATCAGCATATCTAGGCAACTCTTGACATCCACTGTACAAAACACCTATTATGGAATGTCAAAAGTCTTTTGGTGCATGGCCATGATTTCTGAGGAAATTATTTGTTCTGCTTATTGCAAGATACTATAGCATATTGCATGAAACAAAACAGGGCCTGGTATCCACAATGAAAGCAGCACAGAAGCCAAGAAAAACAGTGATTTTTTTAGCCCTCAGTGCATTTCATATCTAACAGATGGTCCACAAGCCTATAAGAAAACTGTACTTCCTGATGGCAGTAGGAAAATTATATAAAGCATGACATGGGCTTCATTTGCTGCATTGTATAAAAGTCTAAGAATTTGTCTTCCCAACCAGGGATGAAACAGAACTACAGGACAACAGATTTCTCGATTTCAAAGAGGCCCGCATTAGTGCTAATTACATTTGAAAATCTCCTGCTATGCTGAATTTCATATTTTAAATTTTAAAAAGATGTGACAGTGTTTTATTTATAGTACATTACAGTCCAATTCAAAGTTTTGGTCTAGGGTCTAAATTCTGTTGTATAAAATTGTTGTAGAGTGGATAACACGGATCCTGTCATGGAGAGTATGTCAGATGCAGGGAATTGTTATGGCAGTAAAATAGTGCCTGAACTGACTGGCCCAATGCCCCATCCTGTACTGAGCACTATTTTTGAAAGAAGTTTATATTACAGAAGAAAGTGTTAAATATAATTTTAAAAGGGTATGTTAAATATGGTCTGTTAATCAATGCATGGTGTTTTCCTGTTTCCTTCAGAAATCTTTGAAAAGCTCTGGGCCACTGAAGGAAAATCAGTCACAGCAGAAAATTTTGCCTGCCTGACAGAGTTAAAACAGCAAAGAGCCAGGGAGAAACAGATTTATCCAGGGAGACAGAGCACCCAACCACCCTCTGCTATGAGCTTCTGAATCACTAGATGTAGGTATGTAGGATTTCAAACAGTTTCAAACCACCATTTTAACATTATATTAATTTGGCTTGGAGCACATCATAATGTATTGATTTTCCATCTTGAACACTAAGACATTAGACAATTACAAGTTCAAGAATATTACTAATTCTGCCAAGACTTTCCAATTATTTTGTCTCTCAAAGAACAAAAAATACAGAAAAGCTTCACACCGAGAAAATTACCTCTTCTTACAAGGAGAAAAAAAAAAAAAAAGGGAAGATGTATTGTGAAGAAATATTCTTTTAAACCAAGGAAGGATCAGCTGAAAATGAATTCTTTTCCCTTACTAGAAAACAACTGGTGTCTGGCTAAAATAAGGTGCCATTTATTCAGGCAGGGATTTACCTTGGAGTGCTCCTGGTAGGAGCTGGACTTGCACCTGTGGATCAGTTTTGGAATAGTCAAGTCTTAAAAATAGCTAATAATTACTTAATAAATAGCAACTGTTACCAAATTCCTCTCTGCTTTGGAAGGCCAGTGAATTCTTAGGTGACCCATGATGCAGGCTCACCATTTCATGTCTGTGCCTGCAGACCCTGTGCCAGAACGGTGCAGGAGGAGGGGCAATTTCCAACACTTGCAGATCTCATGGGCTTTCCATTTCATGTGACAAAGCAGGAGGTCCCTGCTGGGCTTGGGAAGGCACATTCACATTCGTGGTACTGACTGACAGGTGAGCCACCATTTGCTTGGCTCTGACCTGGGCCCAAGCACACTGAACGAAGAGCCCTGTCCCACTCTGATCTGTTCTTGTTTCATGTCTGCACTGACTGGGGCAAGTGACTACACAAATCACAGGACAATGGACATCTGTCCTGGATCTCTGTTCCTGGAACATCCCCAGCCAGCAACACCCAGAGTTTCAGTTTGTATAAATCAGTGTAATTATGAGCATGTGCTTTCAGGAGAGACACTGCTTTGTGCTTTACTAGATCTTAAGAAATTTCCTAATGTTATGTCACCATATCAACTGCAGAGAAATCCTAGTAAGCAAAGATTGGATCAAGCCCTAAGTGTCAATTCAGAGTCATAGGACTCTACAAATTCAGTTTCTTTTCTGGGGAAAAAAAAAAATGCAGAATTTGCCCAGATCCAGTAGATTTCACTGATGAACAGTTCATAATCTGCTAACTGAAGCCTTCTAACCAGATCATTGATTATCAAATTTAAACCAAAATATTTCTTCAGCCATAATGGAAAAGTCTGCTACAATTTAATAGCGGAGCTACAGGATATTAATAGTGGGTTTAAAGACATTGCCCTGTGTATCTCCAGAATTCCCTGTTGCTTGTCCAGCTGTGGCAGTATGAATGGTTTACAGAAGAGAACACTGCTGTCCGTAATTTTTACAAGCAGAAAGAGGCTGAATCTGCTTACAGCACTGGAGCTCCTGGAGAATTGCAGATGGCTGGTGCTCCCTCAGGAGAGTTTGCAGGCCCCTCTTGCACCCCTTTCCATCTGCTTCTCTGGTCACCAAACCATCCCCTGGGGGACCTTCACCCAATGTCTGCTGCCATAGGGTGCACTGTCCCTCCAGAGCTCTGTGCCTGCTGCTCCACTTAAGAAGTCCCTAAGACAATGACAAAAGTCTTCCAAATAAATTGCTAAAATTCAGCCACGTGTTATTTCTCCCTGACTGCTTCCCTTCCACCTGCATGTCAATTGCTTTTTCAGTAATTCTCCCTTTTGGTTTTACCCTCTCTGGAATAATTCCGTATGATTTTTATTCTGCCAAATCAATGAATTAACAGTCAGTGAAGTTTCTGAAATGGCTGGTCACGGGGGCCAGGTGAGGGTGGAGCTCACTGTGCTTTCCAGTATGAGGCACAATCACATGTGCCAGTAACATTGAATAAAGGCAGATTTAGAAAAATCCCAAGGTCTCACCTTAGTGAGTGAGGTAGCTCATACCAAGATGCCCAATTTCCAATTTCAGGAAGTATGTGGCTCTCAGACTTCCAGGCAAATGTGAGCCCAGGATGACCAAAGCAGATACTTGGATGTGCAGAGCACTTGGGACAATTACCTTATTGCCTTCTTCATTCCTGTGAGGTGTTAACCCAGACACCCAGGAATAGTAATTTAGATGTCAGGAGGAGTTAGTGAACTCCTCATGTAAGAAAGATCTGTACAATTTGCTGTGAGTGACATCTCAGTGTCACAAGGGGGTGATAGCTGGATGCTAATGCCACTTACTTGTTTCTTCCCTCATCAAAAAAAAAAAAAGAGAAAAACCTAGAAAATGTAATTTGCTCTATTAATGATTTTAAAAAATTTTTCAGATTGTAAGACTTTTGTACTTGGTGCTGTACAACCAAGGAACTAAACACAACCCTTTCCTCAAAAGGCTTTCAAAGAAAAACTGCACTAGCCAGAGAAAGTTGGACTAACACAGTCCTGGTCAATATAGTAGTCTGTCAGTTAAATATTTGCTCATTTGCATGGCATAAAATGAGTGTCAGCTCTGATTAACTGGGCTCGGTTAGAAAGCTGGAAGGGTAGCACTGCCAGCACAAGCTGGAGAGCAAGTCAAAGACTGGATAGAGCTGTGTAATTATCATAAGAGATGGAGACAAACAGAAGATTCTCCTATGCAGAAAAGTATTTCCTGCTCTCTCCCCACCCTGATTCCCATTTTGTGTTAGTATGAGGGTCTGAAGAAATGAAGAAGAGTAGTAGCTCAAATTAAAACATAAAACTTTTGTGAATGTAAACTGGGGAGGACTTTCACCCCTGCATTGGTGATGCAATCTGGAAGAAGTGCTGCCTCTTAAAGAAGTAAAAGGTAAGATTTGGAGAAGGAGGCCAATTTCAGTTTTAGAACATTAGCTCTTATTCTATGAGAATTCCTTTAAACCACTAATTCAGACCAATAAATAAGTAGAAGAGTAATCCATGGACTACTACTTAGGCCACCACTTGAGTGTTTCAAGGATATAACTTAGAAATGTGATTTCCCCCACCCCCATCCCATCCCACAGAAAACTTGTGATTTTATGTGCTTTTTTATGCATGTATTAAACAAATGGCACAGCTGAATAGCTTTTCTTAAAAACTGGACATTCACCAAAAAGAAGTTTGCCAGCACAGACAATTAGGCTTTCTTCTTTTAACAATAGATTGACTGACTGGCACATTTGAAATGCGAGCGTATTTTTTATTCCTCCGTTCACCCTTTGAGCTGATAAACATGAACAATGGGAAACAGCTGGGACAGGAAAACATTTTAGTTTGTATTTTCAAAGCAAGCAAGAAATAAACCCATCAGTGGGAGCCAGATCACATCTTCTGCCTTAGGGGTAGTCAGCAATTGGGGGGAAAAATACGATCCATATTTTTAATCAAACATTACATATTTATTAATGTGCAGCTGGCCTATTGTGTGCATGATTTTTTTTCTTTAACGCTGTGCTGCGTCCGTCAGCCTGACATTGTTCTGTAACTGACATTACTCTATAAGGATCTGGAAATGCACAGATTTAATAGGAATCATTGAGACAATTGCTTTCTGTATTATTAGGTCTGTGTGACGTAGGTACCATCTGAAATTCAATTTTAGAAGAAAAATAAGATATTGTTCTATGAAGGCAATTTTGTGCACCTGTGATACAGTAAGAACATAAACCCCCATGCTCCTATTTTCCTCCTCACTCATCTAACTTCATGGCCGTTTAATGATATGTGCCACTCTTTTGTTAAAAATGTTTGGCCAAATGTATTTTGATGCTTATTGAGATTAAACTTTCAGTACATCTCCCTGGTAGCAAAGGTTGGGCTGTTCATTAGTTGGAGGTTTGGCCTTGTCAGGTTCCATTGACTGCTGGCTAAAAGGATCACTTTATCATCATTTGTCTGCAGTGGAGACAGTCTTTATTCAGCCTTGATTCCTCTGGGGTCACAGCTGTCATAACTTCACTTGCTTTATAATGCAGACCCCAGTTTCACAATCCCCTTAGGTAATTGTCTAATAGATTCAGTTTACCTTAATATAGGTAATATGTTATTTACAAAGAAATACAAGGGAAACTAAGGGACAATATTGCTCAAAACCTACTGCTTGGGATCAATAATTTGGAAATTATGTTAAACTCAGTTCTCATTTTGAACCCAAAAAGGAAATATACCTATACCTTTTTTTTTTTTTTTGAGTTTTACTCTGATCCTTCAGCTGCAAATCTCTAGACTGAACCCTCAGGCCTGGTTTTCTGCTGGTGAAAGTTGAGATAACTCTGCAAATTTTGATGAGGCTAGGGTGTTTTGGAGAACAAGGCCTTCATTTGCCCTTACAGTTCAGATCCTGTATATTTTATGTGCTAAAAACTATAGTTCAATTTAATTTGAAACAGTAAGTTTGACTTAAGGTCAACGTGTTAACCTTTTGAGCCAAAAATTAGCAAGGGCAAGGATGGGCTACTGCTGCCTCTTCTTGTCCAAGAGGAGCACCCACCCTGGTGCTCCGAGGGGGAATCTCTCTTCCATGGAGCTCCTCCAGTTTTGCATCTCTTGACAAAGGAACTGGAAATGAGACAATTTCCTCCAAAACAAGGCCAAAGAATCAGCTTGTCTCCATTTGATTTAGTAAAACCTGAAATCTTTTTACAAAACCTGGAAGAGCTCCATCATGAGCACGGGAGAAGCCCATTTTTGAGTGCCTTGGTAACCAGTGCATTCCCCTTGCAGGTCAGCTGCTGCCTTTTTCAGAACCAGGAACAGCTTGGTTCCCCAGAGGAGATGGGCTGAGCAATTTCCACATTTGGTCTTCTTTAAAATTCTTAATAAAAATGAGGGAAAAAAAATCGAAGCTTGATTTTCACACTGGTACTACCAGTTTTACAAAATCCTGGCAGCTTCAGTTACTCTAAATAAGATTACTTCCTTTTTTTTTTTTTTTGTATCTTTTAAGGATTACACAGAAACAATTGTATGCTTCACTAGTTGCTGCACTATCTTCTTAGTATCCCTACCAATAAAGATCTGCATTTCACTATTTTTCAGTAGGAAGAATGATGTTGCCAAAGTACCCAGAAAAAGCACAAAACAGAGACAGTTCTACACCAGATTTCTAATACAGAGCTGTATGGATCCAGATGGATCCCTCTTTGAAGGTAACTGCTTAAGGGGAGCAATTTCAGAGCCTTTAATCATTAACAGAAAACCTTGATGTAAAGTAAAACATACTGAAAAATAAACACCTTGTGGTGAGAGTTTAAACTTCAAGAGGGAAGCTGTACTTTCTGTTTGTGGAAGTTGTGAATGCTCAGATTCACAAAATGGTCCCACACTTTCCTCTGCAGGAGAATTCAAACACCAAATCCTCTCTACTGTCTGGCTATTTATTTTTCAAAGTTTATCCTGAATGTGTTCATATTTTTGAAACAAAACATATACTCCATCAATGGCATCTTCTCACAGCAAAGTTTCTTTCAAATTCCACTCAGTCATACCTTGTGTGTGAGCTTATGCACCAGCATGTGTTGGATTTCCCAGCTAATATCTTAACTAGAAGCTGATTTCATTTGAGCTTCTAATTTAATGCCACAACTCATTGCACTGCAATATCTTAGTTACAGTTGGAGATTGATAAGCAAACAAGGAAATGCAGCTGTAGTGTTGTGGAAAGTTACCCTTTAATTATTAGCTTTCATTTATTTTTTTATTATTTTTCCTCCCAGTATCTTCCATATAATAAATTAATTCAAAATAGCTATGGAGCAAATAAACATTACACTGGGGGGGAAAAAGAAGCAACCACCAAAGCAATTTTTTAAAGGACTGCATAAAAACTGGATATAAATGCTTGTTTCCATGTGTACTGCTGCACCATCCATGAAAACAGCCTTTAAGAAAACTCATCTTACAAAGGAAAATGTCACTAGATATAGTGTTGATCATTAGAAGCACTACAGTGCATTCGTCTGCTTGTACCCCACTTTGATTACTATACAGCAAAGATGGCCACAAGCACTCAGAAAGTTTTATTGAGGCTTAAATCTTCATTCAAATGATGTAAAGGGGCATTGAATGAAGATTTAGAACTCTATAAAGCTGCTTGGCAGTGTCTGTGGCAATCTATGCCACATAAAAACTGAAATGCTTCTACCTTCTTATTGAAACATTTCTACTGTAATTCTTTAATATTAGGTAGCAGCCACAGTGTTGGGACATTACCACATCTGGGAGTATTTCTCTTACCAAGGGTTTGCCTGCAATCAATTGTGCAGGATATTATAGAATGTTGATGTCTAGGGCATAATGGAAAAGGAATTGTTACTGCAATTACATATTATTATGCTTTTCAGAAGATAATGTGGGTTCATTCATGTGAGTATTTTGAACCAGCAAATACCCTAATTGCTTACATGTCTGTTATAATCCTAACTCCAGTTGACATATCTGATGTACTGTTGCATTTTAATCTGGCCACTTGCACGTGTCCTCTTTATGATTTTCCTCTGACCTGCATGAACTGTGCAAACAAGGAACACGAGTGTCTTGCATATTGCCTTTGCAGTTTTGGTCTGAGTAAACACCCAGGGGGACAGAGAGACAGAGCTCTGTAACCAAGTGTACTTTTTCAGGAATAAAGAATTAGTCTGTGCAAGAGCAGGGTAAGTGCTAATGATCTGATTATGCTATAATGGCAAATTTTTGAAAGAGTGTGTGTACTGCTTCAGCTCCCCTCTCCCAACATGTTGGATTGATGGAGGATGTGTGGCAAAGTATTCACCCATTCACTTAACCAGAAAACAAAGGCAGATGATTAAGAAACATCAGTATTCTGAAGCAGCAATCAAACTGACCCTGCCAAGGAGTGAAGAACAGCAAGCCCAGCCAAAAAGTGCTGCAGTTGTCTCGGGTTATAGCTGCAGGTGTACAGGCAGCATTTTTTCACAGACTTTCCTGAGGCAGCAAGCAGGGCCAGACAACAACAGCTCCCTCACTCCAAGGTGCTCATGGCAGTCTCATGTGCACATGGAGTGACAGAAAATGGTCAGAGAAAAGATGTGCTTTTAGAAATTCCTGCTTAATAATCCACTAGAGGGAGCTTATGTATAACCTCTGCCAGGCCAATTATCCCAGAACCTGGTTTTGCATAATTAACAAAGATGAGGTAGTTATGAGGGGGATACCTGCACTTCTGTTCTTTTCTTGATGTGTCATCCTGGAGCTCAGGAACGGCCCTTTTGGAATCTCCAGTTCTATCCAGAAGAGCAATTTGCTTTTCTCAAGTGGAATTAGCATTCCCGTTGGCATCAGCTGGGATTCACCTTCATCACTGACACACTCAAACCTGAGAAAAAACAGCCCCTGCTGAGTGAGGACTTACACTTAAGCATTGCAGAACTTCACCTAACCTATTCTCTGTCCTTGCCTGTTTCAATTCTGACTGCAAAACAAAGATTCAGTAGCCATGATTCCCACAGAAGTAACAGGCAAACTACCTGGACTGCAGACTTTGCTTCCTGTCTGTTCCAGCAGGACAAGGCTTTGAGCACAGTGTTTGCCTGGCACCTCTTGCTTTGCAACTGGAAGCTGCCTCCTTTCTCTGGGAGACAGCTGGTATCAAAATTGGTGTCCTTGACAATATTTAACATGCAAACACCCGCAACTATTTCCTATAGTGCTACCTAATAAAAAGACAAGTTTAACTCTCATATCAGAAATATCAAATTTAGTTTAGTAGCAGAGATGTACTTGCAATTACCATTCTAGCTAAATCTAGACATAACACACTTTCAAGCTACATACCCACATAGTACAGTCTAAGTAGTCAGATACACTATCAAAAAGCTTATCATAAAACTTGAAATTGCTGTATCCTTTACACTCGTTGCCTCTTTTTCTTTTCTGTTTTTTTTCTGTTGGAAGAGAAAACTTATGACTACACTTCAGCTGTCACCAGCTTTCAAGGTTATACTGATAGGAATGAGAAACATATTCCTAATCTGCATACCAATGCATTGAGAATGCAAAGGCAGGCTTTTTGCCATTGAATAGATGATGATAAGGTCTTAAGTCTTTTGAATTTCTTGTGTTGTACTTGTATTATCATATGATTTCTTAAGCCAAGAATGAATATGTAAATTTCTTGCCACTGACTTGCTCCAAAATAATGGACATTACACTTGCACAGTGGCAATTCAGAGTGTAAAATTGATTAATATTTGTTTTCAAAATGACATGCAATGATGTATGGATCCTTTTACAACTTAAATTAATACTTTAAAGAGATGAATGGTCTCTACAGAGGATGTTAAAGTTCAAGCTGAGAAATTTGCATATTTATATTACAACCAACTGATAATAATTGTCGAAACAGAATGTAATGTGGTTCGTTTTTCATTTTAATCTGGTTGTACTCAAACACAGGACCTCATTAACTTCCAGCAACTAATACAGCATTATCAGTCCCCATAAACTAGGCTTGCCTTGAATTTATGAATTTCAAAGACTATTTCCAGTGGTGAATCGCTGTTAAACACTGGGTCAGTCACTAGCAGGTGAACTCCATGTCAGATGCTGTAGAAGGATGAAAGTTACCTGGGCTAAAGTGCTGGAGAATCCCATGGCCAGGTGCCTACTTGTTGGTTGACACTCGGAGCCAAAATTAAGGTGTGATAGAAACATCTTGCCTCTGAAGGCTCGCTCAAAGACAGTCTGGTTTCCTCTAGATGACCAAAATCAGGAAATCCAACTTCAACCATTTCCTATGTTAGGCAGTATTCTTTAACATTTAAAAAAAAAAAAAAAAGAAAAAAAAAGAAAAAAAAAGAAAAAAAAGGAAAAGAAAAAGAAAAAAAAAAATAACAAGGATCTTTCATTGAGATATAAGTTTTGCAAAAGGAAAATACATAAATTTTGATTGAGTAGATAAGCAAACTTGGATGATATTGAGGATGCAGCCATAATAAATACTATCCACTTGGGTTTAAATAACATTAACAATAGAATTAGCAGTATATCGCTTTTCTGAGGAGAGAAATATAAAATAAGCATGCTGTCAACATGTCATGGGTAGTTCATTATAGGTGTTCTTGTGGGTATTCTTTACATTTCCAGATGTATCAGGAAAATGTACATCTCTCTAAGAATGAACAGCTCTGTGAATTTATTGTTGTGAAATGGATTTTGCATCTTCTAATAACAATGCTTATTTCTTTAGCTCACCAAAAGTTGATGGTTGTGAAAAGAGGAAGTGTTGCTTACAATGATCTTCAACTGCTTTTCATTTTCCCACATGAGTATTAGTTAAAGGCTGGTGTGACCCTTCTGTTCAAGAGCTCTGTGACTGGTCTGGTAGGATGGAAGAGGAAATGTACCTTTCCTTTAATACTGTGGCAGCTACAGGGAACTCAGGACTCAAAGGGGTTGTCTGGCAGCTGGTAATAGCTGGCGTATGGATGCATTTGCAACCTCCTAACTGTGTTCCTACAGTGGAGAAGATAACATTCCTAAACTAACTTCGTGTAGTCTGAATGTTGTCTTTGGGCAAAGGACAGGGCAGTTAGGTCAGCCCTGTGGCTGCTTTGTGCAGTACTGGGAAAGTCCCAGGAGGCTGTGAAAAAAGAGAAGGAACACTACAGAAACTTTGTAAAGAAAGTAAATATGTACTTTGATAATAAGAACACCAAGAAGTTTTACTTAAGTGAATGAATGTCTCTAAAATGTCAATACCTGGCATTATAATTTATTTCCTAAGAAGCCATCCAGACTTCCCATTATAACCTCACAAAAAACTTCTTAATAGATCTTCCTATCAGCTGACAAATCCCTGGAGGACAACCTGTTCCAGTCTGTTCCAACCTTTTCCAGCTTTTTCCAACCTGTTCCAACCTTTTTCAGCTTGTTCCAGCCTCTTCCAGCCTGTTCCAGCCTGTTCCACCCTATTCCAGCCTGTTCCAGCCTGTTCCAGCCTGTTCCAGGCTATTCCAGCCTGTTCCAGCCTCTTCCAGCCTGTTCCAGCCTGTTCCAGCCTGTTCCAGCCTGTTCCAGGCTATTCCAGCCTATTCCAGCCTGTTCCAGCCTGTTCCAGCCTGTTCCAGGCTATTCCAGCCTGTTCCAGCCTCTTCCAGCCTGTTCCACCCTATTCCAGCCTGTTCCAGCCTGTTCCAGCCTGTTCCAGGCTATTCCAGCCTATTCCAGCCTGTTCCAGACTGTTCCAGCCTGTTCCAGCAGCACAGTGATTGGACATTCATTTGTTGCAACTTTATAATGGTGCAAGGATTGACTTTCTGGATGGTCCTTGCAAAATGAGTCCACAGAACAAGCCAGGAAGACACCTTGTTGAATTTCCAAATTTGTTATTGACTGAGCTATGCTGCGTCCAAGCCACCACAAAGCTTAAAAACTAATTCAAAAAAAGGGCAGGCAGAGCAGTGAAACATCTTCTCCAGCATATTAACTCATCCATCCTATTTGTTGGTAACTGAATGATGACTAAATAATCAATTTTTCGTTATGAAGGACGTGCACCTTCCTATAGAGCTCTATAATGGGGCCTGTGCTGTAACATATTCACAATGGATTTAAGAAAAATGGAGGAGTGCATGTCCTGGTGGCAATTTAATATCTACTACAACATTACCAGAACAGTAAAAACATAAACTGACCGAGGCTTGGCAAAGAATCTCTGAGCAACTTGGTGATAAAATGGCCAAAGAGACAAGATGCTGACAAAAAGCAAACATTGCACAGGTGGGGGAAAGGGAAGAGAAAACAATACCCCAAACCCGAAATACAGCATGGCACCCTAAATAATTTATTATCACTTAGCAAAGTGGGAGAGTAAATATGGACAGTAAACATTAATTCAATGCTTAGGTGAGGAATGGAAAAACATTATTTATACACCACATCCCTGATTCATGAATACTTTTGATGAGTGTTTGATCTCAAAGGTGGTATTACAGAATAAGATAGAGAAAAATAATAATGACAGCAACATTTTGGAAAGGTTACTGAAAAATTAATTAGATAAGATTCCTTTGATTAGGACAGGAAAGCTTGAGGAAGGTTTTGTGAGGAGTCTATAAAAACACTCCTTTACATGGAAAAGATGATTTGGGAATAAATGGTCACCATTTCTCATCATACTACATCAGTTAGGGTGCAATGTGGGAAATTAGAAACCAGCAGGTACATAGAAATACATATTACTTTACATGTTTCCTTTTTTATCAAAACAGACTTCTGTACTATATTTGGATGCTAAAATTGTTCAGAAGGTGGCTGGAGAAAATTCAGACAAGAAATATCCATCAGAGATTAGTAAACACGATGCAGATCTAACCAGCAGTCCCTGAACTCCAGATTGCTGGAAATAGTAAGGCTGCCATGGGGAAAGCTTTGCTTTGTTTCAATGCTGCACCTTATGCCCGTGTTTGCAAACACCTGCAGGAGCCAGCCTGCAGGGCTGCTTGCACAGAGCACAGCCACTGCTGTGCTGCAGAGGAGTGAAGGAATGGCCCAGAACTGGAACACAGGAATTCCTGTCCTGCTCTAGTCTCAGCAAAGCAGATCACAGAACATTTTGCTTTTCAACCCCCCCAACCATACTTGTAAATTATCTTACTGTAGCAAAATCCTTTGCCAGTGAACCTGGGGTTTTGTAGTACAAGTTCCAGCAATCCCTATGAGGCAATGAGGGCAAGTTCAGTCATCAGAAATATATATTTACACGTGGAAATTGTTAGTAATACTGCTCTTCTCTTCCCCAGAGACAGCTCCATTGCCACAGCCTTGAGAAACACATGCACACATGCACAGAGACACAGAGGAACAATCAATAGATACACTTAGAAAGCCCCTTACACCATGTCGTGCTCCACGGATTTTGATAATATCAATCATAATTGAGTTAGATAAAATCCATCTGACTTTCAGGATGCTGGGGTCAGCTGGGGACACAATGCCTCACTTCACATCAATTACCACATGTAGTAAGGTGGTGGTAAGCAATTCCATTTGATAGTTTGCAGCTATAAATAATTATATGGCAATAGCAGTAAAGTTGGCTCTTGGGCACAATACAGAATCATGAATTTTCATTTACTTATATCTCAGAAGCTGTTAGGCCTCCTGGTTTGAAATGTGAACTCCTGATTAGGTATATCAGTCTTTCTATTAATACAGTATATGCAGCTGGTAGGGGCTTTTGAATGAACATTTTATACTTTTTCTTATTTTATGAGAATATTTTCATTACAAATATGACCACATGATACATGAGGATTGAATAGAAATCACTGTGATAAAGCAAACTTGGTTTCAGTCTCCTTCATTATCATATTCCATCTTTCATTCAGTTTAGGGTCTGTCCCATCCAAGTCTCTGCAGGATTTCAGTAAGATTATTTTTTTACATGCTGTATAATAAATTCTCAACAATCTGAAAACATACAGAGTAAAGCAAGTTTATTAATTAAAAGAGTAGTGCAGAAAGGTTCCAAAAATGATCAGATACTTTTTATACTTCCTTGCTTTGCCTGGATACCTGTTCCTTTTAAAATGCCAGGTTTTATTACATATTCTGTATTTTAAGTTAACATAAGTTGACATTAGTCAACAGAGGCAAGATGGACATAAAGTCAGATTAGGAATAAGGTAGGAGCATGGGATGGAGTTTAGCTGCTGTAAGTGTGAAGATCAGAAAGAACCAGGCTGAGGAACACCTGAGGATGGCTGGACAGGTACAAAAAGAACAGGATGATGGAGCAGAGAACTGGAAGAAGTACAAAGGCCAGGTCTTCCTAAACATACTGAGGTATCTGTATGGTCCATGAAAATGCAATAGGATCAATTTGGCATTTTAAAAGCAATGTAGAAGTGGGAGCTGGGAACCACGAAGATGCACCTGACAAGAGGAAACTCACCACTAGTAGCAGCTTCTGTCATGTACCACATTTCATCAAAGAATGAATAGAGGAACATTTCATGCTCTGTCCTAGAGATTGCTGTGGTGGAAAAGGGGCTGATTTCACTGATGAGCTTGTTCTAGCAGTGAGTCTGCCAAAAGAGGGGTTACAGAGCAGACACAGAACGCTGCTTCCAGTTTGCAGGGATGCTGAGGCTGGAGGTGCTGAACAGGACACGAGGCAGGGAAAAACAGCACTGGGGCAGTCACTGGAACCAAGTGATGTGAAATGGGGTAACAATGGCTGTGCAGCACCAGGGAGGATTTAACACTCAAGAACAGAAAAAAGATCCTTCATCAGCAAGATGTTGACATGGGGTCTAGATTTTAGGAAAGTCTTGCTCTTTCTTTCACTCTGACCTGAAGACCAATTGTGAAAACTATTAGCATTTTGATCAGTAAGGAAAATCAAAAAATGTTCCACAACCTGAGAAAGAATTAATCTAAGAAAAAAATCTTCTAAACAGGAGGAAGATTAAATGCATTAAGGATGTTATAGATATTTGAACAAGAGTCAATGATTTAAAGGAAAGGCAGATTACATGTGCCAAAGGAATGCATAGTTGTCACTAATTCTAGATGGGTCACTAAAAACCATTTGAATAAAAATGGGAGGGCTTGCTGTTGGATCAGGTAAGAACTGTGGCCTTAATTTTGATTTGATAGGACAGACCTAATTTTAGTAATGCAACCTGTGTAAAACTTGGGTATCCATTGCTTTGGGAGGCCCAGGTCACAGCCCACAGAGCAGCATCTTACTGATCAGAGAACTGGTGTTTAACAGCATGAATTGAACTGCAATCAACAAGGAGCCTGATTTGTGTTCTAAATTGGTGTTTAGCATGATCTGAACTGCAATCAAGGGAGAACTCGTAGCCTTTTCTAGGGGGAGCAAATGGATAATTTCCAATCTCATTACACAAAATATTTGTAGCATCTTAAATTAGATTGGAAAAGATCCCAAATTATTTTAACATGAGATATGTAGGAGAACTTTTTGAATATGTTTTAGAGCAAAAACATGCAGAAATGTAAAAGTTCTAGTAAAATACTTACTCTCAGTATACTTCTTATAATTTTTCACAATATAAAAGGAAAAACCTCTGAGAAGCCATTGTAATATAAAAAGTAGGTATTTTGTGGCTGTGTTTTTTACTCTGTTCCTTCAATTATGTCTCTGCTCTATAGCACACTGCAGTACCTGCATGAATTGTCTGTTATTTCTTCAGCAAACCAGAATGCTTCCCAGAAAAATTTCAACACATCTTGATAAAAAAGGTATATTGCCTTGTGTCATAGGCCAGTTTCCTGAGGTCACTGCTCAGAGGATACTTGATCATAGCATCAAATAATAATCCCTAGCCACTTTCAAGACTTTGGTGGCCTTATGGTGAACCTGATGCCCTGTGCATCATCCCACTGGCACTGCTGTCCCTGTCATCAATTCAATATTATACCCCAAATACAATATTGCACAATATCCTCACAACTGGATATTCTAACAACCACCTCCCATGATGGTTTTGTACGTTTTGTGTTTGTCTTGTGTTTTATTTCTTTTTCTATCTCAATCACAGCCAACGGTCAATGTGAAGATCTGGCTCCCCGGCCTGTTGCCATTGCTCTGCATATTCATGAGCGAAATCTTTCCATATCCACATGGCAAACCTTTCAAACTGTCATAAAGAAGAAATAATCACCTTTTCTTTAAAATCTAACAAAGCCCACCAGAGCTGTGTTCTTTGTATAATAGTTAACATTGTCACTAGTAATCAATTTATTTTACTGGTAAAGACAGTATTCTCATGACAAGTCAAAGACCTTTGGAAACAGTACATCTGTGCCTGCTATTTAAGCACACACAGACACAAAGAAGCAGAATATATTAGAAACAAAAAATATGTCAGCTTGTATAATGGTCCCATTGTTTGCTCTACCAGAGAGGGATTGTGCCATAACATATGATGCTGAATGTGCTTTTCTTGTTCTCCAGCCTTCATAATAAAGTATTTGATGCAAATACTCTAATCACATGGAGAAGATGCGGATGTTAGTTGTCCTTCCTTTCATTGCTATCCCCGCTGCCTCAACAAATATATTTTTATGAGTATTAAAATAACCCAAACAGCAAATTGATGGAATTCTACTTTAATGTGTTACTTTTAATAGCAGGTGCTTAATTCACACTTGGCTCAACATGAGTCCCTCTGCCAGACACTGGAGCTACATCACTGCAATCTTCAGGGAATGGTGCCTCTCTTGTGCCCTCTCCATTAGGCTGCTTAATTATTTTGTACAGGATAAACCAGAAAAGGTAAAAAAAAGGCACAGAGACCAGCATATACCCTATGAAAGTGCCCCATACATAGCACTGTAACTGTATGCTGCCCTTTGCAGCACTTCCTAATGGGTAGTGCCCACAATTTACAGAAAAAAGTGGCTTTCCAGAGTGTAAGCAGAGGTAGAATAGGTAATTTCATTAATTTATAACACTTCTTCCTGTGCAGGGGAAGTCTTAAGTCTAATGTGCAACTTCAGATACACAAAGTGACCTTAAGTAGGAAGGAGCACACTGACCTTTAATTACCCTGCATGGACCATAGAATTACCCAGTGCTAAAACAGTTCATCCAGTTGAATATTTCTGTTCCTACTCACTCATTTATCAATGCTTGATAAAGAATAGGGAACATCTGCCCACAAGAGATAGACAAAGGGCAGGAATAACTTTGGAGAGAATGATGGCCTGTAATAAGGACTGGCAGCAGAGAAGAGTCACAGGTCCACCCTAGCCACACTCACAAAGTGCCATTCTCTTTTGACAGGCAACAAACCCCTTGGCAAGCTTGCCCCTTCCCTGGCTGTGCACACAGCTCTGCACAACTGGGAGCTGCCAATTTTTCTGCAATGGGAGAAAGGGTCCCCCATGAAACAAGCAGGACAGGGATTCATTCCTTTATCCCAGCACACTTTGTTGTAGTGCAGCCACACCACATTTCCATCAGAAGCAGCAGCCTCAGTCCTGTTGTACCTACTGCTGCACATATTGTGGTGTGGTGCAGGAGCTGCCTGGAAAACAAGGGAGTTTCCAGAGTTCTGCTTTGTGAGACTTAAACATGTTCTTCCCAAGTGGTTTGGTAGGAATATCATATTGCTTCTCTGCTTGTCTGCATTTGGAATGAAAGGACAGAGCAGGTAAACTCTCTTCTGCTTTCCCTTCCTGGGCACCCACTCGTTAATTGGGCTGTTACATGCATGTCTACATGAGAGTATTGCATACACTGAAGCACATGGGGCTTTAGAAAATCAATAGCTTCCCTTTTATATTATCAAATTTCATACTTTCTTTCCTTATGGAAACCAAGGAAAATTCATGTATGTGTGAGTCAGCCACTGCAGAAAGCAATAATCCATCAAAATCAACTTTAAAGCAGCACTAGTGAAGTGGACTAAACTAAATATTGCCTGCTGCAGCATGCAGCCAGTATGAAACAAGCAGAAATAAAATCAGAGATGCAATTAAAAAGCCCTGTTAAAGGTACCTGATATTATGCACGAGGTCCATGTGGCCATTAATGTCTGGCACGAGCAGAAGGGGCCTGCAGTGGTTTGTGTAAGGGATGGAGCTCCTCGGGACCCATTAACAACCTCAGCAGCCCTTCCCCCACGCACTGGGCAATGTAACAGAATTCCTACATCTCAAAAGCCCACTCTATAAACAGAGATGAAATCTGAATATTCAAACCTTCAGCCCTCCTGCTGAGCACAGCTGAGCGTGCTGCAGCTCAACTTCAAAGCAAGAGAGTCATGAGAAAGGAAGCACAGCCTGGTGGCACCGGGGACTGGGAGCTGGTGCCTGGCTGGGCTGGATGGCTCTGTGTGTGTGCTGTAAACTGTGCTGTACACAGCACATCTTCAGCTTTGCAAAAACAGCCTCAACCTTTGGCTTTTCTCAGGGTCAAATGCACCTAGTTAGTACTCGACTGTTAATTTGCATTTCAAAAGGCCAGGCCAGCTCTCAATATACCTCTGCTATATTATAACTGGCTGTGGGTTGAGTAATAATTTAGACTTTGTAGTGAGAGCAGAGGTTATTTTGTGCTGGGGCCAGGTGCTTCAAGCCATGAAGCATTTGAATCCTGGGACGTGTGGCTGGGACCATGCACATCAATCCCCATCACCAGGTCTGTGCAACGAGGCCAGGGCTCTAAGCTGCTGCTGGCCAAGGATGGAAATTCTGATTCCTGGGGCACAACGAGAGTCAGGCTATACTGCAACTGCAACAGCCAAGACTGATGATTTAAAAAATGTTCATGGATTTGGAGATTCAGTTGTAGTTCCCTGTATTGCTCAATTTTGAATTTGTGTCTTCTGCACGCCAAGCATATAATCAAACCCCTGGCAGTTCAGAGGATCACTATCAGTGGTAGGTCCTCAAAACTTAACACTGTTCTAACTTCCCTACTCCCATCCCATTCTTCACTAAAACAAAAGCATCTTTCCTCCAAACCACTTCCCAAAACTGAATGTTTGAAATTTAGACTGGAAGAAAGTAATATTCTTTTTGAGGGAGTAGTACATGAAGATGCCTTTGTCTTACTAGGGCTTCTGCTGATGCCCAGGGACTATATCCAGTGTTTCCATCTAGCATTCCATGCAGGTGTCATTAGTGACACCTTCCCACATTCAAGCTCATCTCTAATGAACAAGCACAAAGGAGCCTGGAGTGCTTCCTTGGAAAAGTGTCCAAAGGTGTTGTTTCTGTAGGAGTGACCAGACAGCTCCCAGTTAAGCAGGACACTGTGAAGAAAACTATTTGTCTATTCTTTGTGACTCAGGACTTTTAAATTGTTTAATTGCAGTTGTTGAGGTTTTTGCCGGGACAGCTCACAGCTTGCAGGGTTTGAAATGAAACATGTAACTGCAATGCAGCCAGATAGAAGCACTGCTGACGTCCCTGGCAGAGCTATTAGAAGTTGCTGCATCTGAGGGTAAGATTGATTTACCTTTCTTCATCTTTCAGAAACACAGCCTGAACTCTAATCTGTTTGGTTTTGGTAGTGGATTTACTTGTTGCTTCTTTTACCCTTAATGGGAACATACACACACATTTACCTTTGGGTCACTCATAATTTCTGTTTGCTCTCTGAGCTCTCAGACTGATCCCTCTTATGCCCTGTAAGCCAGCACTTTTTAATTATCTCTACTGCAAGGCCCATTCTAAAAGACAAAATTATAAGAGCATTTGTGCAGTCTATGCCCAAGTCTCTCAAAATGCCCTTGCCAGGCTGTAACAGCATCATTGCCTCTCACTGAGGGCAGCGCCTCGCTGAGGTTCAGATGGTAGCAATGGAAATGTGGCTGGTAACACATTGATAGGTTCCATTTTTCACTGTCAGTGAAAGCATTTTTATTAAGCAGATACGTTAAAAGTGAGAGGTTTTCCAGAACATGCCGTGAGGTGAGTTGCAGTTGGGAAAGCCATCTCTACACTGACAGCAGGAGCAGAAGTCCATCCTCATGGGAATCTTTAAAAAATATAGATCTGAGATTAACCTTACTGGCCACTGTCTATCATATGCATGTCATCAAAACCTCAGCACGCATCTGGCAGTAAAATATCTGCTTGCTATTAAATAAAAAGTGAGGTGATGGTGAGAGTTCTCTGTAGTTCAGCATGTTGTTTATTACTTGGATCACTGGTTTGGGGCTGGAGGAGGAGGAGCAGGGCAGAAACATTCATTTCAGGCCCTGATTCTAAAAACTTTCAAACCTTAGTCTTACTTAACAAAAGAATTTGTATGTATGAATTACACATGTGCACAGCTATGTGTGAACTCTGGCACTAGATATTTACTCAGTAAACTGCCTAGCTGGCAAACAGCTTTGACTCAGTATAGCACAGTTGCACCTCTGAACTGCACTGAAAATTCCTACAGTCAAGAAAAATTCCTTAGCAGGCATTATTTTAATGAAGAAACAACCAAAACATCAAGATCTGGCACAAAGAGACTCGTATAAACAAAAGTGAATTGCAAATAGAGATGCTGGGTTGTGCCAAGGAAGAGATACAGCAGCTTTTCCCTCCAGTTACTGCCCACCTCTGTTGTTTGTCCCACCAAGACTGAACACAACAAACGGAGTGACTGCCCAGAAGCACTGCTCCTTTCCCAGCTCCAATGGAACTTTGAAAGCAGTGAATCAAACAAAAACTCCACCTGTTCCTGCTCTCCTCAGGATGCTGAAGGGTGCTTCTCTCATTGAGTCCACAACATTTACTAAGAATGGAAAAGAGTGTCTGGAAGGGCGTTAGTGAAATTACTGCTACATCATTTCTAGGGAAGCCAAAGCAGCTTTTGGTTTCGAGCTGATTAGTTACTTACATCATGGTTTGGAGATGATTAATATAATTATATTATGCTCAGCTAACTGCTTTTTGTGCAATGACAGACTAAATATTTATTTTAATTACAGCCTATAAAGCAAAATTTTTCTGAAGGTGTTAGTATACTGTTTGTAAAACATGTTTGATGACAGCTCAGCTGACTAAAATTTGTAGTTAATTAAATTAAGAATTTATCACAGATTTTACTAATTCAAGACATTCTTGGTAATCCCAGCACATATTGAATTGGTATGGAGGAAAGACATCCTTATCAAGCCCTCAAAGGAGCCCCAGCCCATCAGGGATGGGACCTGTGCAGATGGGAAATCTGCCCTGCTAAGCACCAGCCTGGTGTATGTAAATGTTTAGGCTACCAGTGCAACACATCACTAGCCAAATATTTCAGCCTATCATGACACAAACACTTTTTCAGAGTGAAAGTTCAACTCTGTTCACTTATTCCTAACAACATGAGGCTATATTGGTTTTATTTTCCCCAACATGTTTGACATAAAACTGTTTTCATATTTTAATCTGATATTCCAATATTTAGATCATTCACAGGGGAAAAGAGACAGGGTAAAATCACTTTTTTGATGCACATAAATTACTTTATTCTACATTTCCATGAGATGAAGACATTGTAAAAAGCTATTAATTGCAGGTAAACAATATCTGTGACACATCACATGATATTATTTCTTCAAATGCCTATTTTAAAATAATATCAAATCTACATTTCCCTGTGAAAAGAGATAGAAAAATTGAATTATGAGAAATAAATTTAGTTGTTTTCCTTTTGTTCTGATAGAAAAATGTAGAAATCAAAATTACTCAGAAGCTCTAAAAATTACTGTTCCATTTAATGAGAAAACAGTCAAACTTTTTTTTTTAATAGACTTATTCAAAACTTTCTTTTAGTCATGGAAGATTACAGGATAAATCCAGGCACATTTACACCCTGAAGGCATGTAAATGAACTCATGAACACCAATGCAAATGCAAAATATGTCCAATTGATTTCTGCAGAGTTATATTTCTAAAGTACCCAAAAATAAATTGCAAAATAATTAAAACCACTGTGAAATGCCTTTTCCTGTGTTGTTGAAGGGTGCCTCTGTAGTCTCATCTAGCTGTTTTCAGAGAGAAAGTATTGCTGGTTATTACTTGACTCGTCACTTGGAGTCAATTCTAAATGCAACTCTCATTTTAGAGGAGCTGCAACTAATATTCATTATTAGGTGCAAGTTAGCTATAGATTTAATGACCAATTCCTTCCATATCATATAGTGTGAGATTTGATGAGGAATAGAAAATACATTAAAATAAAGGATAGTTCCTTTTAGCATTATTTCCCATTTTAAAAGGAAAAAAAGGAACCTGACAATCAAAGTAAGCTTGTTACATTTCCCTTATTCTAACAAACGAAACCATTCTTATACAAAAAGATGAATTAATAACTCCTGTGTACCAGCATCAGAGATTGTCTATGGGAAAAAAATAAATAACTCTTTTCCATTTGGATTGTGCTGATAACATTTATTTTTCTCTTTCCATCTGGAAAGCCTGTGGGTATCATGAGAATTGTAGCGAAGCTGATTGGGGTCATGTGTGAGGGCACTGGGATCAGAGCCAATGTCACGTCCAGCCCCCTGCAGCTCCAACAGCTCCCAGAGAGAGTGTAAGTACAAATCTGTGGCATATTGGGAAATGAGGGTGGTCACAACTGAGGTCAGTGGCCAGAGTGTTTCAAGCAGCCTCGGGAGCAGTGATCAGTTCTTAACCTGCAGCACACACATTAAGTGGAGTTCCAGCAGGGAATGGTGGTGTGTCCTGCAGCAAGGATGCTCTAAACCTGTGGCTTTACAAAAATTGAGAGCAATCACAGAAATATATGAACCTTACAAATTGCATGGACAGAGCCTTCTGTGTTCATCTGGCAGAGAAGTTACGACAGCAGATCTCATGATTCAGATCCCCTGAAAATTATGGGGGAAATATACTGTCTATGCTGTAACCCATACAATAAAATATGAGTTGGCTTTTCACCCCCAGCCTCAGTCTCTGCTTTAGCTGTGCTCTGCTATCACATTGAAAAGGCTGGTACAGGACCACTGGTAGTGCACCTGAGGAGGCAGCTGTGTTTGTGGCCCTGACTGCAATACAAGGCAGCAGAGAACTTGTGAAAAACATCCTTTCCTGCAGAAGGATCCAGAACCACCATTAAAATCTTTGAGGAGAAAACAGTGCTGAGTAGCAGCTGCCTTCTAAAACTGCCTCAAGAGCCCAATTGCTTTGCCACACTTGAGTGCTCAGAGCACACTTGAGTGCCTGAGCTACAGATCACCAAGCCCATCAGGGACATGAGGAGGACACGTCTGAAACCCCTTCTCTCTCATAAAGTCAACATTTTGAGCAGAGTGGAATACAACTTCTGCAATGACAGCTGCAAGAGTAGCTGGTGCTCCTGACTCTGTTGATGCTGCATCCAGTAACTGGAGCATTTGGAGTGGCAAAATCTGTTTCCCACCTTGGCCCAAGGGTGCTCAGTGTCCCTTGGAGGAAAACTGGCTACCAGACAGCAAGAGCTACGTGGGCTCCTTGTCTTTCCCCTTCTCTTCCCACTGAGATGCAGGGTATCAAGGCCCTAGGCAGCAGGACCAGACCATGCAAATCCAGATCTGCCTGTCTCCCAACAGGACTTGTGTCACAAAGACTGATCATTCTCCTTCTTGCTCACACATTAGGAACTGTGTGACAGGACAAAAAGCCCTGCATTTTTTCCTGCCCTCTGAGTACAGCTACCAACATGTGCTCCTCAGGGAATTTGAGCCTATGGATGCCTGGTCCATGAACCCTACCAAGTGTAGGTATGAGGGACATTAAACACACAGATTTGACAAGCTGGCAGATGTAGGCAGGTGAAACTGCCCAGTGTCCCATGAGCAGCAATTATGCACAGCTTTAAAAATACCCAACTTCTCAATAGTGTTCGCTACAGTGAAGCAAAGATTCTTTAACTGAGATGGAAATGAATGGGTGTGTAATCCTGCAGAAGGAGGCATTTATCTAATGAAAATAGTTTGATAGCTTCAATTGACAGTGAATTCTCTGGGATTACAAGTCTGGGTGGCTGATATCATCTCCAGGGAGGGTTATTCCAAATTAATCTTGTCACCATGCAAAGAACCACAATTCAACTATTCATCTTTCCAGAGATGAATGTTTTCATCAGATGCATGTTGGCATGGGATGCACTTAGGTCATCTGCTCTGCCTCAATCCCAACCCTGAAATTAGTCAGTGCTTTTAAGGTGCTCTTTCAAAAACAATCTGATATGTGATTGTCACTTCTCAGTTTCCTACATGTGTCTGCAAACACAAATGCATACTTATAAATATGTCTACATACATACATATATATGTGTGTGTGAGGACAGAAATTAACATCTGTGCTTTAGTCCAGCACCTGTGCTTTTTGCCTCCCTCAAAATAGAAGTTGTTTCATGCAAGAGCAGATCACTCTTGGATCTTTCTCCACATCAGCAGCAACACTGCACCGTTACACCTCGGTGCTTCAATAGATGAATATGCCTCCTAGTGAGAAGTGCAGTGTCCTGTCATTCAAAGCCAGAGTGGTGTTAATCACATGCTCCCAGCTTGTAAACAACAGTAAAATCAGTAGGCAGCTTTCAAAGAAAGATTCTCTCATTCCAGCCTCTCAAACTATGCCTGAACTTTAAATTGTGCTTGGACTGCAAAACCATATATACATTGCACAGGTTGAAAAATTCCTTACAATGTTTTAAGATGTCTTTATAATAAATCAGGTTCTAATTCAAGTGTTTATTTCCCTCTGGATTTGCATGTAAGGTTAAGTCAGCTGGCACATAGAAAATGCAATATAGAATTTATTGCCTGATTCCTAGCATATAAAAGGAGATTCTAATGGGAGCATCACAGACTTGAAAGTGAGTATGGATACCACAGGTATCCCTGCTCAGATAGGTACTGGAGCAGTACTGTTTCACTGTGTTCATTTGGTACACACATTTCATAAAAATTGCAAAATCTGAGAAATGACAAGGGCCAAAACATTTTTCACATGCATGAGCCAACCATTTAACTTCAACCTATTAGGGAATGTGGTCAGCACAAATGTGAAAAGCTTCAAAAATTTAGAAATACTATAAATTAGTGCAGAAATTCTTCTGCCAAGTTTTACTGGTTTAAAACCAAGAAAGACCCTTTAAACAAAAAAAATGTTTGGATGATTTGTTAAAAGTTGCTCCTTCTTCTTCTTCAGCTTAGGTGGATAAAGTAACAGTGATAATACAATTTGCCAGGTATCTTTCAACTGAGAGCAAGCTTTTGAATTCAGCAGTTTTGTTTGCCCTATTTATGAAATTCATCTCTCAGTTATAAGAGATCTCTCTGCAGATTATAGGAGTTACCTCACTTGTTCTTCCTGGGAAGCACAGCAGCTTCAATGATACCAGTGACAAAAAAAATTCATTTTTACAGCTTGTGGTATACCTGTAAAAGAGAGAGATGGAGGCCTCTGAGGGGAGCAGGACCAAGCCAGTTCACACTGGGTGAAACTCCCAGTAACAATGCTTTGGGTTCCTGCTGTTAGGAGCTCCCAGACTCAATAGGATGAATCCAGCAAGGCAGAGCTGCACTCAGCACCCCGAGGGACGTGGGACACCATCAGCTGTCACAGCCCTGCTGCTGGGGGAAGCTCTGCCCCACTCTGGAGCCCAGCTACGGCAGAGCTGTGCACTGGGCTCCCTGCACTGGCCAACACAGGAGAGCCAAGCCCTTGGGTCTGGTACAGTGGAGTCAGTGCCTCCATTGTCCTAAATTATCTTTTTCCACACAAGAAGCCTGCAAAATCAGCTTTCATTCAGGAGCTACAGATATCCTACGCTATCCCTGAGTTCTTTTTACCTTTAAGCTGTTCTTTTCTATTCCAAGCTTCCCCCCCTCCCGTTGTGCCCCTTCTCCCCCAGTTAATATGTTGCATCTTATTTCATGCTGTGACACCATTAGTAGAACCTAATCTCCTCTCTGAAGTAGACTATTAGTGTTTGGTTGGGGCCACTTATGAAGTCATACGCTCACACAGCACTTATCTGAAGTAAATGCCTTGTAGCTAATCAGGAAAAGGTAACATGCCATCACCCTGCCCACAGCTTCCCAGCACCCAAATTCCACTCATTTACAGTGAGAGAAACCCCAAGCAGCCCAAGGTTTGATTTTTCCTTTTACATGACAGAAGCCACAGCCCTTAAGTGACTAGGATGGAATGAGAAAGGAATAAACAATTAGACAGGGCTGCTGGAACAAATCCTCCTGTTTCATTTTTCTTCTTCACTTGTCTCAGCGGGAGTAGTTTTACCTTCTATTGACACCCATTGTGCTCTTGGCTGCTTGCTATGATGCAGCTGTTTTCTTAATGCCCATCAACCCTCTCCCTTTTTACGATACAAAGGTGACTTGTTAATACAAATGTTGTTGAACCCTTAATAACAATGAGTCCCAGTTGTGATCAATGATATTGCACCTTGGCAAGGGAATGTATCAATGCGTATGGATTCATTTAAAAGTCATCTGCTCAAGGCTGCCAATTTTTTATTTTAAAAATCTCCGTGTAAGAAATACGACTGTTCTATCAGACTGACATTTCTAACTCTACTGGGGGCACTAACACAGTATTACAGTTCTACTATTTCCTGTGATACCCACTTAGTCTCATATCTACCATTTTCTATCTGCCCAGGAGAGTACATTTAAACACAACCTGAGTCTTCCAATGAAATCCTCAAATCCCAACTATGCTCAGTCCTGTTAAAAAGGTGCTTTGATGCACCTGTTCTTCTTCAAAGGTACTTCCAAGGAAGCCACACGATTCTCAATGCCATTTTTGTTTCATTATCAAAACCTCAGCACAAACCAAATGTTATAACCACCTAAACACTAGCTGAATTGTCTCTAGACTTACTAAGCAGTGTGTTAATGTTATTTCAGAAAGTGTATTACCCTTTAAAGCTGTGTGTATGAATGGCCACACCTCAAAATGAACACATATATTTACTTCTGAACACAACACCATTGTGTTCAGAAATAAATATACCATTGATAAAGATGACAGACTGGTTCACCTTTCCTTTATGGCATCCTTGGATGGCTGTTGGTCTGGTCATGTCAGTTGATGTATGCTAGTGCAAAGTGATATTGGATTAAAAGATCAGGAATGATGAAATTGAATATAGATACCCTATATATGTAACTGACAAGGGGCATAATCCATAGAGAAATGTTTTCCCAAGCTTGGGAAACAAGCATGAGTGAACCTCATTCCTCGAATATTCTCAGTTTTGGATCAGGGTATTCTAAGTAATTTCCTACTTAATCCACTCAGCCAGAGACATGATCATTGGACTATGTAGGGATCAGTTTGCCCTAGAGAATAAAAGCTTTTGGTGTTCAGAACATGAAAGCTGAATCATTCAGAAAGTGAGCTACACTGCTATTGTAATTCTGAGTAGAGGAACCATGTAACACAGCTGCTTTGCTTTGAAAACTGTTTCCAGTGTTCCAGTGTCATATATTCCTCCAGATCATTACACTCTCACATGAAACTAATCAACATTACAAATTGAAATTAATCTAGCAAACACACTGTTTCTCATTAAAAAATTATTAGGTTCCATTACACTGTTTTAAAAATCCACACGGGGATTAGCTAGAATTTTGATAAGTGTCAACCCCAAAAGCAGGAATAGCTGCTAATGCCTGATTCATAAGTCTTCAGATTTTGTACCTCTGTATTGGGAACAATAGAGTCTTTTTTGGACCTTTGGTTTGTGCTAGGACTCTGAGTCACTGAATATTTTATGGTATTCAATGAACTACAGTATGAGTCATTCATGAGCTTTCAAGTATTTTTGGAATAGTGTTATTTTGCTTAAAATTGCAGAAAAATCGACTAGCAGAAGTGACAGAAAATGCACCACTGTAGATTTAATAAGATCACGTGGTGGAATCAGAGCATATACACATCAGCATAAAAATTAATTTAAGCAAAAATTAGGTCTACAAAGGAAACGAGGGATTCAACAATGAATTGTTAGAGAGTTATTGTATTCTGAACAGGACCCATTTTACTGGAGCTGTTCACGGTTGCCAAAAAGTTCTTGCCTCAGATTCTGTCCGTGCTTACAATACTTATTTCCACACTCTGCTGCAGTTTACCATTTCTACACCATTCTGCAGAGATGCAAGGTTTTCATGAGCACTAAATGATTAAAGAGCTTGACCATAGGGACATTGGACACTATTCAAAGGACATGACCAAAGCCAGTTTCCATTGGTGAGGTTGGTGAAGAAATAAATCCAATTGAAAATTGTCAGGACACAGACTAGGACACAGACTATTCACACCACTCCTAGTGTGAAAGAGAATTCCTAGATTTATGTAGGGATTTTGCTATTTTTTCTGGTGCGAGGTTTTATTTGAGTGTGGGTGGTTTTTTGGTTTGTTCATTTTAAATAGTGCCTAAACACACTATATACCATAAGGATTGACTTCATTGTAAGGACCTGAGTCACCAACATGACTGGGAGACAGGAAAAATAAACCAAGCTTTACCCAAAGCACACGAAGAGCAGTGGCAGAGCCGTGAGCTCACAGCCTTGTGTTTGTGGTGACCATCCAGCACGGCTTTTCACACAGGTTCAAACTAAATTACATTTAGTCATGGTTCTCCTGTGCAGAGATCAGTTTTGGCTTTCCAGCAAGGCTGAATTAAAGCCATTTGGAGAAATAATGGGAAGGATTGTGTCAAAATCTGGAAGTTTTTTCTCATTGAGAGCCAAAGTTCTTGTGTCACAAGACTGCCTGAAAGAAAAAGTGTTCTTGGATGCATGACTGTGTTGACACTCTTATTCTTACTTGAGAGTGGCTTTTCATGGTTTTTTTTGAAAGTTCTTACTAAACAGTATAAACTAAGTCAAATAAGAATGGGCTCATGGGGCTTCTTTGGATGGAACTAACAAATTTACACTTTAGTGAATTCTGAACAGACCTTCCCAGAATACACAAAATGTCAGCCAGTGAGAAATTCACCATTTCTCAAACATTTGATGTCAATGGGACATCAAATGGATGGACATCTCATATTGCCTCCTGCAAAGGGAGAAAGAGGTAACTATGAAGCTGGTTCCAAATGCCCTTCTCTGTTTCCAAGTCTCTGAGCAGTTATGGGGTGAGGGATCTGCATCTTCCAGAGTGATGCTGTGAAAAAGTCACATCCAGCCTGTTCCAAATAATTTTAACAGCCTTTCCTAGTGCATGACTCCTAATCTGCTGCTGAGTGCCATGCAAGGGAAGGACTTCTCCTCCCACAGAGTTCATAGTCTGCTGCATACAGACTAAAGAGTGGAGAGCCCAGAGCTCAGGCCACTCAGCTGCTTGTTCATGACTCTCCTAAAACAGGAGAGTATTAGCTATTATCAATAGAATATAGGTATTATTAATAGGTATTATTAGTATTAGCAGGGCACTCCAGAAAATATTTGATCTGAATACTATAGTTGGTCAAAGACAAAGAAATATTTCATGTAAAATATTTAGAATAGGTCCTCTGTTGACTTGAGAGGAAGCAGGCTATGGATAAGTTCTCAGCTGGCCATGGAAATGATGCACAGAACCATTCAAAGCAGAATGTATGCCCATCATGCTTGGTCTGATATGGTGAGAATAGCAAGGAATGCAAACGAGGTGTACTTGTAAGTAGAAGCTAACATGACAATCATTATGCAAACTAGTTTTTTTAATGAAAAACATTTAAGAACTCCAACCATCTTCATACAGAAAAATTAGCTTTGGGAAAATAGTTTCTGCACACAGCTTCAGTATTTAACTGATGAAAAAACTGAAGGAAAGGGTTTGTCTGTCACTAGAAATTCTGCAAGACTAAATTGTTGCTTGGACTTCAAACTGCTTCCTGTCATGCATGAATGACAGGTGCCACTTGCAGTAGTTCTCTATTCTCCTTTCTGAGAAATTTGAAGTGTGCTCCTCCAAAGAAAGAGCTGGCTGCCCACTCACATTCACAGCTACAAAAAGTAGAACTTCTACAAACTTCCTTACCACAGTTCTTGTTTGGAGGTAAATTCTCCCAAGTTCTAGAAAAATGGCTGCTCAAAAATGAAGAGGCTAAAGAGAAAGAATAGCTGGGGAGCTACTGCTTGTCATCTGCCCTATCAGAGGACAGCACAAGTTAAATAGTTTTTCATAGAAAGGCAAAGAAAAAAAAGGGAGTGTGTATCACTGAGAGAGAGAGGAGAAATCTTTTATTAACATTTTGGAAGAAAGGATGCCTATATTTTTGCTGGCATTTTTTCCTCTGAGCAGAGCTAACAAAACAGCATTTGTCTCAGTCAGCCTGGTATATCATGTAATTGTATCATTCAAGCTTGTTTCAGGTATGGGTTGCTTTTCCATTAATTACATTCCATGCACATGTATACATATCAGAGCTGTTGGGATGTCTATTTCTATTAGTTTAACAAGCCCTGGTATTAATGAGATTGCTCTATAATTGAACCTTTTCATGGGTCCCTTGGTGATGAAATTATGCTAATCTGAATCTGCAACCACAAGGCATCCATCATACTTGATCAAATAGTAAACATCAACAGTGATATGCTGGGAGTGTAAATGTGCCGTTAATTATTACATAAATGAACAAGCCCCATTATTTCATCTTTATATTCATGCAACTTAATAAAATGGGTGAAGACAGGATGCCTCAGACCTCCACTATGTGGCAGCATGGTCCACTTAACAGGAGTGTGAGCTTGTAAATATGGTTACATCTTGAGGCCTGATGCACTCTGTGTGCAAAGGAGGGAAGAAGGGGGATATATTTCATCTCCCTGAGTCACTTTTGTTGGAAACAATGATACTGATCAACTACATACCTTTAAAAGGGAAAAAGCATCTGATTTCCCTACTGCTGTAATTGTTTGGTTTTAAAACCTGTGTGGATCGTGGATCACTAAGTGTTTTAAGTGAGAGATATCTCTCAGAATGTCTGAAGTGGAATGATTTATATCAACTTCAGGAAATGTTTGTAAACTTAAGCAGATAAGGTCTTCTGTACCAACACTGGCAAAAATAAATGGATTTGCAGGCTGCCTGTGTTTCTGCAGGCATCACTCCTCAGTGATTGCTACACCACACTAAAGAAAAGAGTAGAAATTTCAGCCTGCTGTTAATCAATAATATGAGGAGGACCAAAATTTCCACAGAGCAAGCATAAGCATTAATATCTTTTTTTTTGTCAATGTTTCTTATTAGGTGCACTGTACCTTATACCTATCTGAGCAAGTATTAAATTTCAATGCAAGTTGCTTTTATTTTTGTCTTAACGTGTACAGAGGTAAACAGAAATTAAAAAAAAAAAAGTATTTTATTATTTTTGGCAGCATTTTAGACTCACGAATCACAACCTCAATATTTATCCAGTGACTAAAATATTCTTCCACAGTTTCTGATGAAGGAAAAATACTTTATCAGAGATCTTATGAAAATGATGAGCAAGATATGTACTTCACTGATATGAAATACATGGGTGCCAGATGTCACAGACTAATTTCTAAAAAACAAGATTAGTTCTCCTTTTTGAACGTTTCACCATTTCACTAATTTCTACATAAGAGTATGTTACTCTGATGATATTAAATCTACTTTTTAACCCAGTTTGACTCATGCTTTGCCTCTGCCTTTTTAATATTAACAGAACTACTTTGAACATATTTGTGGAAAAATGTTCTGTAAGTCATCAAATTATATTTTCAATTAACATAAAAATATAGGGATATATATTATGAATTTTCATAGGAAAAATATAGAATTCATTAGACGAACATTTGAAAATGTTCCTCTAAACTTTCAGACATAGCTCAAAATAAGTTCCCTGGATTGATGCAGGCCTAGGGGAATACAACATACAGAACTGCAAGCTGCTCACTACAAGCTGCTTCTACTGCTGCCAAAATCAAGATTTGGGCCTTTGTGACAGGGCTTGTTCCCATATGTATGTTACCTCTATAGGCAAGTGCATTACAAAACCCCAGGCTGAATAAAAATAAATAATAAAAAAAAAAGTTTAATAGATTTCTAAAAACATTCTCACTGGGAGAAGTCATGATGCTTTTGCATCAATAGTGACACAGAAACAAGAAGAAAGACTGAGGGGTGCTCCTCTGAGCTCCCAGGCTTAACATGAATTTATCCACATCCCATTAATGACATTTTGCATTACTGAGATAGTTTGCCCCAACTTTCCATTATTGAAATTGAACAGTTTTGAGATATATACCAGTCATGGTGAGAGCTTCATATTACAGAAACAGCACGTCAACAAGTACCAAAACACATTCAGTCTTGCAATTTCTTCCTTTTCCAACATTTTTCAGTTACAAGACTCTTCATTCAGCACTTCTTCCAGAGAGTGCCACTTTCTAGTGTTTCTTCCCTTATTTACACCATCACCACTGCTCATTTCAGCAGCCTTGACTCAGTTTCAAACAAGACTAGTGTCAGGCACTCAAGAGGTTGTTTCCATCCTTCCTTTTTTGTTGTTTTTGACAGCATTGCCTAATGCTCTGGTTTCCTTCAGACGTGCTTTTGTAACAGTCTCTGCTGAATCAGCAGCCTCCCCTCCTGAATTCACCAGTGCCAGCCACACCGGGTTCACCCTGTTCTGTGACACCACCTGTGAGGCTCAGACCAGCCAAAGAAGCCCTGCCACTCCAGAAGATTAGCCTCCTGAAGATTAGTCTCCTGACATCAAAATGTCAGGGGACTTGGAAAATTGGAGAGACTTGAAGGAAGGAGGGCATCTCCACCCAGAAACCCTCTGACAGCAAACAAAGAGTAAAACCACCCCAGGTATGTGGGCGTGTATGGATTTGACTTTAGGAAGGGGTTTAAACTCCCATTGCACAACTGGTGACTGAGGAATGCTGGCATCCGCAGGGGCAGGTGCTGTTCCTTGGCATGTCCAGGTGCCTCCTTGTGCTGGTTTTGCTGAAATCACAAAATTGCTCCTTCCCTTTTGTGAGGTCACAGCACAACCACCCCAGGGAAAGTGAGACTGGGGCACTTGGAAACCACTCCTGTAGGAAAAAATCCCCACAGCACAAGTCTTTGCCCTCCTGTGTCACCTGAGCTTGTCTAATCTCATATTCCACTTACTGACTTTGATTTTTATTTATTTTTAGACTGAAGATTCCTTAATTAATGCAGATATATAAAAGAATCTTCTAGATTTCTGTTATGTAAGCTATAGTAACAATAATTTATTATAGGCATTGTATGAGACAAAAGCATGGAACAACTTTTCCCAATGACAGAAAATTATTGAAAATTTGTACCACTATTTATAATTACATCTGATTTTATTAAATACAGATAGGACAGCAAAACAATACACTGAAGATCTTTTGTTCATGGCATTTTAAAAATCAAAACTATTCCTACAGTTCCTAATTTATAGTCATCAACAGAAATCTATCCTTCCTTCAGTTTTATTTCTGTACAATGCCTTTGTTACATATATTCATATATATTTTAGTAATTATTTTCACTCTCTGTCCAAACAAAATCAGCAAACTACACCCAAGATCTTGTTGCCTTTGATTTCTTTAAATTTAGCAAAAGAATTCAAGCAGTCTCAAACTATGAATGTTTCCATTAAAACCAGAAAATCTTAAACCTAATTTACATTTCTATTGTTATTATTATTACTATTATTATTATTGTTATTCACCATTCCAGTTTGTAATCTTGGAAATATGTTTATTTTGGTTAGATATTCTAACCAGGGAATTGATTAGCTGCTTGGATCTCCTTTTTATAGAAGCCACCTCCCAGAAGATTTGTCTCCCATAGCAGTGATCTTTTCCTATGTAAGACCATACATTTTCAAATAATGAGAGTGGAACAATTAAAGACACTAAATTAGACTTCAATCCTTTTACTTTCCATCCATTCAGACTTCCCTAAATAAGTTATTATCAGCTATTCTAATTTCCTAGTCATGCAAGTCTTCCCACAGGGGTCTGATAGCAAATTTGGTCAAATTTATTAGTAACAAGCATCTTTAATTCTTAATTGTTTGCTATAAACACAGAATTGTTTCTTATCTGTGTATTCATTATTGCATAATAATTTGTGTATGATACTTGCTCTGTTTCCCTGCTGACGAGTTTATTCATTTGAATGTAAATTAAGAATGACCATAGAACACCATGTTCCTCATTTCAGGTGCATTTCTAACTAAATCAATTCCCTTGTGTCCAGGATACCCCTCTGTACTGCTAAAATCAATATAGTCCTGATTCTTTCTTGGTGGGAGTTCCCAAACCAAGCAAACAAACAAGTACAATCAGGACAGGCCAGTGTTAAAATTGAAAGCCAACTAAGGTTAAGTAATTAGTGCAGATTTGCCAAATCTCATCATTCAGAAACTCTCAGTTTGGTATTTCAGGGCCAAAATTCAGATGTCTCTGGGTATTCTGACTAACTTACCTCATAAAACCCATGACAAACACCAAAACAATTGCATGCAGATTTGAAGTTTTAATTCAAGTTGTAGAAATTATACTCCACACAAAATAATTAGCATTATTTTCCAGACAATCCTGGATCCACAGGAGTGTTAGCTGGAAGGAAGCACAGGAGCTGAGTTACTCCAAGCTCCCACTCAGGCCAGGGCTGCTGCCAGCACTGAACAGCCACATCCTCCTGCAGCTGGAAACCTGCACAGATGTCTGGGCAACCTGGAATGCCATTCCTCATGATAAAAATAGCTCAGGATTCAGAACATATTTCAGTGATCTGTAAAGATCAGAGATTTGCAGGTGGTCTTGAAAGCTGAATGTTCAGCTTATTTAGATGTGGATGGGCACATCATGGGTACAGGTATCACAAGAGCTTGATCCAAGTCAGCCTACAACATTTGTACCAGTGCACAGCATTGCTCTGCAGAGCAATAATAAGGTGAACATTCAAGGACTTGAACCCTGGTGATTATTATTCCAAAACTCCTGAAGGAGATTTACTTTTGTACCCTTCCTAATGTTTTGTGCCTGTCAATACCTGTCACCCACCTTTTCTGGATGAATATTTCTCCATCAGTACAACCGAGACAAATGAAATGCCTGTGGATATTCACATGCATTAAATAGCTATACATGCTCAGAATCACTAAGGCATGAGAGGATTGGCCAACCAGAGTAAAGCACACAAATGGAAATCTCACATGAAGGGAAATCTCACATGCCATTGTTTCAGTGATATTATATTTCAGGGGGAAAGCTGCTGAAATTCTAGCTGAAGTATTCTACCTTTCAACAACAATCACTCAGAGTACATATATATATATATGTTATATATATACATGTTTGTGTGTGTTCATATGGCCCTTTGTTTTCCTTGTATTTAGAGAAATAAAGTAATTTTCTTTCAGATCAGCCATAGTAACCTCAGTATCCCTGCAGAAGGATTCTTATCAGGAAGCAAATGATGTAGTTTGGAGTCAGACCTGGTGTCATTACTGTAGAGCACAGAGTGAAAAGATAGACTGCAATGTTTTCCCAGGAGGTGTGTACTCAACTCTGCCCACAGACTGACCAGCTGCAACCTTTTCAGCATCTCTCTTTGAAGGGGGAAGGAAGGTAAGTTATTACCCCCAGACAAGGGTTGTGCTGACATCACAGCCTGGAATTAACAGTTACAAGCTACAATTGAAGTAGTAGCACTCCAGCTGCTATGACAGATATCAGCACTGTGTTGGACAACGAGGAAACCATGAACCTCAACAGTTTTGCAGTGGAAAATTACAACTTCCCTCTAGTGAGCAGAAGCTACGTAAAGATGATACTCAAGGGGCACAACGCAGTCCAACAATCAAAGGAGGCCGGTCAAAATGCTGGCACTTGCAAAATGTCACCACAGCACCTGCAGAGGCTGGAAGTTGCTAAATTCAGGCAGTCTCCAGAGAGGATTTCAGATTCTAAATCTCAAAGTTATAGTTATAGAAAGTGGGTGGAAATGCCTGGCAGAAAGGCAGGCAGAACTTTAGGGAGCACAGGGGCTTTGATGGGATGTGGCTGTGTGAAATCAGCTCCATCTTTGGGAGTTATCAGACTGCTTGGGAGTGGGGATTGTGGAACACCAGGAGAGGCTGAGTTTGCCAGGGACCAGCCTCCTGCCCTAGATGAACACCCTAAATAGATTTCAGACAGGAAACACCCTCAGGACTGGTATAAATCCACCTACCCCCGTTACAAGGCTGTCTATTTAATGCCCACAATTGGCATAACTTCTACTAAGCAGCAGAATCTGCAGTTCTCACATGTGCAAGCACAGGTCTTACTGCACTAATGACCATGTCCAGTTACATTTGGCAAAAATCTGCTACTGAGCAACTGGTTCACTTACAGCCTTCCTCAAAACCTTTTCCAAAACACTAGGTGAAAAAAATAATTTGCAGGCAATCCTAACCTGTGAAATCCTAACCTTTACATGTTCAGAACTGAATCTGTTCTCTGTTAATCCTTGACCACTCCACTCACTTTTCTTCCCCTTCTAGCCACATCCAAGGTTTTGAAACTTTTTCTGCAATCATTTAATGAGACTTCTTATATAGTAAATGCTCAGTGGTCATAGATTAAATAAGGCCAGTGCCAGCTATTGCCCTGCAAAAAGATTTTATGTATGTACAGATGGAGCCAGGTAGCAGGGAAAATGGCTGATAGTGAGAAGGTATCAGCTAATTCTTGGCTCCAGCCTTCAAAAGAAAACAGGCTTAGAAAATGATTCATGGTGTAGTTTTAAAGATCACTTCCCTTCCATACTTTCTTCATCTTGTAAGTTTGTGTTTCCACCTTTCCTTGCTCAAAAGAATACAGAATTTCTTAATTTCACAAAAGGAAAACTATAGCTTCACCTAAGATCAGCTCAAATTTGTGAAACTCAGGAAATAGTTAAATTCAAGGTTATATCCCACAATGGTGTTACAGAATTCCTATGTCCATTAAAGCAGGTATGGCTGCATAACCCCAACCTGTTTGCCACAGAAAAAGCTCTGTGAGAAAGCATTATGTCTTCTTCAACAAGTCATACAAAATCTCTGAATTTCTGCTGCAACATTCTCTTAGTTTTCACAAAGCACACACTGGTAACTTCTACCTGACAGGCCATAGAGACAATAGTTTTTCATGCTAAGTGAATTAGTGTTTGCAGGATGGATTTTGTCACCATACAGTGGATATAGATTGTGTGTGAAAGGGGGTGAACTGAAATCTAATTAGATTTCATTTTAAGTCTAGCTGCTGCAATTATGACTTCTGAATAAAAGTGGTTGTTATTTAGCAGGGTAGCCTAAGCAATGCACATAATTATTATAATTATTAGGTACCTAATGATATCTAATAGGAGTCAGCATTGTAAATAAATGCTGTAGACTGTTCAGCAGGGTGGCCTGCACTTTGCAGAAAACTAAATAACAAAGGTTAATAAATATGTTTGCAGATGATTGTTTTACAGGAACCCTGGGCAGCACTATCTGTTGGAGATTAGCTACATTAGGACTCAACAGACCAGAAAACATCCAGAATAATGGTCTTGGTACTAGCTTATAGATGCAGTGTATTAAAATAGCCAAATCAAATTCCTTCTGTTCCCAAATCCTGTCTCTCAAGTATAAGTTATACTGGGTTTTTTGTTTGTTTGTCTGTTTTTTAATAAGATCACTTAGTGGGCAAAATTCAACTTTAATGCGTTAAATCAGCAAATGTGAAATCAATCAGCCATTCAGTTTTTCTGTTCCACGCTCTTTTTTAATTCTCAGAATTTAAGAATATAAAACGGATACTGCTATTTGAAGTGTGAATTACCATAGCTGCAGATGCTGCCTAACCCCTATTTGCACTGTATTAGCAGAAGAATTGTATTTAAGTAATGAAGACAATGTCCACTGCTGATATAGATGACACATTAAAGATTTAAAATTGCATGTGTTTGCAAAGTGCATTTCAGAACCTTCAATTTCCAAAGTCCATCGTGCTTTCAATTATCTTCCCACCCAGGCAAACTAGGGAGAGACTAATCAAGCATAATGTCCTCACATACTTCCCACTATGCCTTCCTCAGAGAGGTCAAAGGGCACTGTCAGATCAGGATTGCAGCTTGCTCTGCCATGGGAAACACTGGTATGATTTACAGTTTATAGTCTCCATCACTAAATGTAGCCATTAGTAACAGTATGCCTAGCTACAAAATAAGCATTTGTTATTTAAACTTTTCCCACATGACTTTTGAGATAATTTTAGCATTTGTAAATTATTTTGGTAGAGGTCAGCTAGCTTCCAGAAATGAAACAAAAAATACCCCAACCTGGGGTAAATATTCCAGTGAGGTATTTAAGGCTCATGCATTGATCTGACCAAATAATTGTTTTTTTAATAACACCCGTATTAGCTGCTGCAAATGAGGGGAAAGAGTGTGCATCTCTCACATGTTAGTAGATGGGTTATTAACTGATTTCTCCACTGGAATAAAAAGGCATCATCCAGACAGTCACCTGATTGCCTCCTGAACTGGAGGTGTGTGGTTGTCACATAAAAGCTGCTCCCAAGAGAACCTTCCTTCAGAGATGAGAGCTGGCCACTCACTCACCCACCTCTGTGCTGAGACTGCTCCTGTTAAATTCTCACTGCCAGGAGCACAAATGTTTTGCACTTCTCTGTCACATACACCAGGCACTGGCACTGTAGGATCATAGGGGGTTTGGGGTGGAAGGGACCTTACAGATCATCAATCCTTCCACTAGACCAGGCTGCTCCATCCAATCCATCCTTGAACCTCCAGGGATGGGGCACCCACACCTTTCTGGGCAATTTGTGCCAGTGCCTCACCACTCCTGTAGTGAAGAATTGCTTCTTTATCTAATCCAAATCCACCCTCTTTCAGTACAATTTTACCTTCCCAAGCCCAGATTCACTACTGCTCTAGATACATCTGTCAGTGCAGCCAGGTTTGCTAACATGCTACTAGAGAAAACTTCTATTTCTGATGCAAATTAACTCAGTTTGTCCAATTACCAACTGTGACAACTCTCTCCTTGATTTCAGACTTTCCTGAATACCTCGTTTCCTTCTATCTGCAAGACTCTTGCAGTGCTTCCTCCTCAAGGGGTTTCTTCAACAACTCAAAGAGCAAAGAGTAACTGCCTGGCCCTTATTATCAGGGCACCTGGGGAGGAGGAAATTCAGGTAAGGTTCTGCAGATGACCTAATTGTGTACCCAGAAGAACAAGATCTCTAGGAGAGTTGAACAGAAGGGTCAAGGTAAAAACCATCCCTGTCAATGCCCATTCCTTTATTTAGTGAGTGGAAAGCAGAGCAGCTGAGGAGTTTTATAACCCTGTGTGACTTCATACACAAACCATAAATGCATAACCAGGAACAGCACAACCTGTGCTTCTGAATATGGTCCTTTAAATATGTAAAGCATCTATCAATAACAGTAATGAAATACTGCCTTTAACCTAAGTTGGGTTTATCAGAATCTACCAAAAATGCAGCTGCCACAGTAAAAGTTATTGGTCAACTGAACATTATTTCACAATATTAAAAAAATGTAGCAATGCTTTTGGAAAAAACAAGAGCTTTCAATACAGGAATAATGTGAAATTATGAAGTTGGTTCAGCTCAGAAAAAACATAATTTTTAATCACAGTATTTTGTAAGCCACAAATGGAATTAATTTTCACAATTCATGAATTAAAGATATGTTTTGAAATTGAGTTCAGCATCCTAAAAGCATATATTACATATCTATACAGCAAACTTGGGCACTAATGTAAACCAAGTTCTATTTACATTTTGATTGCTACCTCATATCTATCAATTAATGTACTGTATTCATAAAACACAACCTTCAATACCCAGCTGATGTGAAGAACTTCCATATGCATTTCAGGCTCAGTCTCTATAGACTACTTTGTTGGTAATGCTATGTGTGAAGTTAAGTACTGTACTTGTGTTTTTATCTATCCAAAATTTATCTCAAGTTCTCTCAACCCATTTTTCTTAGGTGAATTTCATGCCTTAAAAAATACAGCCTAACAGCATTAAAGCAACAAACAGCAGGGTTTCGTGTACATGCTAAGAGAACTCTAACAAATTGCATTTGAACTACTTAAACCTTTTTTTTTTCACTGAACCCAGAAATAGTTTTGATTCAGAGAATGACATTTTCTTCATTTAAAACAAAAACAAACTTAATTTTCTGTCGGCTTTAATAGGGGTTTTTGATATGCACAGCCAACAGACTTGGTCTACCTGTTAGACTCTGGCAATAAGAATACAGGGGAGGTCAGAGTGACTCTTCACTCAGTGAATAAAGAAGCCTGTGAAAGATGCCAAACCCCACTTCTTTTCACACCCATATGATTTCAACAGTATTATGAAGGTGAACAAGGGAAGCTGAACTGTTCTATCTATTCAGATAGAACAAAAGTATCACTAAAAATTGCAAAGGTTGTCTGTGTTTATAAACACAAAATGCACACATAAATCATGAATGCTGTGGGACTAAACCCACTCCTCTCCCACTCAAATCAGCACTCTCAGCAACCTGAACCCAGTTTATTGATTCCTCTGGCTGCTGGGAGGGAGGTGGCTGCTTACACTGAAACAACTCAGCATGTCAGAGCAGGGCCTTTGAGAACAGACCACAGCTCCATGCATCAAACTTCATTAAAGCAAGAAGGATTATTTATTTAAAACAGGCTGGGTGCTGTTGTTTCCTCCTGTGTGCAAACCCTTGAGAGGCACATGTGTCTTCCCCCGAGGTTGGAGCTCTGAACGCAGCTGGTTTGTCACTCATGGCCACACTGGGCTGTGCAGAACACAGCAGCAGTGAGAAGTGAGGAACAGAAACTGCTCTGCTGCCAGAAAGAATGGCTCCATCAGGAACCCAGCAGGCTAGAGCAGGGCTGGGACAGGCCCACAGGCAGTGCAGCTGGCAGAGCCAGGGATCACTGGTGTGCACACAGGCTGGTGAAAAGCTGTGTGCCACAGCAGTGGGTCAGTGCCCACCGGGGTGCATTCCATGGCTCTGGCCACTGAGCTCTTAAAAAATTGGGTTGCAGCATCTCACATGAAAAGATCTCTTGCAGTGATCTTTGCTAGTTCATTTCAAAATCTGGCCCCAGTGCTATCAGTTGTACTGGATGAGACTCACAGTTTGTTCAGCTAACTGGATCTTGCTTGTTTTTATTGCACATCCCAAGAGGCTGCCCCTCAAGGAGGAAGTCTGGTACACAGTATTGGGAATCTACACTTGGGAGATTTTTTTTCTCAAAGCTTTCTATACATTTGCCAGTTTTCTGTGTACCTGGCACAGCTGTGTAGGTGCTCCCCAGACAGGTGAGCCTCCTCACCCTGTGCCTCAGCTCTGCACTGTGAGGCTCAGGGTGAACATCACCACCTCATTACAACATGCTAAAACTACATACTGTCATTGTGCCTAGAAAGAGATGTTTCCAGGAGAAGGAAGGTTGATCACTACATGAAGCATTGAAATTTACAGTGTTTCATCTGCCAGAAACCCCTTTTCTGCAAATAGACTTCCAAAGCTGACTATATTTTTTTTTTTTTGTGGTTCCTTTATTTTACTGCTCTGAAAGGCTTCTACCACAATAAAAAACCAACATTGCAACCAGAACAAATCTGATACCAGGGAATCTTAGTAGCTCAGCAGACAGATGAATGGCAATTTGGGCTATTTTTTTTGGTTGTTAATATCATCTAGAGATGATATTATTATAAATCTTTTGGTGAACCTTCTCCTTGAAAGAGAGAAAAAAGAAGACAACTAACTTCATCTGTTTAAAGGCTGCTCTTGGCAGCAGTTGGAAGATGTTGTTCTTTAAGCATTATTCAGCTCATAACAATGTTGGTTTGTTTGTTTTTCCATCCATCCAATGCCCAAACCTTTAAAAAATTGCCGAAGGCATCGCAAACATATTCAGCTATTACATGCAAGTGGGCAATAATGGGACATAAGGTCCTACAACTACAGAAGATAAACAGCTTCACATATTGAAGTCTCAAGCACATCTATAGTCACCCTTTACAGAAACCCTTGCCAGCTCATTGATTCACTTGGTGAGATTTAGAAGGTTCTTTTGTTGTCTCCAAATTAACAAAGTTGCTAAAAGGTGTGAGTAAATTTCTGTGTTTTTTACATTTACTTCTGGCAAACAACGATAAGAAAAGAAATAATAATAAAAAAATCTGAATAAAAATATAGTGATCATTATGAAACATTTATCATCTCTAGGCCCCCAGAACAAGTGGCAGGAACTAATGTATGCTTAGTTTTTCTCTTCAGGACTTCCTCCAGTCATGAAACCATCAATCATATTGGAACAAGGCCTTTCAAGTACCTTCCCTTGACTCTATGGATTGAAAAAATATAATTGTTTGTTAAATCTCCTTCAGAAGAAATTACTAAAATAATTTGGATTTGTGTCGATATTGTAGTCAGATAGAATCACAGAATAAATGGATTTTTATGATAAGTCTATGTTTGGGAGGATTATTTAATTTTGCTACACAGATATGACCTACATTCTCAAAAACCAGTAATAATTTCTCAAGAAGACTTTGATACTACCTGTGCTTGTCAATTTGGTGAGATTGAGGACAAAGGGCTACTGAAATTTAACTAAAAATATCAAGTTATGGAGTTAATATTAATTAAAAAAACCCTCAACCTTTTCATTTCTGGTGTTTATGATATAAGATTACACAAAGAAAGCTCACATGTTGCTTCTTCATCAGCAGTGAGTTTCTTTACTCTTTGAAACTGTTACATGTATATACTTGGACGGTTTTTTGGTAACTTTCTCATGGAAAGGGAAAAACCAGCTTTATTACACAGTATCTTTAGAGCAGAAACCTGTAGCTTTATGTGAAGGCCTATTTAAGGAGAAAGAAATTTAAGAGATTACTTTGTAGTAAGAAGATACATTTTAATCTAGCAGAGCCCTACTAATTTTCATAAACAAATGTCTGTCATATGAGAACATTTACAACACGTATTAAAGAAATCATTTATGTGCTTTATTAACTCAAAATTAAAACTAATTTGACTGTCAGCTTTAAAACTTGGGAATTCAAAGGTCTGTTTCAGGTTTTTGTACTGATTTTGCTGCCTTTCCAAGACAGTGTGGGGGGGGATTGTAGAATGGATTGTTAGTACATAATCAAAGAAGCAAAGCAAAATCAAAGAAGCAAAGCAATAATTGTCAGTCACCCATGAGAATGGTCAAGCCAGACTGAAAATCTAGACAAGGGGTCTGTGGTAAGAAAGGTAAAGAAGGACCTGGAGACACTTTCTAAAGGGAATTCAGGAGGTAACCTTTTACACAGCACCTGAGTAGAGCACGTGGTGGACTGAACACCATATTCAGTGTATTCAGATTCACCTGAATCTCGCTCCTGCTGAAGACAGGACAGAGAAACTTTCTGCTCATCCCCAGTGAGCAGCTACTGAAGTAGTTTGATGGGAAGCCCAGAGCTCACAGCACTTCTAGGACAGTGAGTAAATTAACCTGCACCCAGAGTGAGTGAGGAAGGGGTTTTCTCTGGGAGTGTATTTCAGAGTTATTAGAATCAGCTGTCAAAGAACATCTCTACTAGAATGGAACAAGTGGTGACTTAGGTTTTCCTCACTGCTGTGCCTCTCATGGGGTGCATCAGATCAGAAATTTAGACATAGGAACTATCTATGCATCACATACATTAGCATCATAATTGCCACTGGAACTGAGTTCTCATTGTTCAGGTCAGCAGAAAAATTGCAATCTTGGAACCAGTCCAGATTCAGTACAGTTAGTTTATAAACCGCATCCAATTAAACTCCTTGAAGTATGTTCCCAATCAGTTTCTGAGGAACAAGTTAACAAGACACCTAATCTTTCATGAGCTGAAATTGTACAGTTTATCTACAACGTTTTAGTGATATGTCTTGTAACATAATTGAGAACCAGGCCTAAAATCTTGCAAGAAATTAACTGTTCTATTGGAATTAGCATGAGAGTTTTAACTGCCCTCCAGCCAAGTTTTAGCACTTAGGTGGCTGAAACACTGTGTACAAAACTCTTTTCAAATGAGTATCCCTCGACAGTCACAACCTGTGGTGTTACTCATTTCACCTGCAGGAAGAGGCAACAGCTTCACCCTCTGCAGAGGTGATGGAATTAGGAAAACCAGAGAGTTCTCATCATGCAGAAAGTAATAGTATGGGCACATAGACATGAGGATGTAAATTCTTGGATCTGTTAATGCACTGCTCTCCCTCCCACGCTGCCAGGCCAGCTCTGCTGCCCACCTGCACACCATGTGGCTCTGGGGAGCAGGGGCCCTGCCCCTCTCCTCTGACTTCATTTCACTCTCCACACTCAGAGAGCAGCAGCGTGTGACAGATGATGGGCTGAGATCAAGACAGAGGAGGAAGATAACATCAGAGTTTGCCTGTTCATACAGCTGCTGGCCACCTTTCATCCTTCCCCAAGCTCGGCCCTAGAGCACTAAAGCAGTGCAGGACTGTCCCTGCCTCCAGCTCTCAGTGCCTGCTACAAACCCAGCAAGCTGAAACAAACCTGTGCTCAGGAGTACTGACAGTCATGGCAGCTCCTGCAGCCATTTGAGGTGCCTTCAGTCTTCACTTTCTGGTGCTCTGGGGCTGTTTGCTGCTGCACAACCTTTTGTCTTTCTCTCTACTCATGTGCTCCCTCACTCAGCTGAAAAAATTCACATAATTGAATTTGAGCCCACAAATAACTGCAGCTGTCTTTTTAGTTGACTAGGCAATATTTTCAGGGGGGGAACCCATTTGATCTTTTAAATTTTAAATAAAGTTTTGTTCAAAACCTTAGTCCTGTTCAATTATAACTAAAAAGCCCAATTATTAAAAAATTCAGCTAGGTGAAACCAATGATTTACAGGCATGTTAAATCACAGATCTGATAAGGTTGATTACTCTGATGTATTGCCATGTGTACAAATGCTTGTGGTAACTCTAAACGAGCTGCCACCTCTGTGGTGCAGGTGTGTGATCAGAAACACAGCTCAGGTGCTACAAAGCTCCTTGCAATATTTTTGCAATATTTTATTGCAATAAAAGTGCAATATCACCTTGCTGCCCTGCTCCTGACTGCAGAGCTGTGTTATCTCACGTTATCCCAGAGATCACTGTCCTTTGCAGCACAACACACCCTTATGTGCTTTGCTGAAGACTCAAAGTCCCATGATTTTAAACCCCAAATCATTAAAAAAACCCCCAGATTTTCAATTTACTTTTTTGAGTTCAGATCTCTCTTACTGTATAACCCACTCTTGTACCTTCCATTTCAATATGCTTTTATTGATGCTGTAAATCTTGCGAGCTTTTATCAGGAAATAGTACCTGCACAATAAGACACTACAACAACCTTTTGTTTTGCTAAATATCAAACTTGACACTGTTACCTCTTCTACTCTTGTACTCAAAGAGGGGGAAAAAAAATCAATGAGGATGTTTATGAAGAGTCAAAAAGGAGAGCTAGGCAGTAGACCTGTTCCCTCCACATCTTAAACTCATGTAATACCAGTAGCTTAAAAATTGTGTTACTTTCAATTTTTCCTAGGACAAGACAGGTGGTAAGGAAGAGCTGCCTGTGCGGGTTTTTTTGCACTTTACCCTTTCCTCTCAATCCCTTTTTCTCACCAGATTCCCATATTTATGAATCACAAGAAAACAAAGAAAAGAATAAACCCTCCCATTGAGACTGTGAACAAAGAATTAATGTCTGAAAGCTCAGAGCATATAACCCCCAAAATTCTGTTACTGCAGTCAGATATTGAAGATGTTAAGTCCTTATGAAAAGAGACTATAAAGCTGAGCTACTTTATGCCTTTTTTAAAAAATTATTTATAATCTGGCAGACATTTTTCAGATTGTTATCTATGCCAGTCTTAGTAATACAATATACAGGGGAGCATATTCAGAAATGGAAAGCAAATAGGACTTTTAGGAAAAGCTTTATTAAAAGCATAGCACTTGCATGAATATGGAGAATTCACCCATGATTTATTTATTAGCAAAGAAAGAAGTAGCTTTGTTAATAACCAAGATCAAATAATCACACACAAGCAAAGCAGGGATAGTCCCATAGTACTCTGTGCAGATTTATTTCATTTTATCACATTAAAAATGCAATATTGACAGTTAAGCCAACACAATGCTAAATTTACACCCTACTGGAAAAAGTTATCTAACAACCAAAAAGGACAAGAAAAGGAAATGACACTACTAAAACCCTTCTTTTGATTCTGACTTTAAAAGTTTGCTGATGAATTTATGTTTATGTTGAAATCCAGTCTCTAACAGAACATTATTGTAATTTCTCAGATCTCAGAATACTTGATAGGAAATCTCTGCATTCTACTGCCTGGAATACCAATATCTACAGAAATACTCCAGAAACTAACAGCCAGAAGAAACCTCAGCAGACTGCAATCCTGTATTTCCTTATGTGCTTTGTCCTTTGTCTCCAAATTCTGTTCAAGAAATTTTTTTTTACTCTTCTTGTAAGGAATTCTGATTAAGTTCCATTAAGTGCCTAATTCCTCAGAAGGTATATTTCTGAGTGGCTCCATTGATATATGCCAATTACACCAGCTGACAAACAGCCACTGCATTACAAAAAAAATCCATATTTTTAATGACTCCCTTGCTGTCCTCCATATCTGTGTGTATGTCATGACACACAGCTTCCCACCATCTGCACCTCTTCCTTTATATATCCACGCATTTTGTATTATAAATTGCTTGGCTGTGATGTATCTTGACATTTGACATAACAGCAGGGCTGGGGGGAGTGTAAGTGCTGATCATTAGATTATTGTTGAAGTATTCTTTCCTCCCCTGCTCCCTCTGTTCCCTGGAGACACAGGTGTTAATAAAATCAAACAAAATGAAAATGGGTAAATTATTGCAAGCTATGAACACCTACATTGTGCCATGCCTCACTAGTTTCCAATACCACCTCATTCTGGAGACAACCAAAGAAAAAGATGCAATTTCATCCTGTAGACTGGGTGGTATAAGGAAAGGACAAAAGAGACAAGATATTGCAATCCAGAGGTCAGTGACCCACTCCCTTGTATAATTATAGCATTTCATTTATATCCTACCAATCTGTCTCTGGATGACTGATAGTAAATTAAGTAGCTAAAAAAGAACAATTTTGAAAATTCCCTAATAACTAATATCTGAGTTCTAAACCTAAAGCATCATACAGGGAGATGAGCACAAGTATCAGCTTGTCATTTTTTTGATAAAAATAATTTTAAGAATACTCCAAGACTCAGATCTGACCTAGATCTGTGTCTCACTGCTTTACTCCAGGATTCTTGAAAACAGATTTAACACTTATTCTAAACACCACAGAGCTTTTGTAGAGCTTCAAGGGTCTGAGTCATTCTTGAGTGCAATATATATCCAATTGAGTCTTGCAGGATGGATGCCCTTTATACCTCCTTAAAATGCAGGTAGAGCATTTTTGTGCTGCATTCCTCATTTCCCACGATCAAGCACAAAATTCTTCCCCTGCATTCTCCCAAGAAGGTTTCATGCAGTAACAAAAACTTAGTGAGAACATAAATGATGAACCTTTTGCTAATATATATTAACAGTTTATATCTAAATGTAATGGTGGCCCACCTTTGGAATTAGCAGAGACCAATGCTTTAACAACCTGCTAGCCATTGTTATTGGAACAGCAGTGCACAGCTCTTCATAGTCTCAGCTGCTGCACAACCAGAGGAGCACAACAGAAAATAAATTCTAAACCTGCAGACCTGAGCAAAGAATCACTCAGTCTCTCTCCAGTAGTATGTAGTATATGCAATGCCAATGTCTTACCAGGGTCACTCTCTCTGGCACAGCAAGGTTTCCCACTTCGATCAAGGTACTAAAATGCAATAGATTATAGAATTTTATAAGAAACCATATGGGAAATAATTCTTGCTAAGGGATTGGAGGAACAGAACAAATCAAATGCTTCCTGTGAAGAATACTGGAAACTCAACTATTGAGGCCAGATACTTCAGAGGAATCCAATCCCTACAATTGCTGGCAGCTGGTCCCAGGGTCACACCCATTTCATTTACACACTAAATATTGATCAGAACTTGGAGTTCAAGACTGCAGCTTTATAGAAACAAGCCAATAACTTTCCACTTGAAAAGCTGTCTACCTGTATTTATCTCAACCAGACCACAGGAATTAATATTTATGAGGATGAGTGAAGGAAGGATGCTCATAGCAAAAGAGGATTATGTAAACACAAGAATATGTGAAGATGCCAGTGGGACTAACAAATGGCACCTGAGACATACATGCAACAGGCCCATGAAGTGACACAAGTAGAGGACAACAGTATCTGCCTACACACACAAGCACAGAAAACTTCCTTCTGTGCTTTGTTCCACAAGTAATCCAGGAAAAGTCTTGGTACCCATAGCAAATACATTTATTACCACTGATTTAATGGCTTTATTTGTTACAGGCACCCACATCTGAGACATCCCTGATCTCGGGCCAATCTAAGTAACAGTGCCTGGCACATGTTCCATTCTTCAGGGGTAAGTACTAGATCTGCTATAGGTTTAAATGTGCATGTGTTGCATATTTCTGGATTTATATCTTACATGAATATGACCAATAAAAAGTGGACAGAAGAAGAGAGCTCTGGAAAGAACTTGTCAACAGCATTTTCAGGTGAAAGAAAATAAAAGAAAAATAGGAGGTTTTGATCTGCAGAATGTGAAGTATAACAATTAAAACAGAAGGGTAGACACTTTGAGCTCATTAAAATTTCTTTTGAAGATGAAAGTCATTAGATTTCAATGAGAACTTGGAGCAGAAGCTCACACTGACATGAGAATATTTAACCTGTAGTCTACAGTGCTTCAAGCAATTGAAAGTATGATAAATAATTGCTTGGCTGTAGTAACCACATAGAAGGAAAAAAAGGATTACCCTAATCAAACACAGTCAGTGTGGTGTTGCCTGTCTCTGTGCTCCACATTTCATTCAGAAATTTTGCAGTTATAAAAACGGAAATCCTGAGTTCTTAAAGAGGAAATTGTAAAGGATTTATTTTCCTGCCACCTCCAAGAAAACTTTGATAATATTCAGGGTCAGTTCTTCAGCTGGCATGATCAGCAGAGCTCTGTGGAAACCAGTGGATCATTGCCAATTTATAACAGCTGAATGTCTGCTTTTACTACAGGGACAACCTTATTTTAGATTTTTTTTTTCCTCCATATCTCTAACTCTTTTATTTTTTTCTTCTTTAAATTAGGAACATTAATAGCCAAATAGATTTTTTTTTTTTTTTTTGGTCAAGGAATACCTGTCCTTCAAGCTACAAGGCTGATATTTTATGTACGTGAGTTGCAACAGTGATTCTTACTCTTATTTCAGTATCACCACAAAGCACAAGCCAGGACCACACAATCCTTTACCACACAGGTATTTTTAATGTTATATCTGTGCAAAAAGCCAAATACTAATGTAACAGAGGCCTAAAGCACAGATGATGGACCCTCCCGAAAAGGCAGGGTAAGCTTGTCTTACACAGCAATGTCATGGGAAGCAGTGCTTCTCAAAAGAAGACATCTAGGAAGGAAAAACGAAAAAATTTATTCTGCATATATTGAAAAAAGCAGTTTTTCTTTGATATGAAGAAAGTGGATGTAATGGATTTTTTGTAATGGATATGAAGAAAGGGAAAGTAATGGATTTTTTGAAGCCTTTTGATTTTGACAATAATCTTCTCTGGGGTTCAGGTAATAGAGTTCTGACTGACTTGGGTTGCATAAGGAGGCTGTTGTAGGTCCACAGCCAAGAAACCTGATGGTAAGGGATGACTAGAGTGATTCTAGACCAATAGCCATCCATTTCTAAAAAGACAAAGGGAAAAACTCAGAATCTTGCTCATCTACAGCAAAAATACATAAATAAAGACCTAGATACTTTTAGCCAAAAGAGCCCTAAAGAAAATTTCCCAAGAGATTAGAGCTCTAGGGCAGATAGAGACTCACTGGGCAAAGATGGCATTTGTAACGCAAAAGTCTTTTATTTAAATGAGAATGGAATGTTTGGGAAAGATTATGACAGATGACCTTCATAACTTCTCAGAGTTATGAATAACCCAATAATTTTCTCATTTAACTGGTAATGAAAGAAACCAGAGTTACATTTCTTGCCCTGGTAAAACAATCTCAAAGTCTACATTGCTCATATCCCAGGTGACTGCCTGGACCACCTAAGAGCCACTGAGTCTGGGCATATCTGTGTTCATGTCCTTTTTTAGACCTTTCACAAAATACGTGATGAAAATATCCATGTTTTCTCACAAATCATTTGCTAGGGAAGGAGAACCCAAAATTTAAGAATGAAAGATGCATCATCAGAGATGTACTCTGTTAATCAGTGCTGACAGCTAAAAACACTGTAACCTTTCTGAAAAATCTGTGATCTGATTGGATCCTCAGATTTCAACTTGATAAACACTAATACCAAGTTACATCTATTTTGTTGCAAAGCTCCTTTGCTATCATTTTTGCTAGAAATCCCTCCACTGGTGAAACTGAGAAAAGCTTGTTAAGAGCCTGTTTCACTGGAAGATTCCCTATCTGTTTCTGGCTGTTTTGCAAAACAACAAAAAAAAGTTATTTTGTTATGTGCAGCTGCTGAAAAGATGTGGGTGTACAAGATCTCCTGTGGCAATTGCTTCTGTGATTGTTCTGCAGTAAAGAGCAGTAAAGACCAGGCCATAACAGTGGTTGCTATGAAAAACCTTTGCCACAGTCACTGGCAAATGTTTCAGTGGAACAATGTGCTCTGCATTTGCAAACACTGTCAAAACCAGGTTTCACTGACATCAATAAAACCTCCCCAGAATCTGGCAGAAAACTCCCATTATAACTTCAAATAATTCAAGCAAATTGAACCCTTTCCTGAATATATCCTGAGATAAGAATGTTTTCTAAATATTAGAGAAAGGAAGGGGAAAAAAAGGTTAAAATATAAGGGCAAACTTACATAGAATCCTCCCAGTACATCACTAAGTAGCTGTCTAAACATTGTACATTTAAATCCCTACCACAAAATAGAGGTATTCCTTTGCTGCTTTGTTACTGCATAGCCCTACAACCAGGCTATCTAGGACTAAATCTGAAAGCAGAATTCAGGCATGCTGTAGCATTCAACTTTTAGAAAATCTGTTGCCCTTGTAGTATTCACAATCCTATTATGTTAAATTTAGCTGGTCAAATTCTGCTCCTACTTGTACTTCACATCTGTCAGCTTAGGGAGTACAGGGCATACATCAAGGCAGCATTTAGCTCAGCATAGGGAGAGATTTGATATTTGAAATACATTTCATCTTTCGAAAGCCATATTTTTCCAATCATAAATGCTGAAACAAGTATCCCCAAGGTCATGCAATCTGTGCTCTTTCCCACTCAGCTAAAGCTGGTATTAAGGAGCTAAAATGAGAGCAATATTGTCATTTGGTTATGTAGCGTAACGCGCTCGGTGTCACCCTCCTGACACTTGGGACACTTTGTTTAACAAGGAGATCAGCTGGAGCATGGGAGCTGCAGGAAAGTTCCAGGCTGAGGGTCTGACAGGGAGTGCTGGGCTGCAGGCTGTGCACACTGGAGGGGTTCTGCGGAGTAAATGAGTTGCTTTCTTAATTATATAAACATATATTAATATTATCGGTTTGCCTTTTCACAAAGAAATATTAAAAATACTCACAAACAAGCACATTGAGCACTGACTCCTCAAGCATCCCACTGGAGTGCTAGAGGCTTAGTCCTATTAAGAATAGCCCTGTTAAAATACCTTTGTTGTACAGAAAAAATGTTCCAAAAATCTCAGGTAAAATTTTAAAGCTGTCTTCCTTGGGTAAGTAGAAATCAGCAGAGCAAGTAAACTTACTCTAAATAATATTTACTGTCATTAAAATGTCTTCATTTTCTTATATTATGTACATGGAAATAGAAATCACAGCTGGTCAGAGTGCCCAGCTGGTGAGAGAAGACACCAATAAAGATGACTTAATTTTTTCCTCTGACCCTTTGCAGCAGTGAGCCAAAATATAGAAAACATAGTGATAAAAATTCCAGTTAATGCCTGCAGTGGACACACTGTGTGTGTTTCAGAGGGGCACAAAATGCAGCACTTTCTTTTGACTGTGTAACAGAGGACACAAGTCATTAGCAATGTTGTAATAAGCACTTGTAAGGACAGATGTCATGACTGTGGGGATTTGTGTTGAAATTGTTTCAAATGGTCAAAAAATGGGTAAGCAGTGAAAAATGGCATGTATTGTTCAACTGTCAAATGTATATGCAAAAGACCAAAACCAGACCTTTTGAACTGACTGTATGCATTACACTAATCCAATAATTTTAGTTAAAACTCTCCAAAATATCATTCCAAAGTTTTCTGCAGTACTTTAAAAATTTCTGTACAGAAACAAAGAGTTGGGGACAACAAAACTAGCTGAACATCACCTTTTGATCTCATTGCTTGCAACTAAATGCTGATTTTTTTTTTTTTTTTTGAGGGAGGGGGAGGTGGTTGGGTTTTTAAAACTTTATTTAGCATCAAAACAGAACCTGGTGAAGAACTGTCACTCCTTTTCATTCCTGGAAACAACTTGAGTTTTTAAAAAGTTTTCCTAGAAAAAAATTTCTAGAAAATCTAGACAGATTTCCTTTACAGATATTTTTGGTTTAATAGGTAGCTATGTGCCTATTTAATCACAGGTGCTTGCATAACTGAACTTGCTCTGAGCTTGCCTGATGAATTATCTCTGATTAATTTTCTTTTTTTTATACAAGGACATTGTCTCCCATCAAACAAAGCAACTAAATAGATGTTTGAGGCCAACAAAATCCTCCCCATATACAAGGTTAGGGATATTACAGTTTAGTCTTCTGAAGCTGTTCAACACCATAGTTTTACCAGCAATAGTTTGATATGTTTAGTGCCATCAGTTGCAACACTGAGGTTCAAATTTTAAAATGAAATTTCAAAGATAAAGGCATTAAGATAGTTCTATCAGCTAAAATACTGGAATATGCATGCCTGCAGTATTACTTACAGTGTCAGATTCAAAGAGGCCACTAGAAAATATCATTTGATGTATTCAATGGCTTGTTTCCCAACCTGAGTCCCACAAGCACCTCAACCAAAAATTATCAGTGCTATTTCTTCCACATTCTACTTTTCCATTTCTAATTGTTTATAATTCTTCATAGAGGCCCTTTTAATTCAGCTACCCAATATAATACAGTATACATAACATTTTGCAAGATGCAGCTTCTGCAACTGCCTTTATGCCTTTAGGCTTTGAGACTTGACGCCGTAATGGTCTTGATTTATTAATAAATGAACCTTTTCCAATGCCTTTTCCTTTAAATAGTGAACTGTAAATAACTTATCCAATATGAAAAATGCTAAGTGGTGTCTTTGAAATTCTAATGGACATTGTCTACAGTTATATCACCCACTGCAAAATCCTTGTATTAATATTTTACCTGTACCTATGGGAACATACAGGATTGTAACCTGCACATATACACATTTATTAGTCTCAGTGGGTCTGCTGAGACACAGAAATTTGAGTGGGGTGCAGCTAGCATATTCCAAAACAGAAGGAGAAATTTTGTTGCTGTATTTGTGTCTTATAGATTTGTAGTTGAATATTCAATGGCATAACATTGCTGTCAAATATAATTCAACCAACATTTTTTGTCCTTTCTCTTTAATTATTTCAGTTCTGTGGTTCAGCTGGCCCAAGCTTCCCAGCTGTCAAATCATCACTGAAGAAACCTTCTTGCAAAGCTTAGCTCCAGTCAGCCCTCCTTTTCTGTCAGTAACAGCATTTCCTGCTGTGCTTACACACTGGCATGTGAATGTCATGGCACACCTTGATGTCAGCACCAGGATGGAGTCTGGATGGAGTGAGGACTGGCTGGGCCATGCACCATAATCCTTGTGTTTGGAGCTCTGGCTCTGACCATATTAGACCCAAGTCCTGGGCTAACAAGAATTCCTAATTACCCCTCTGTTCTCTCTCCCCTACAGGCACCATTCCTAGGACATTCTGCCACCAAGCAAGCTCTGCTCCACCAGCCCTATGATCAATGCCTGTAGAGCTCAGATCTTTTCTCCCTGACAGCCTTAACTAAATCACTTTTCCAGGCTTGCCATTCTTCAGAACACTGTCAGGCTTTGCTATCACCAGCCCACTATTTCCAGAACGCAGTTAAGTGCTTATCACTTAAAACTTTAAACACTAATTGCTTAGTAATGAAAACTTGAATTGATCAGAGAGTAAACTTCTGCTAAGTGACTGGCAGAATTCCAGCTCTAGTCCATAATAATCAAAATTTGCTAAAATAGCATTTTTAAATGTAATTTGTTTGAAAACCTTTCTATACCCAAGTGCATGAAGATCTAGATGCAAGAGAATAATTTTAAGTGTTTCTAGGATTGGGCCAAACAAATGTTTCTGAATTAACAATTGCTAATTTGGGGTTGAATAAAATCTGTGTTCATTTTAAAAATGTCAAAGTTATTAAAAATCATATTTCCCCTTGCTTTATTTCACCTGCTTGTGTTGTCAGGTACATCAATCCCCCTTAGAAATGTTCGCCTCAAGAGAAAGATACTCAGCTTCCTCCTAACCTGGTGCTCAGGGTGGAGACCCTTCCATTGTCACTTTGATAGGATTTACTATTGATTGCCAAAGCTACTGAGGAACTTTCCTCACCTTCTAAAACAGCATTCTGAATTTTCATGACTTCAGACGAAATACTGCCAGGAATGAAGCAGCTGATTCCCTGTATATTCTGCTTGTTTACTGTGGGTGCTAATGCAGCTGAGTAGAGATGTTTAAGGCAATGTTACTTGTGAGACATTGGATAATGAAAAGGAAATAAATGCAAGCTGAATTCTTAGCATGCCATTAACTATTCATGGCATTGGACTGGATTCCTCTTTCTAGTTTTTAGAAATTGCAGAAGACACATCCTGAAAACATGCAAAGCACCAGAGCTACTGCTTAGCATCTCTTAATTGTATTTAGTCCATGGTCAAAATCCCAACCCATTTCTTTAAGATCTTTCATGTCACAAGAGCTTTTGGACAGTGTTCCCAAACACAGACCAAGATAGTTTCTTTTGCTTTTACCTTCAAGGCCACAATATGAAAAGCTTCTGGCACTCTGATGTTCTGTCACTTTTTAATGCAAACTCTGGAAGTTCACGGACACAACGCTGCACAATCTGAGGAAGATAAATCACAGTTACTTCAAGCCAGTTGACAGCAGATTAAGCAGCTGCAATCATCAACCACCAAGGGAGTTTCTTCTTTTATCTTACTAAATGCAAAAGTATACCAGGAACTGCTAATATCACCGGACTATCAGGAGTCCTGCTTTTACATAAATATCAGCAAGCGGTAAGTAAATTCTGTTGACGAAATGTAATAAAACAAAGACGGTTTCAAATATGACCATTCCCTGATGCATTCTGTAGCCCCCTCTTACTCACTTATTGCATGCTGCTGAGATTATAAGGTTTGCTTTTATCTGTCAGAAATCAATATTTCAAACATCGGATAAAAGAGGAAATTGAACTGGGAATAGGCTGAAGTGCTGTAAAAACTACAAAGCACAATTATCAAAAAGCACTTAAAGTACTTAATAGGACACACATATAAAAATGCTCAAATTAATGTCAGGGAACTATAATGAGAACTTTTCCTATGCTTTTTGATCCAAATGCAATGCAATTCGAGTGCAGCCTGGTCAGTCAATACAGTTTTCAATTTATATGAAACCCTAAGGATTTCTAGCAATCCATTTGCTAGAACTGAACCATTACATATGATTGGTTAATATTTCAATTTATTGAAAATACATTATTTTGTGTAAAGTGTTTAAGTTGTTGAGGTTTAATCATTATAAACAGTTATGATGAAAATAGATCTTTGGGTAAACAAAGACCTTACAGTCAAGCTTTTAATAAATACTAGTATAACTAGAAAATTGGATTTTAAGAGGAATAGACATAAGGAAAACCTGCAGATATGGGGTTGCAAGATGAGAGGAAATTGTTGTATAGAATGGATCTTTATCAGCAGATATTAAGCTGAGAATGGACTTTGTTAAATGTAGGAAACCATGGCTATTTTATGCAAAAAACCTCTCTTCACTATTAACTTTAGTACTTTCCCCTTAGATTTATATATTCATTTATCATCTTTAATACTACTGAGCTGGAGGTCTTTACAAAACTGTGCTAGATCAGAAATTGCTGCAAATGAAAGTGCACATGTCTGTATGGACACACCAGCATCCATGGAAAACAGATTGAGTGACTTCAGAAAATTTGATATGAAACACAAAGAGATGCAACACACAGAGGAGTTATAGCCATGATTTGAGCACACAAGATGCACATTAATTAAATGGTTGGATCCATCCACTCATCCTAACTTACACCCCACAAGGAATAATGAGGGACTCTTAGAAATCTTTCTTTGTGGAAAGTTATTTGTTGCAGCAGCCCTCTTGTTGGAGGGTAGAAATGAGCCAAGACACAGACTTCTGGTTTATTACAGCATGAAAAGGGTCCTGGTTTATTCCTCTTTGCAGCTTAACCACCCTGACTCCAACCACTCACTGACTCTGGCTGCAGCAAGTTCCTGCTGGAGGTTTCTCTTGCAGCCTCTGCCTGCTGGGTATTCCCTGCTAAACTCTGACTGCAGGGATCAGTTTGCAGACTCTGACTGCAGACTTTTACCTGGATAGACTCTGACTGCAGGGATCAGTTTGCACACTCTGACTGCAGCTTTTACCCAGCTAGACTGTGACTGCAGGTCACAACAGGCTCTAACTGCACACCCAGACTGACTGAGTCTCTCTCCTCAGGATCCTTCTTCCTCATGAGCCTCTCATTCCCTCTTCCACAAGGTTCCTCCTCCTTCATTATCCCCCTCACTGGCTAACCCTCTCACTTTTATCATATTTATCTTTGTTGGATATAGCTGTGACTCATCAGGGGCGAGGTCACTGGTGTTCCCTTCTCCTACAATTCCCTTCTCCTACAATTTTTAACACTTAAACACTTCATGTTTATTCTTTAACCATGACATTTCTCTCCTATGAGGGAACCTTTACTGCATCACAATTAAAATGTGCCTCTGACTGGAACTACACCAAACTCTCTGAACTATGGAACAGACTGTAGTTTCCACTAACAGACAAATTGTTCCATAAGCCAAGCACCTTCCCACTACCTTTCCTCATTATTGTTTTGAGCCCAATACAGTACAACCTCTTAGTTAATATCCCTACTTTTTAAGGGATAATCTGAATCTTTGCTACTATAATTGTAGTCCTACTTCATGATCTATTTTATGTGATGAAGAAGAGGTTATAGTATTTCCTTTTGCAAGAAATTTGACTATGTAGGCACAGCCATCACACAGGATCTTTCCAGCATACAGGTTCTGTGAGTAGTAGTCAGGCTCTGATCTAGAGAGTTAATGACTAATGCAATTCACCAAGTTAAACAGCACAAAGAGAGACAAAATCTCTATTCTAATAATTCTGGACTTGTGTATGTTAAGCAAAATGCAACATGATTTATCAATGCATAGGCATCAATGCAAGGCAAAGATATCCCCTAAAAACAGTTTTCACATTTGAAAACAACTTGACAAAGCTAAAAATAAATAGATTGCTTCAGCTGCATACTGTATTCACTTGAATGGTGTCTTGAATTTTCAGATCTCCTGAACCAGGAGACTGGTTTTCTGAATCAACAGAATCACCACAGAGCAAACAACCTTTTCCAAACCGTACATTTTTCCAAATAAAAAATTAATAAAAATAGTTTTGTTTTCTTTGATGAGAAAACATGTTATGATCTGATAAGGCAGTTGTGGTTATGGCAGTCATAATTGCAAAATGCACTTCACAGAAGATTCTTCTATTGCACCTTATTGTATTTTTTCCTTCAATTATTAAATTCAGAGGCTTAACCTCAAAAGAAAATGCACTTGTCTTTATATACACTTGAATTGTTACTGCCATTTAAAACTAATCAATGTTTTCTTTAGTACCATAATAGCTTATTTGCAAAGCACCTCTTTAAGAGATATTTACACAGTGTTCTGGAAGTAAATATGTTTCATACTCTAAGAAGAGCTCCCAATAAAGACAAAGATGGCTTCATTCTCACCTCAAAGTTCAGCACAGCTAAAGTGACTTAGAAAGCTTAAAAAATTGTGCATAAAGGGAGTTGCTACTAGATTATATCCCTCCATTAATAAATAATACAAGGAAAAACTATTCATTATACACAACCCCTATCCCTAGAGAAGCCCAGGAAATTAATTTTCAAAGGCATAGCATATAAATATATGATTTCATCAATGTTAACAGAAAAACAAACAGTTAAAATCTTATTATTAACCTATGTTTAAATACACATTCCTTAGAAATAATATACAACTCCTGACTTGGACCTTCAACTGCATAAAACTCAGAGGACACCAAGGCCTCACTGAGGGTGGAAAGCCCAAGCTACTCCAGTAAATTCAGAACACACACTCAGAGTGCAGTTTGACACAAACAGGAATGCTCACACCACTTTCCTCTAGAAATATAGTGGAGATATTTAAATTAGTCTCCATAGACTTCTCCAGAAAGAGGTCAGAGAAACCAAGCAATATAAGCACCCCTAATGTCTCTAAGATGGGCAATTATTTAACAAAGAGAAGTTTGAATGAAGGAAATTTCACACAAAACTCACAAGCAGGCCTTGTTCATTTCCAAATGTAAACATCTACTGCTTTAATAAGAAGATCACCCCCAGTTCAAGCTATGCCTGTATCTAAAGACATCAAACCCACTGATTCCAGTAGAGGAGCAAGACTACCTCTAGGATGGAAATTATAAAACCAAAGCTAATAAGGGACCAAGCCTTGCCAAAGGGAAGATCCAGAATTATAATTTAAAGCATTGGACAAAGACACTGCCACAAAGCAATGCCTATGCCAAAGCAGCCATGTTATATATAATATTATTTCTTACAGAAATTTTAAATTGTATTTTTCAGTACATTTGTATCTGTAAATTTTGAATCTATTACTTTTATCATCTGTAATACACAGTCAATACTTTGCATTTGCAATCTTGAAAATTTAATGGGGGGGGGGGCAGAATCATTTTGTATTTTATCAGTTTGTTGTATCTAACTGCTAACGATATGTGGTATCTATCATATACTGCAAGTACTCTTACATTACAGAAATCAGTCCATTCCCTGATTTCCTTTTATTAACCAAGATTATGTTTCCAGCTGGTCTTTAATTAAATACTTGGTTAAGGATCATTAAGGAATTATATAAACACCCCATAGTTCTCACTGCTAATCATAACCATTTCATTCAACCATGCCATAAATCTGAAATTTGCCTTCCGGTTTTACTACAAAGCCATTTTTGGACAGGTATAAAAAAAAAAAAAAAACCAACCCAAAACAAACAAAAAAAACCAAATCATCCAACAAAATCTCCTTAATTGCCAAAAGAGAATTTCCCAAATAAATTATTATAAAATATAAAATAATCAAGAATTTACTTAGAAGGTTAAAATAATGTGATTGAAAAATGAATACTAAGATTTTTCCATTCCTCTTCACTTGAGTTCAAATAAAGGCAGCTAAAATTATAGATTACTCCCTCTCTTTAAAAAAGGTAGGAGGTGGTGAGACAGTGTTGGGTAGCTGCACACTAGTAATGGATTATGGAGATTTTTGTCTCCTGGGTCACTGCTATGAATCTGATCCAAGACAGCAGTGACGAAATGTCAGTGCCATTTTATGGCTTTTAGCATGAAATCCTGACCCTGTGAGGTCAATGGCAAAACATCAGTACTGCCAGGATTTTCACCTTTTGAATCTCTAAGATGCAAAAAGAATTAAGGTGTGACTCAGCATCCATCGACTTTAATGGGAGTTATACTAAGTTCAAGGTGCAGGTTTTTAAAAGTCTTTAGGTGCTGCTTTGCTCATGCTTTAATAAGAGCTGGATCCTTCAGATGACTCAAACACTTAAAACTGCAGCATTAAAACGATAAACTTATCTTTAAAGTTAAAGGTTCTGATGACTCCATGCCCTTGTTTCACTGTCTGGATTACTCTGCTCCATTAGGCTGAGCACTGGACAAGGGCTTCTTCCACCACACGTATTCCCTTCTCTCACTTCTTTCTCTGGAAGCAAAATCCTTGTCCCAGATGACACAAGGTTCAAAACCTCTCGGAACACCATGTTCATGGCCCTCAAGGAATCTGGCACAGATTCTGGCTTCTGCCCTGCATCCTGTCTGGTCAACTTACTGTCAGTTCCCATAATACCCACTCCTACAAAATGGGAGATCTCTGGAGTAGAGGATTAGTAAACCTTTGGATCAAAATGACTAAATTAACAAAGCAGCAGAAGTCATCAAACATTTTTTTTGGAGTGATTAATTCAAAGAAAACCCTTATCAATTTCCTGGAAACAGGCAGAAGCAGCTTGCTATTTTATTATTTTATTTTATTTTATTTTATTTTATTTTATTTTATTTTATTTTATTATTTTATATTTTATTTTATTTTATTTTATTTTATTTTATTTTATTTTATTTTATTTTATTTTATTTTATTTTATTTTCATTGATAGTGGGTGTTTTGTAGAAAGGACATTACCAGCCATTTTAAACCAGCAGTCGCAGGAACCTAACTCTTAAGTCTTGCTGCTTTGCATGTTTGAAGATGTTTGATCAAGAAAAGGAAATAAGAATAGAATCCAACTGGGCTGTCAAATTTTAAATGTTTATCCAAAATGAAAACAAATCCAAATTTCCAAAATGAAATGATTTTATCATGCCCTCCAAAAATAATAAGGTACACAAAGATAAAATTATGTCTTGCTGTAACATATGCTTTCCAGACATATTTCACTTGCAGTTCAGGCGTGTGCTCCTAAAAGTATTTAGCTATGCTGAAAACCACCCAGGAATTAAACTGGATGAAAGCATGCTGAGGAAGTTGTTGGAGGTTTAATTACCTTTTCTTTTTTTCCTCTTTAGTGGGAGTTCTGAATTCTGGAGGAGTAAAACTCCAGTCTCTACTGTATTGAAATGATATTTTTTTAGCACTCCAATCATTGTCTCTACTTGACTAAGACATTTCTGTGCTAAAGCAGGTGCATTTACTTTTCAAGTATTATTTTACTAATCAATTGAAAAATTACCTCCATGAATGACAGAAGTGCAGACCTTTGGAGTATTTCATTAAAAGGAGCAAACATTAATTACAAATCCAGCCCAACCTTTGCAGACATAAATTATGGGACGGATCTATTTTCTCCATGCTTAATTGCAAGCAGTGACTAGCTCTTTAAATTATTATCTCCAAGGCATGAATGAAATTAGAATGGATTTGGTGATATTCTCAAGGCTTATTTGTATCTAAATAACTTGGCCATATTCTGTCTGGAGATACAAGGAAAATTAGGTGAAGCACCTTTGAGCCTTTCAACAGTGCTAGGTTATCATGAAAAAAATTGGGATTTGCAAAATGCAATTAGAACCTTAAAGTCTTTGCAGACTGGGAGGTCTAGATGCAGGCTTAACAATGGGATAGTTGATAATGTCCAAGTATTTTTCTTCTAACCTAAATTCTCAACATTTTGGATGTTTGTCATTTTCTGAAGCATTCACATTTCAGGCAGAATATTCCAGACAATATCTTTCCTGAAAGGTAATATTTACATTTCAAGAAAAATAAGCACTTTTCTAGTGAAATAAAACCCCCTTCCTACAGAATTAAGAAGGTTGAAAATTTTGATTTTGTATTAGGCACAGAGCTGACACATTTGTGATCGTACCAAAATCTGACAGGAAAACAGATGAATTAATTGATTGGTCCATTGAAACATGCAGGGAACAGAAGGTGCAGTTTGTTATGATGAAGAATGAGAAATAGGCAGAGAATGCAAGGATTATTTTTTAATAAATAATGAAAACAGAGATGTATTTTTTTTAAAAAAATGTATATAATGGTTTAGATATTGCATTGGAAACAGGAAGCCTTCTAAAAGAACTTTGTTTTTATATACTACAGTGAGTGTGAACAAATGAATCTCACAAGGTTTTGTGGATACTGCCTGACCCCCGTTTTTACCCTCCTTCTACCACAAAAGTTAGTAATTTGGCATTGCACACTTTAAAAAAAACCAAACAGATAATGACTTGCTTGGAGTACAATTTACTTGTGTCATGATACAGTAAATACCAAGCTGAATTCTCACAGTGTTAATCATTAACCTGGGAGAGGGCATTTGCTTAAAATGCATTCCTTCAACTTTAACGTTTCATGAACACACTGGTAGATATTTCAACAGCAATTTCAAATATGCTGAAGATGTAAAGAAGTTTAAGTCTCCCCAAAAGCCAAACTCTTTTCACCTTGTAACTTTTGGATTTAAAGTTACCCTCCACCTCTGCTGCAGGAACAGCCTCTGACAGCAGAATAACAGAAGCTCTGCAGAGCTGGATTGTTTGACATACAGAGGAAGCCCAGCTCAGATTTACAAGGCTTAGTTGTGGAAGACACCATGCAAAGAGCAGGGCAGGGTATCTAAAAAGGAAACATTTCTCTGATGGTACTGATTTTTTAAGAAATTTTTCTGCTTTGACAGACTTCTCGGGCCCATAATGAAATTTTTCTGGTACTGAGTTGAAGACTCTGTAAAAAAATTAGAGGATTTCTTGAAAAAAAAAAGGTATATTCTGCTGCAAAAATCGAGATTTGTTCCAAAAGTTTGGAAATACCTGGTCCAGGAGAGAGAAGACTTCATAATTTTAAGTGTCTTGCTTAGGAGAGGGAAGAGTGAGAAAATCTTTTTCCCAGGATTTTGGAAGTATTTATGCTCCCTTTCTTCTCCATGGTATTTCATCTTAATTTAAAAGTGAGGAGTTAAAGATTGATCTGGAGCTTGGGAAAAGCATTCAAGCAGAGGAGCACGGGGGACAGAGTGAACCCTTTACCCATACTGCTCGAGAAAGGCACTGCTTGGCAATATATGCCTGGGAATGATAATATCATAGGTAACCTATTTGCTCTGGAATCTAAACCAGAGCACCACATTTAAACCACCTGCACCTACAACAAAGGTAAATATATTAGGAGGATCTCCCCACTTACACAGGCCTTGGTGGAAGTTATGATTTTTCAGAGATCTGGGCAAATGCCTCAGTTTTGGTAGTATTTGAGGCTATTCATTGAGCATGTCCTTTATATTTCTTTAGAAAGAAAAAACACCACTAACAATTACTGGCTTTAACACCTCACAGCTTATATATAGCTTTTCATATAAGGAAGAAACACCTTAAGCACAGTGTGAAAATAGCACCAATACAATTTGTAAAATGTAGATATGTTGGAGCACAGAAGGCAGGAAATTAGTTTAATGGAAGTTTTAAAAATTAAGATACTTTCTTCATCCAGATTTATTGAAAACAACAGAGCTGGTAGAATATGTACTTTCAACCAATAGAATTTTTTTCGTTCTTTATACAGAATTGCAGACAGAACTTTGCTTCAAGTTGCAAAAACTGTGAATGGATATATTGAGGAATCATGATTTTTTTAATCTAAATATTAACCACTGTTGTATTAATTTCTGTTTTACAGTCTAAATGTAGGCAACTGCTTAGTCAGACATTGCAATGCACCGACAGAACATGCATTAATTACAGCTGAGCCAGAGTGTGAGCAGAGGCTGCTGCCAGTCAGAGCCCCGGTCACAGGGCAGCTCCTCTCAGCCCGGGGTCCCAGCCCTCACCCCGGGCTGCAGCACTGCACAGGGGCTGGCCCTCACTGCGGGCTGTAAGCCACAGGCTGGGACAGTGGGGACAGCCACAGGCTGGGACAGTGGGGACAGCCACAGACTGGGACAGTGGGGACAGCCACAGGCTGGGACAGTGGGGACAGTGGGGACAGCCACAGACTGGGACAGTGGGGACAGCTACAGGCTGGGACAGTGGGGACAGTGGGGACAGCCACAGACTGGGACAGTGGGGACAGCTACAGGCTGGGACAGTGGGGACAGTGGGGACAGCCACAGACTGGGACAGTGGGGACAGCTACAGGCTGGGACAGTGGGGACAGTGGGGACAGCCACAGACTGGGACAGTGGGGACAGCTACAGGCTGGGACAGTGGGGACAGTGGGGACAGCCACAGACTGGGACAGTGGGGACAGCTACAGGCTGGGACAGTGGGGACAGTGGGGACAGTGGGGACAGCCACAGACTGGGACAAGTGGGGACAGCCACAGGCTGGGACAGTGGGGACAGCCACAGACTGGGACAGTGGGGACAGCTACAGGCTGGGACAGTGGGGACAGTGGGGACAGCCACAGACTGGGACAGTGAGGACAGCCACAGGCTGGGACAGTGGGGACAGTGGGGACAGTGGGGACAGCCACAGACTGGGACAGTGGGGACAGCCACAGGCCGGGACAAGTGGGGACAGCCACAGACTGGGACAGTGGGGACAGTGGGGACAGCCACAGGCTGGGACAGTGGGGACAGCCACAGACTGGGACAGTGGGGACAGCCACAGGCTGGGACAAGTGGGGACAGCCACAGGCTGGGACAGTGGGGACAGCCACAGGCTGGGACAAGTGGGGACAGCCACAGACTGGGACAGTGGGGACAGTGGGGACAGCCACAGACTGGGACACTGGGGACAGCCACAGGCTGGGACAGTGGGGACAGTGGGGACAGCTACAGGGCACTAATTACAGTTCAAGGGAGCTCCTCCCTCAGGACCCCAGCATGAGCCCGTGTGAGTGCAGCAGCCAGGAAGGGCTCAGACTGGTGCAAACACAGGCTCTAACCTGAATTCTCACAGAGGGCACACCAGTGCCCCTGCAGCCTGGCTCCAGTGACTCCAGCCAGTTCACGTGCCTGGACATGGAGCACTGCTCTGTGTGATCCCAGCAGGACTGAAGTGAGGCATGATCTGCTCAGAATCTCCATTTTTTTTGTGTGCAGAAGGATAAACTGGCAGGGACAACCAAGCCCCTGGTGTGACCTGTGCTGTGTGGGCTGGGAGCTGTTCTGGGATCCCAGCACGTGGCTCCCAGAAATTCTGGTCACCCCATCACTCCTGCTCCACAGAGAGTCACAGACACAGAGCTCATGGGGCTGCCCATGGGTACCACACTGGGGGCCACAAAACACAATGGTTCTAACAGCAAGTTATCTGCACAGCTCCCACTCTGATTCCTCTCCTCTCTTTCTCCTTCTCTGTCCTGTAAACTCCAAAATAATGACAAAGAGTGACATCAATCCTGGCTCCATCCAAATGAATGGATTTGGAGCAGAGAGATGCATCTGTTTAGTGATTCTGAGTGAGCTGACTCCTTGCCACCACTTCATCTTGCATTATTACAACCTGGTTTATTGTTGAGGTTTTTTGTTGAAATCTGACATGGGGTAACAAATGATTTTTATTATGTCTATTTGAGCTACACCTACTATTTAAATACTCACATCACCTGCAAACTGTAAACAACCCTGTTGCACTTTGTTTAATCACTGTGGATTGAACTCTTGAAGGATAAAGACACAGAACAGTTTGAATAATAGCTCTTGTTCTGTTCTTCTCTGACAGATGAATATGAAGGATAACTTATTTTGGCCAAAACAACTAATTCCAGGTGAATTTATGTCCTTAATGGGCGATCTGCCATGACAAATATGAAGGGTTTGGTACATTCTAGTCTAAAGTGGAATATCTTAAATTAAAAGTTGCAGTAGGCTTCAGTGTTCCTGTTAACCCTTCTATTAAATCTTCATAACAGTGTGATAAACTAGAATTCATTGTCTTTTACTTTATTAGAAAGAGGGCAACCTCTAGGATAAAATAATATTGAGAAATAAAATTTACCTTGGATTAGTTTCATGTCAACATAAAAAACCCAATTTCTCAGAACTCATGCGAAAAACATAATGTAGTTAATATTAAATACAAAGATTATGCAACCTATTACTTTTACAGTTTGTGCTCCTGTGTCCTTGATTTCATCCCTGTTTTGCTTATGATTAATGAATGACTCACCCTCAGTACCCTCTCATTTATTTCATACCTCATTATGAATTTGAAATGGTCAATTTGTTATTTGAAAACAGCAAAACAAGCATGGAAGTTAAACAGTGTTCAAAAGTGCAAATGACATTTTCATCAATAATTTGCTGTCCTATCACATTTCAACGGTTTATATTTTTGACTGCTTTTGATATAATTTTGAAGAGTGTACTTAACTTATTTCAGTTGAAAACCAGGTGGAGTTTCTCCCTGTGATTTATTTGAACATCAGCAGTGTCAGTGCACTCTATACAGTCACTCACACACAAATCCTACAATGACACCTGGTGTACTTTACAGTTTTCTATTTCAGCTTGTCAAGATCCTATGCTATAATTCCCCCATGGCTTCTCATTTGTTTTGTTTGGAATTATTTTACCAGGGTATGATGCTTTATAATGTTTTGTGATTATACTGTCAGAATTCTGGTAGGGACAAAATAAAGGCTTGAAAAAAACCCTTTTGTATATATTAAGTAAGTTCACAACTGTTATTAATAAATAACAGTTGTGAACTTACTCAATATACATTAACTTATTTATATTGAAAACAAAGTTTCATACCAACAGTTCACAGTATTACTTTTTTTGTTGTTATATCCTTTTTCAGTCTTGATAATTACGTTTGTTAACAGAATTTGGTAGTTTCAAATTCTTTCTTGAGCAGAAAAAAAAATTGGCTTGGGTCACATCAATGCTAATACCATTCTGGGGAGCACTCAGAGGCATGAACCAAAAAGTCCATCCATTCTCTCTTTACTGGAGTAAACTCTTACACTGCACATACTTCAGTGTGGGATAATCCAGTCCCTCCACAAGCCTGTGCAGGCCGTGTTCTTTTCTCATCACTTTGGCAATCTTGTCCACACCAATGAGAGGAGCTTAAAATTCTGCAACCAAGGCTTCACTGTGTAAAGGCATTGCCTTTAAAGCCCCCGTGGCAGCTGCACCCAGCTCCTCCTGCAGAAGATAATCTGTCTCTATGCCTTACCTTTTGCAGTTTCTGGCTCATGATGTGTAGGCAGCAGCACCTGCACCTCCTATTTTTGCTCTATTTTATTTGCAGCTGAATTACAGCTGTGAGGTTTATTCAGGGGGGGATAAACCAGCCTCATGCCGAGGCTTCATTCAACACAGAGTAGCATCCCAAATCCATGGATGTTACAAACAGACAGGAAGAAATCAACTCAATTAATTGCATACTCTTCACTCTGTACAACATGCATTTAAGTGCCAGGTTCAGTAGCTTAAATATTGTGTCTTCACAAAAATAGTATAACTGAGCATGGTTACTAACTGCAGGCTGACCTTTAGCTTTGGCTTTGCTTAATATTGTAGAGTTATGTTTTCCCCCAGCTCATTTAGAACACTTTATAAAGTGGTTTATTAAAGTATAACTAAACATTGTCCTCGGTGTTCGTATATGTTTGGAACAATTCCAAATCTATGATCTTTTCCTCGAATTTTGTCAACACATTTACTACAGGCCTTTATTCTTCCTTCAGTTTTAGTGAAATCTCTACAAAGATCATTGTTTTAAATCAATCCCACCCACGATGCACTTTAAGATTACTGAACAGGTTATCCTTCAAATTAACAAAATCAAATACCCGTCCCACGACCCTCTTACTGGGGAGCTGTCAAGCTCTGTATTAGTTTTCAGTGTGCATAAAAAAGATAAGGTCTTTACATATGGCAAGTGCAAGATGCAATAATAAAAGGTAAATTTGACATGAGTCATGAAATATGTGCCAAAAAAAAAAAAAAAGTGAAAGTCTCTCCCTGAAAACTTCATGAAGCTGTAATAGAAATGGAGTTTGTGATGGATATTGTAGAAACCAGAAAAAACTACACAAAGCAGGTAGAATTTATTACTACATTGTTTGAGTATTATCCTCAGAACGGAATGATCAAAACATAGTGTAGGGGAACTGAAGGTATGTCCTGAAGGGTTTACCTCTAAGGAATTAATCTGCACTAAGTGGCTTTCTGCTTAAAAAATGACAGCATTTGGTCTCCTTGCCTAACTGGAATGAAGTTCTACTTCTTAAGGTAAATGTTTAGAGATAAATAAAACCAGTCTGAAACTTAACAACTGTTATTTCTGTTACTTGAAGTGTTCTATTTTAGAACATCATTTATACTTTTTTATTCTAAAAATACCGAGACATATCTCCAGGAACTATTCAATCTTCATGCTGAATCAAAAAGATCCATTACTCTCTTATGCACACCTTTCATTTACACTGCAGACCACTATTTATTGACACTTACCAGGCACCCAGGGCAGCCCAAGGAGAACATGCATCCCACAGACTCAGAGAACACAGCAGTGAAAACATCACTATCATGAACATTAAAACTGCAAACTACACGAAATGATGGAAGACCAGATTCTGCCTTAAAGCTCTGTGAGGCAAATTCATCAGCAGTGTGACTTCACGTCCATGCTCAAAATCTGAATGTGTAAATGACGCCTTTGGCACTCTCAGCTAACAAACACCTGCAGAACTGTGGGAGTTTAACTTACTGTTCAGATGACTGGATTCACTTTCACCACTTTTTGAAGCCTGACTTACAACTGGTGAGGATGCAGAGTAAAAAAAGGTATTGGGGGAAGGCAAAGCACTGGCTTGTTTAGCACATTTTATGGATGGGTCAAAGAGGTAAGACAGGGATGCTGTGAGAGGTAATGAGGTAACTGGCAGCAAAGAACTCTGAGCTGGAGCAAATAGGAAGGTAAACCAGAATCGAAATAGTGAACCATCTGCTTTCTAATGAAAACAGCTCCTCTTGTCAGCAACATCCAGAAAAAATGATTTCTTAGTTGGAGTGTATAACCAAGGGAAGTAGCTTTTTTGCTATATGAGGTAATACACTCAAATGATGTATGACTTAGAAAATAGTGTGGGTTAATGATCTTCAGCTGGATCAGGGAGTAAAACAAAGTAATTTCATAATACAGAACATGATGGATTAAATCATGTTAATACTGGGTATATACATTAAAGAAAATGATCTTTCTGGCATACTAAATGGCAAAATAAAAAGCACTTTTAGTAAGCTATATGATTAATTAGTCTGCCCTTTTATTTATGTACCATGATAAAGTAAAATGTACTTCTTCTGGTTACCTCCTAGGCAATTATTCTAAAAGTTATATTGAATACACCAGCTTCATTGTATTGCATCAGTCCATCAGGAACTGCAAGTAGGTCCCTGTCTTTGTTTTAAGTCAGGGGCTTTCTTTTTTCTCTCGCTCTCCTGTCCTCCTTTATTAGAGATTATTGGGGTTTTGAATGTTTTTTAATTAACACAAACGTGAGATGGAATATGATACAATCATATACTGCAATATTGTAAACATTGATTTGTGTTAGCACTAATACTGACAGAGAATGCAAAAAATTCCAGTGAGTGAAAAGTTATAGCTCCATGTGAAATTCAGGCAAATATTTAAATATGGGAATGCAAATGCTCCAGAGTTTGTTCAGATTCTGAGCTGTTTCATTTCCTGCCTTCACAATTCAACTGTGTATCTTGCAAATTTCTACCACAGGTCCAATCACACGCAGAATCTTTTAGAAATAAGCTGGGAATGTATATTCAAAAGAGATTTCAAATTAAACTAAAATCTCAGATTTCAGAAATAATGTTATCTGCAGAGGAAAGAATATAATTTTTGAGAACTATGTGTCTTCCAGTCTTATTGTATGTACTTGTTAGAAATTATGCCACTGATGAAAGACACAGAAGCTTCCTCTAGTACCAAATTTATGTGGAAGGAAGAAAAGGTATTATTAACATTGAATTTACTTCTTTCTTAAAATCTTATGAACATGTAGAAACTGATAAAATGCAGGAGTTAAAAGTCCATTTCAGTGATGTTTTTAGAAAGAATATGTAGTTAGATGGGATAGGTTTTGTATTTTATTAGGGATTCACATAGTCCTTAACTGGACTGCCTTAGACAGATGTACTTAACAATGCAGAAAATGTGAAAGACCAGACTTGGACATTTTCTATTGTTAAATTCAGAATTTAGGTGGGGAGTGTTTTTAGCAGAGAGAAACCTGTTTTTGTAAGGGGCCCAGCACTTACATGAACTTATTCTGTTATATTGTTCCACAGACCTGCACAGAAAAGTAAATCCTGGTTCTAAAATCCCATGCTAAAGGAAATGTCTTTTAAAAAAGAACCAGCTAAGAACAACTACTTTTCTTTCCTAGTGTAGTAGGCATTTGTCTACTACAGCAAGGATTTGGCATTTCTGCATGAAATCCTTGCAAAGTTCTAATTCTGGATTATCTCACGGAGTGCACCTGCTGATACAGAGTCAGGATTTGCTGCCTAACCTTTTGTTTGCAACACCCCTAATGCTTTCTTCTGACTCTGGGGGTTTTGCTTTCTCTGCTGCAACATGAATATGTCTTTACTGGGAATTAATTAAATCATGGTAGATATAAATCCAAATATTTTCAATATTTATTCCACCTGCACATTTTGCATTTATCTGCTCTCAAAGGAGTAGCTCTACCATCAACTCTACAAAGTCACTTTTGTATTTTAGTGGGTGTGAGTGCAGTGAGAATCCTGTACTCCTTTCCTTTCGCCCTCTGTTACAATCTGAGCACCACTCAACGTGTCCAGGGTAGTTCTCAGGTCTCAGATTTCTGTTTAGTGTAGAAAAAGGCACATAAATTTTCCTCTTGTCAAAAGTATCTTAATTTCATCCTTTTCTATGATCAACACTCCCAAAAATTATTCTGGTCTCCTTTTCCAAATGTTCCTTATTCTAAAGAGGATCATAAAGGCACTACCCAGGAAGATTTCTCCATGCTGCTCAGCAATATCACATCTGCACTACTTTTTTAAGGGAGCAGATTTACCATAAAGTTTTGCTTTATTTCACCAATTCATACCAACATAGCTTATAGCTGTTAATAGTTGTTTATATATTTGCAAGCAGCTTTTCAGCCTAAAACCACATAGATACTGCCTAGAAATTACAAATAGAAAAAAATAGAAAAAAAATAGAATAGAAAAAAATAGAAAAATAGAAAAAAAAACATGAACACCTATTTAAAACTAGCAAATTAGCTTTAAAACAGATTTTTTTAAGATATGTGAATTAGTTCCTAGTGAGATTTGTGAGAATATAGAAAATGGGTGACATGTATCACAGAGAAAGTGTATTAGCACAGCTTCTTCCAGGTGTTGGTCATTAAAATGTCATTAAAATTTTGCTACATTTTAACATTTGTAGAATATAACACCACCTAGAAGTGTGACTTTAAAATTAGTCTTTGCAAACGCCTGAGATAAAGGTGAGGGGTTTTAGCAAGCAGCAGGCTTTAAACCTAAAATAACATTAATTTATTTGCTGCAACAAAATTGGGTAGATTAGTTATTGTTCAAACTGCTTTGTTACACAAAAGAACAGTTTTTATATCACAAAAAACCCCAAACCCCTAGAAAAACAGGAGAAGTGTTAGTGCTCTTGTACTCCAATACTGTTGGCAAGACTCAACTAGAAATGCCAGATATGTATAAAGAATAATTTTGTCTCATTAAATGATAACACTAGTAGTTCCTCTTCATCTCCTTAATTCATTTCTTGTAGTTTTTCTTGTCACATCCACTTGTTTTATGGCTTACTAACTTGCAAGTTATGGTCGTAATTTATGGTCAAAATTGAGTGGTAGCAAATCACAGAATATTTTCATTGATTACCCTAAATTGTCTAATCTCCTGTATGTTTTTAGGACTTGATTGGGTGGTATTTACTGATTGCCTTCATCTAATTTAAAAATCAATCAATAGCAACAATGAGAGGTGGTGGATAAATCGAGTCTAATGCAGCATAACTGCAGCAAATATCCATCAAAGGCTCATTCTCAATCAAATTTGTGGGAAGTTTTAATACATAAACCAAAATGTCTAAAAGCCTTACTTCTAGAGCACATCATTTTTAAATTGTGCTCTGCAATGTGACATCTTATTGCTCTTATGCTGTCTATTTAGGGCAGTTTTCCACTGCTAAAATGAACATATTTCACTACAATAAAACTGTAGCAAACAAGAAAAAAAAATGTCATCAGCTTTGGTTTAAAGGCACTTTGTTCCATCTTCCTCAATATCATCTGTATATAATAATGGGAATTAACATAACATCAGCTTTTCATATAAACTGCGTGCATTTTCTCCGAGATAAACATTCTAATAAGTGTCCTGATAGGAAATGTGTTTTCTACATTGAGAAATCAATTCACTAAAGCTGTTCCTTACATTGTTCTTTTTGAAAAGCATCTTTAGTTCCTGAAGTTTTGGATAGCTAATATGAAGGGAGCTGTCTGGAAGGCAATATTCTAATTTCTTGGCATTATGAGGGCAAGGCACTTCATGCAGCAAAGAAGGACAGAGAGTAAATGCAAACCTTCCTTTTTGAAGTGACGGCAGTACAAACATAAAATGCTTTTATATAATTTGTCATAAGCAAACATGACATTAAAAAATTTAAATATTTTAACTAGGCATGGATTTTCAGTTTACATTAACTCAAGGTAAGCTTTCTACAGACATACAGACGTGAACAGTTACCTAAACTGAGGTCAGAATGATGCTGTCATTAACAGCTGCATAAGGAGCTAGTTCTACAGCCTTGAAAAATAAGTCAAAACTGGCCTCAGTTCTTGAAAGGGTCCTAATCCATACACAGAAACAGGCATTCAATGTCCAATCTTGCTTGGTAAATTCCATGTAGATTGCTGAGGATATGCAGCTTTTATTTCTTGAAAATATGGGACATATGAAGCTGCAGACTTGTAGGCAGTAGGAGTCCTGTGACTCAAGGTGTAATAAATAACCAATGAAGGAGAGAAACTTGGAGGCTTGTGGATTTTCTCATACTTTGCAGATATTTGATTTTTATTTGAGTCAAGAGGGGTTATTAATAGGTAAACATGTGGAAGAAACATTCAAAAGCTTTGAATGTTCTGAATTCACTCAGATAAAAACTCCTTTTTGACATCTAAAGTACAAGTTACAATCCAGCACTGCTACAAACGACACCACAGATATGTAATGGATTGGGAAAACACCACTACTCTGGAAAATAATGATTCTGTTCTAATCAATTGTAAAATATCCTTTGTTGCTAAACGCTCTTGAAAAATCTCAAGCCCAAGCAACAGATCACAGCACACATTACAAATATAAAAGACAACCACCAAAGAGAACCCTACCAGCAGTCCACGGTTTATTAAAATTCTGACATTCTGAGATATCTTCTTGCCAAGGGCCCTCTTACAATGACATCTGTACACTTGTCATTACATTGTGGTTCACATTACTTACATAAACATGCCACAGGGAAACCATGACTGATATAATTTTTGTAAGATTGAAAGGTGGCCATTGTGATCATTAAAACAAACCTGAGAGAGCCTTCCTGATGATGGAACAGATTCAGTTACTTCTTCCTTCTTTGTGGGTCATTAGTTAAACAGGGGAAGGTGGGGGAGGAGGGAAGAAGGCCATATACTGCAGGTGTTTTATCCTTTGTAAGGAGACTGCACTGAGACAAATGATTCTAGCTGGCATTTTGTACACACCGGAGATTGCTTATCGATCCAGATCAGAATATTCAGGCTGGCCCCAGGGAAAAGGCAGAGTATTTTCTGAGGGAGTTAATAACCTGGCAGCTGAGCTGTCTTGTCCAATTCACTGAACCTAGGGCTCTAATCAGGCCAGAGTTTTTATTTTGAGAAATCTTGCCATATGTGTCTGCTATCTGCCTTCCACTCTATTGGAACAGTGACAGTGATTGAAATGACAGCCTATAGATAGAGCCTAATCAAATTGTTTATTATCAGCCTAAATCAATATGTATAGATTGTAGAAACATCACTGTCATGCCATGAAAAAGTCATACTAATACTACATGCTGCAGGTGTAATTCTAAAATGTATTTTTCCATCCTAAATTACGTCTGAATTTAACAGAGGAAAAGAAATTAGAGTGGTGTATGAGACAGTGAAAAATATGCAGGTTTAAACATTTCAATAACAGTAAGGATTAATGTTAAAATGTCCTGTTGTTCGTTGCTTAAATATGTTATCATGTTTCCAGTGAAGAACAGAGCTGTGGGAAAGGAAAAATAAAAATTGAAAAGTTATTTTGCCTTTTGTATAGAAAGGGGAAAATCTCAGAGAGATCTGTGTAAGCACATACTGCAGCATGAATCAAATTCCAGCACTCTTAAAAATTGAGTTTTGAGGCATCCAGACCACAGAGATGAAAACACAGCAACATGAGTCTCCTTGGTACCACACCAGTATTACTCCCAAGAGCCTACCAAAGAGCTTGGACCATGAAATGTAATGATTTGATAAGAAGCTGATTTCATAAAGCCTTCTCTTCTGAAGACTGTTGGATACCCTTTTTGCACAGAAAAGATGTCAGTGCATTATATGGAAAGAATAAAAAGTATTTAATGGTACGTCCTAAAACAGATTCTACAAGCTTAATTATAATCTCAAACAGAATCATTCAAACACAAAACATGAGACAAAAAAATAATATTCCTGAGGGCGTGGCACTGGATGGAAATCTCTCATATTTGGGAGAGGACCAGTAATCTGTTTGGCCAGTGAAGTTCACGTGAGTGTATGAATCTGAAACTCTCCTCCAGTGGAAGTGACTGAAATGGAAAATCCTGGGAGGGCTTGTGGGCCAGCAGGAGTCAGCTGTGTAGTTCACAACTTTTGCTCTACTGGCAGAATTTGTACCACCTAACATGTCCTGGGGAATAACTTATTGCCTTGCTCCTCAAAAAAGAAATTTCAAAACTATTTTGAAGTACTCTGGGAAGGCAAAGAGGCTGTAGCCTTAGAGCCAATGATATGTTTTGCCCTGAAGAATGGTGCGGATTAACCTTCTGGTTAATTAATCTTTGCAATGCAAAGACTAATTCAAGCTCTTGTTTGAGTATCATTTACATTGTGTGATTATTGGATTGAGTCAAACATATAACAACTTTTAGCATTACGGCATACACGTTAATAAAAATAATATCACGTTGTAGGTTGTACTAATTTAAAGAGGTATTTTTTTCCTTGGCTAAATGCACTTTTCTTACTGTGAGCATGTAAAGCTCTCCAAACAGCAATTATCTTTGGCAGAATGAATCTAGGAATTTTCCTATTACATTCAAAATTAGAATTTCTTGATTGCCATTTTAAAAAATAAAGGTACTTATTCAGCAGAAAACGTTAGCATATAAGTCTAAGTACATGCTTAAGTCCCTCCTGAATCAGGAAAGAGGTTAAGCAGATGTATATCCTTAAGTTTTAAATTACTTCAGTGGGACTTTGTCTTGTCTTAATTTTTGAATGTACTTGAAGTGTACTAATGGCTGAGCATAGAATACGAATACAGGTGGTTCAGTTTGGCCCAGAGCTGGCACAACCCCAAAATTTAACATTGCTTTTAAAGTGTTTTGACTAAAATCCAGCAAAGTACTTATGTCTACACATAGTGCTGATTTAACTATCTCAGTTTATAGTTACACTGGTGCAATTTCCTAGCATGGATACAGTTCTGCTGGTATTTGTCTTGGCATAATTTAGCAAGACACTTTTACAGAACTGAACGGCTCTGAAAGTCAAGAAGGCTGGGGCAAACCTGCAAGAGAGAACACCAAACCCGAGTTAGCTGAACATACAGCACTGAGGGGACACGAGGAGGGACAAATTTGCCTGTTGAAAAGGTCAGCTCCAAAACCTTCCCCAAATTAATGGTGGCACTTCCCAGCACACTTCTGCCAGTGTGGCTGTTCACAGTGAGTTCATCTCACAAGGAGCAGCTTCTTCCAGAAGCTGTGGATGAAATGCCCAGATTATACCTTGTACACTGCAAGATCCTTGGGGCTGGGTATGCTCTAAGTGTTGGGTGGAAGGATGGAAACCTGCTTTAGGTTCTGTATGGCATGCAGCGAATTCCCTCTTACAGTCTTCTCATTCTGCTGAGAATACATTATATTTTTATCACTATTTTGCTTTTTGTTAAAACTTACTCCAGCCAAATTACTCAAGGTTAAAGAAAGTATTATTTTTTTTCCTTTCTAAAGGATCTTCAAGGAAGAATTTCACCACTGAGAAGGGTGAAAAAAATGAAGAAATAATGACATTATTGTGTATTGTTTACAATGCAGAATAGTGATCTACACTGTCAGCATTATCCAGCTTTCCAGCACCTGGGTTCTCAGTTATGGATACCACATATTAATGGGAAATATACCTAATAGCTTAGTTTTACCTTGGGGAAGGACTGTTTCTAGGATCCTTCTATTCAACTAGTGAAATTCTTATTTATACCCCACTCAGTGCTTTAGATAGGCCATTTCTCTAGATCCATTCATTTTCTTTTTGGTTATTTCTGTTATGGGCTGATTTGCTTTGTCTTTGCACTAAATGGAATGTAAAACTAAGTGCTACTGATACAATTTCTTTGGGTTTATTTGTTGCTTTTTTTCCACCTAGCTTTGTATAGACAGCAGATGTATTAAGAGGAGATGCACAGCATACTAAATTCTTATCTCATTCAAAGAACGTAGTGCTTCCAAATTAAATAGTTCAAGATGCAAGAATGGCAGCAATAAAGTCACAAGAGCAAACCTAAACCTATCCCTTTCCTCACAGATGTTCCAACTGTCAGAATGTTGTCATCTTTCATTAAATGCATCATCATCTATCAGCAAAAGGAAGTATTGAATGAATGAACATTAGCCCCTAAATATTTGTTCTCTGATTGTATTTGGAACTATAAATAAAAATCAAAAAATGTCCATTTAGTAATTTCAGCAATCACTAGTACACCTTAAATTATTCCTTTCATTTTATCTACAATATAACAGTGACAAAATTAAGAATAGAAGTTTAGCTTCTAGCAAGCCACTTTCAGTTTTCATGGACACCATTAAGAATTTAACTGTTTCATATAAACCATACAGACCTTGACTCTAAGACTAAGCAGATTTCTCCACTACCAACAAATGAAGCCCTACTTGTTTCTTTTCAATTGCATTGATGTTACTAAATCCAGTAGCATCACAGCACTGTCCGACTTGAACTCAGGCTCAGAAACTTTGCAACCTAAACATCAAAACTAAGAAAACTACTATTCAAGTAGGATGGGAAAATATGGTATGATGTCCCACAAAACCAGTACACATAGTACTGCTTCACTTCAGATGCACAAATAATTGATGCACTGTACAAATCAGGTCTGCAAACATGGTTTGACTTCCAAACTGTACTTCAAACCTCATTACATTTAATAGTTCTGTACCAAAATGCCAAGTACTTCAAAAAAATTCTGGCCAGGTTTACGTACTTAAAAAAACCCTCAAAAAACTACTGAAACACAGGAACATGGAAAAGTGTAACATTAGAAAGTTCTAAATTCAAACTACACTTCAGGAGCATAAAGGGGGATTAATGAGGAGCTGTGATGGTGAACTCCTAGAAGAAAGAGTTTAAAGAAGTGAAATTCCTTTCAGCAGTGTCTGTCGTGCTGTGAGGATTAATTATAGCACCTTGTCCTCATCAACTGGGAAAACTTTTGCTGTGCTGTTTGCAGGGCTGGCACCCACTCTGGATATCCTGCATTCCCACGCTGGGAGGAGCCATGTGTAGCAAAGATTACCTGTGATTCAGCTAATGCTATTCTGTTAAACACAAGATAAGTGAGTTGTGACCATGCTGGCCTTGAGAGAGAGGTCAAGCAGGGTTCATAAATGGAGGGAGGGAGGGAGGGAGGGGGGAAGGAAGGAAGGAAGGAAGGAAGGAAGGAAGGAAGGAAGGAAGGAAGGAAGGAAGGAAGGAAGGAAGGAAGGAAGGAAGGAAGGAAGGAAGGAAGGAAGGAAGGAAGGAAGGAAGGAAGGAAGGAAGGAAGGAAGGAAGGAAGGAAGGAAGGAAGGAAGGAAGGAAGGAAGGAAGGAAGGAAGGAAGGAAGGAAGGAAGGAAGGAAGGAAGGAAGGAAGGAAGGAAGGAAGGAAGGAAGGAAGGGATTTCTGAAATACTTTGTGAAGCTTACCTCATAAACACTAAGGAGAAATCCAGGGATTTTGTCCACACACAGAAAATTGTCTAAATTGCCTGGAAAAACTCATTGACCCAGTCAGATTGTGTGAAGCTTTTGATCACATACAGCCCCAGGTTCTCCTGCATCTTGCTCAGAACACATAGCTCAGTGAAAAAAACCACTGTTATATTGTGATAAACACTACAACAGAATGATGTTTGCACTGGCATGTGTGGGTTGCTCCTCTTTAGGTGGCTTGGGAACATTATATTCAAGGGGTTTTAGGTGTAAATTTACAAGCACCACATACAAAGAATTTTAATGTTTCATTGTTCAATTATTTTAAGTAGAACAATGAAAACAACAATGCTACAACAATACAAATTAACCAAACAGCAAAAAGTAAAGCAATTAAAGCTGAGCACTTCTGCAATGCATATTCAAGAGCCTGAGTAAATAGGTGTAACTGTAGAAAGACTGTCAAATGTCCTTTACTGTATATCTATGAAATCTATTTCACTGAGAAATCAAATACATTGTTTTTGTGGATGACTTTGGACAGCTACAAAAAATGAGGGAGGAGAGATCGTTCTGTAATTTAGAGCTTGGGATAGGAGAGGGAAATCTCTTGAATCTTAAGATTTCTTAAGTAGCTCGAGGCAATGACTTAACTTCCCACCTGTAAAAAAGTGTGACAATCCTTCTGATTGTGTGCTGGTCTGGGTTAGGAGGATATGTATGTTAAGAATTCTCAGACAGAGCATAGAAATGAAGAAGAGTATCACTCCAAGTGTACAGCTACAGAACTCACCCTAACACGAGTATTCCTCTAACATTCATTCCATCAGGGTTTGATAAATAAAAGTTACACAAGATCCTTACCTGAATGCATGTGGTTTTGACTGTAACTTTCTCTCAGGCCCTTAAAGGTGCCACTGTGTAGAGAAAGATCAGCATCATTTATCCTCTTGTTACTCTGAAACTGCCAGTGAGCCTCTGAAATGGGGAGCAAGTCACATAATTAGAAAATTATTCACTTCCAACTTGCTATTATCCTATGGCTTTTCTAAAAAGAACACAGGGTGTGTCACACTGACAGCATTTCACAGGCAATACAAGAAGCTCTCAAGAGTTTCCAGCAATCTTCAACATAAATAACAAACAGGAGATAGTTTATAAAATGGTAGGTAAAAATGAGGCTTTAAGGAACACATAACCAATGTACTTAGTGCACTTTCACAGCCCTAGCAGTGAAAATCACAGTAAAACAGTTGTTTCTTAGGCTGAACACTTTTATCTTAGGCTGAAGGTTCCAATCCAATAAACTAGAGCCTCAATCTTCATAGAAAGTTGTATTTCTGTAACAAGCATATTAACACAAGGAGACTTTTGCCTCCAGGCTCCCATTGTTAGATTACCCTTTATATTAGATTGTCACAGATAAGGCTTTGTTTTTTTTTTTTTTTTTACAAAATAAAAGATCTGAAAGATTATCAGCAAAAATGATAGGAAGTTAGGAATACAAAAGAAAGTCCGCAGGATGACATTTGGGGGGAAAAGGCATCAACATTTTGTAAAAAATTCTTGAATGGGAAAAGAGGATTGTTCATATGAAAGCTGAACAGGGCTCACAGTTCATGGATTTTTTTCTGCCTGAAAACTCAGGTCATTGATATTAAGTATGGCTTCTGTGGCTCTTTGAAGGATTTCAGCATAATCCAGGTGCCAGCTCACCCCACTGAGAATGATGAGTTCACTCTGATGACTTTGACTTTCAGACAGCAAAGTCAGCAGGGCCCTGCAGGGCTGCAGGGCTGCAGGGCTGCTCCCAAGGGTGCAGGGCAGCACTCCCAGAGCCACTGCAGATTGCACTGGAAGGAGCTTCCTTTGCCACTCCCTGCCACAGAGCCTGAGGTACTGCTGGGACTGATGCCACCTTTTCTGAAAATGCTGTCAGAAAATGAAGGTAGTCTTTCCATCTCAAACACAATTCAAGAATTAGACAATGGAACTCGTACTACTGTCAAAAAAATTTTTGGCCAAAGCTTAGGAAAATTTCTGGTGAGAACATTGTAAAGGGAATTTAAAATATATATCTGCAAGTGAGAAGGAAAAATTCTATTTTTACTCCACAATTATGTGTAGAAAGCACATCACAGAGTTGTACCTCAGCTAATGCTCTACAAACTGTGACAATCTTGTAGTGCATTCACCCATGTTTCTGTGGTTGCATCACTAAGGAAATATTCACTGTATCTACAGATGGCCACAGACATTGTAGCAGAGACCCAGCAAATTATTCATCACAGGTACTTCTAACGGGCTGGTAAAAGGCACAGGTTCAAAAAGCTGAATGGCTCAATAGTAACTATTTGATGTTATAGTCACCTTACCATCCTCTTTTTATTTACAGTTACATAAGGCTTACCTTGATCAAGTAAATTAAAGGGTTACCTGCTTTCTGGAAGCATTGTTAAATGATTCAGAAAATACCCAAATCACAGGAGTTTTACAGTGCCATGGCAGTTAACACGTTCTCCAATACAGTGCTTTCCTTTACACACCAGGGCATAATGGCTCAGCTGTAGAGCTTAAATTTGGACTGAGAAATTTTACTTTCCAAAATTTTTTTCATCTTCCCTGTGGATGTCAAGCTGCTTGGCTTGCCAGGCCACATCCCACATCTAAACAAATGTGGGAAATGTGTGTAGCACTCAAATTCCAGGCTGCCAGTCTGGAAAGCACTCAGTAATACAGCATAAGATATTTTCCTGATGCTCAGGTACTGATAGTGAAGTTCTGTGCTTGGATTTCTCTCCTTGGCTGCTGTCTGATGTAGGCACTTGCAATGTGTCTGCAGCCCTGGCAGACGTGTTACTGGAAGTCAAATTTCACTAATTCCAAATCTTTCTGAACCTTTACCTTTTTTTATGTCTGCTAATCAGATAGGGAGGGCTATTATAGAGTATGTGTCCCGTGTCACAATGAGAAAATTAATTTCACTCTGTGCTTAGAAATGTTCAACTACTGTGGAGAATAACTTCAAAAGCCACTGTGAATTGTATGATTCTGAAAGGGAAACCTGAAAAAAAAGGACTAAAAAAAAAAAATCCATCTAGCATTAACACATTTTAGGGAGAATAATGCACATTCGTAATCAAACTTCAATAGAGAATCACTTTTCAGTATAGTCCATACACACACTCACTCCATGTTTCTTAAAAATAAACAAGTGAAAAGTAAAAAATGCAGCTACCAAAGGAATGTTATTTATGTTCAAACTGTACCAGAGAAATTAGTCAAGGGCAATTCATGCATGTGAAAATATGATTTCTAACACTGCCAAGGTCACTCGGGCCTTAGGGAGTAAATGCTGACCACATAAATCAAAGATGCAGTTTTGAGGCAGTTTTGAAGATGAGTGGTGAGGCTTTAATAGTTTTTAAGAGCCTGTTAATAGTCCAAATGCATCAGCAATGATACAAGAGGAGCAAATAACTTGTTTATGAAAGGAACAAACCATGCTCAATGCCCTTGTGTGGATTGGATTGCCCAAGTCCAGAATCACACAATTCTCTCCCACATTTCAGAAATAAGGATCTAATTATTTCTCAGAACTGAAAAATATAAAAAGATGCACCAATCTAAATCAATCCAAACTGACAAATTAGTTTGCTTGCAAAAATATTTTAAGAAAAAGACAACTTCAGTGACCAAAGTACTTTATAGGTACATTTCTTGTTTTGCCAACAAGTCTAAAGACTTTTTTGTGGGGGGTTTTTTTGTTTGTTTGTTTGGGTTTTTTTGCTTCTTTTTTTTTTAGTTTGCTCGTTTTTGTTTGTATTTTTTTAACAGTTTCCCCATGGTAGGTGAACAAAAAACAACTTTTTCTCCCCTCTAAAACAGAAAATTGACATTTTTTTCATTTTAAGCCCAGCCACTGAACTAAAGAGTACTTCTGCCTAGCTGGCTCCCCACACTCCTTTGGTTGCCTCTGTAATATCTAAAAATCTCCTGTTTCAGGTTACCTTTCCAAAACATTGTGTAAGTTAGAGCATACCCATTTCCCACACAGCTCAGATATCTGGGATACATATCTAGTGTGATACATGAAGATATCTGAAATCAAGGACAACTTTAAAACAATCTTTTAAAGGAACTCAGTTTGCACTATTAAAAATAGCTTGAATTACTAACAGGAGGAGTTTGTGTCTGAGTCAGACCTTTCTAAGCCTTAAACAAAGATGAATTCAGAATGTAGCTGGCAATTAGAACTCACTGTGTATTTATTCATTTGTATTAATAATTAACAGTAGGTTTTTGAACATTCCTGTATTGTACAATTATCTCATTTTTTAGAAAATACTATCCATAACAGCATCCTGATTTTACTACTAAAGATATTTAAACCATTTTTTATGTTGCTTCTCTGTAGGTAAACTGTTAAGATCCCACAACCCCTTTCAGCATAAAGTCTTCACTGTCTCATGCTCCTATTAACAAATTCCACAGCTATTCCAAAGTATTCCTGTTCTCTTCTAGGACCCTGCTGTTTAATAACTCTGCCACCTTGATCCCAGGAGGAAAAAAAAAAAAAAAAAGTTGACTGGACATGCAGATTCCTCTGATTAAGGGATAAGATAATTAATCTGGCACATTCAAAACTTCAGCATGAGCAAGCAGCAGAAGTCAGAACAGTGAGACCACAGGGGCGCTGTGGAGGCAAATGGAAGCAGGTACTTATGGATCAGGTGAATACAGGCAGAAGAATGCAACCTGAAGTCTTGCAGCCAATTAAAATTTGTTGTCAAAGGGTGCAGGAGGAAAAGAAAGAAGGCAAAGAGGGAAGCCATCAGCCAAACTGCTGCATTCTAGTTCACACAGTTATGACTCTAGCAGAAACTGGGTAGATGGCTGTGGAGTGTGTATATCTGAGAAGCAGCAGGACGAGTCTCATTGCTCATCTTGATGGCAGAGACACTTGTGTTTCTGTATCAATCCTTCCCAACTTTATGGCCTTTTAAATTTCTATGTTTTCATTCATTTCCTCTATTCCTTAGTCTCAGAACCATTCTGGAGTCAGAGTCTGGAGAATTGGTTTTAAATTTCCAAAGAGTGAAAGAATATTTGATTTCACATAAGCATAATTTGATGAGCAAGGGTGGCAGTGATCAAAATCTAAGTGCCATAGTCCCCCTAGGGTTTTTCCTACATAGATGTGCACTGATTCCTACTCATATAAGACAATGAATTGAAATCAATAAAGAGGAGGTTTTCAGAGTCCTCTCTGGAGAGGGTAAGAGTTTGAATCAACTGCATGGAAAATACAGATAGAAAACAGAGTAAGACCCCATTACTTATTACAGCCACTGGTATCTGGTACACACCTCACTGAAGAACATATGGGAAGCCGAGTCACAGCAGTCCAAGAATTCTTGAGGTGCTTCATTCTAGACCTGTACACAGCTGTTTCCTCACATAAAATTTCTACCTTCACTGCAGAGAAGGAAAAGAAGCTAAAACGTGAGTCCTCCTCCTTGAGATGAGTTGGTAAAGATCAAACAGCATTTGCATGAAGTTTCCAGTGAAATTTTGCCAGAGGACAAAGGGCTGTATGGGCCAAGAAAAACCAGAAGCTCTACAAGTGTAGGAGGACTGTGTTTGTTGGCTGAGTTTGAGAATAAATTGAAGTCAAACCAAAGAGCCAACAGAGCTGTTTCTTAATTTTATTTATTTTTTTTTAATCCCAGCACAGCATGCAAATAATTTGTTTTGGACTTGAACTGGAGAAGCCAAGTATATAGTATTGTGAAATTGAAATCCAAAAATAAAATATTTCAGGCTAAGAGACCTGTAGCTGGTAAGCCCAAACCACTGTTTGCATTCAATTTTCTGGCTTGGTCACAAGCACTCTTGCTTCCTGATATATTTAACTAAAATTTGCAGGTATTGCCTCACATGTACCTCCTTTGGCTTTTTCCAATGCCTATAAGCATGTGCACAATCTTTTAGAACACCATCAGACTTTACTACCAGCAATATCAGTTTCTGGGGTTTTTTTTTTTTTAATGGACTGCAATGAAGATTTCTGTCTGTGGACGCATCTGGAGGTTGCTGGAACATTTTGACTCATATTCCCAACATATTCTCATAAAAATGATCAGCAGCTCCCTCCCTGCACACATCATTTTGAGAGAGAGTGAAGCAAAACTTGCATTAAAATAATATATAACTCATTGAGAGGAAGAGCACCACACTCTCTTGAGCCACTCTATAGCTCTGGGAGTTGACTGTTCTTTCCCTTAAACTCTTTGCTGCTCTCTCATATCCATCCACAGTTTTGACAGGCTTTCCCACAGGACATGCAAGGAACACACTGCTCTCCATGGATCCATTGGAAGCTCATATGGGACAATTTCTTAGGAGAGATTTTTTAATCTGGCATAAATTCCTTAGCATGCTAACACTGCCCCAACTTCCCAATGGCTGGGAAAATTCACATTGTCTTCGATGTGTTAAACAAAGTGCAGATTTGATTGCCCAGAGAAACAGGCAGAAACAGAGGTATTTTCAAAGGATTTTTATTGTGGTAGCTGATCTGAAGGGTTTCAGTCACTTCAGACCAAGTTCAGGATTTACACGAGGAGAAACAACAAGAAAAAGTGTAATAGCCTGTACATTGTTTTTTTATTTTTTTTAGACCAAAGTGTCATAAAATATTGTATTTTATAGGTAGGAGAAATAAAAACAAAGGGGCATGGCCAATTAAAATGTACATTATTTTAAGTGATAAAAGGCAGATCAATTAAGATGATGTTTCAAGCCATCCATGGTAATTTGTATTAGCTGAGATTCTGTCCCTAAATATTAAAACAGCAATCTTGACACTTCCTTTCCCCATCACAATTTTAGACTTTAGAGACACTTTGCAGTTCAACAGCACAGAGTAAGAGAAACTCTGCTTTACGTTGCTTCTGGGTGATAGCACAGCTATCATCTGCACCAAAATAATTGCACAGTTGTGTGGGTTTTCTAAAAGACAGAGTGAAGAATAACAACCTAACTATAAGCACAAAGGCAATTTTAGCTAAGTAAAATACAATTACACCAGCTAGAATTTCTTTTGGACGTGATTAGTAACAAACGTTCCTTGTCCTATGAAAATGTGCCAGGAAATTTTAATTGACTGCAAGCATCCAAGGCTGCCATTAAACCCATCATCTGAAAGATTAATGCTTTTGGCCCACACTTAACCACCATGTAACCTGCTTTATGGTTTACAAGATGGAATGACTTTGTTTTACATGACAGTTATTGGGCCTAATTCTGCTCACGGTTATGCCAGGGAAAATTTTGGAGCAAGTCCATTGAAGTCAATGGCTCTATAAAATAAGAGTAAAATTAGACTCAGGCCCACCATGCAATTTAATAATAACTATTATTATGAGTTAAGCCAGATTCTGCTTTTCAAATTGTTAGCAAGTGACCAAGCACTAGATATCACATTTTTCTAAGATAAAAGGTGCCTGCATTAAGACTTGGCCCTTCCACTGACAGCCAGGCTCCCATACCTTCTCTGCCATGACCCAATGTGATGAGACCTCTGCAGGCATGAATATTCCCTTCACTTTGGAAGGACCCCCATCGTGAAAATGCAGAAGAAAAGTGAGGAATTCAGAAAGGGATTTTTTGTTATAATAACATTTGCTTGCAAACCAATTCAGAATTACAGATTCTCTTTTTTATCATCAGAAGTTTGAATTGTTGTCCTAAAATCAGTAATTTTAATATATACTCAGTCTGGAGGCTTTTGAACAAAACTAGATACGGAGTTTATTCACAAACTGTGCTGTAGAAAGTGAGACCAACATTAGGTCACTGCACAAGCCAGTGTACCTGGCACAGCTCTGGGCAGGATGCAGAAAAGGAATAAAATGCTGTATCAAGATAGACACACATTTGTTCCCCTGCTTAAGAGGAGTTAAATTATTATAACTTTCTTGGGAAAATCACATTCTGAACAAACACAATTGATTCTTGTCCTCTTCCTTCTGTTTCTGGCTTTCCATTACCACATACTGCTCATTGCTTGAGTTTCTAAACTGTAAACTGTTGCTAACCAGCAACTTTACAAGGACCACATGGGTATGAAAACCCACCACAGTGCTTCCTTCTCAAGTCCATTGACAACCAGCTGACTCGAAAAAGAACGTTTCTATCTATTACAGCACAGGTATAGGTTGATAGCTTTCAAATGATTCCATTTGTGTTAGAACTGGTAAAGTGATATTCTATTATACATTGAAGATAAAATGTATTGAGATATTTCTTGCTGTTTTCCATCTTCCTTCTGTTTTAATATTATTTTAATGGTGATTTGTGCTTTCTAACAACTAAACGTTATCCAAAATAATTGTTGTACATTACATCCATTGCATTAAAGATTATCTGTGTTTATAAAACAAGATTGTTTTATGAATAAAATACACTGAGAAAATAGAGCTGCCTCAACAGCAAATGTGTCAGGTAAAAATACAGTGATACAGCTTGAATTTCTACACTTCAGTGCATCTCTTGAGGGCGTGAAATGCATAATAGATGGTAGCATGCATCATTCTCCAAATCTTCTTTTATATGCCTATTTCAAATATTTGATTATTCCCTGGCTAATAATGGGTGCTTCATCAGTTGAAGAACAGACCAGAGAAGAGAGAGTAAATTGTAGCACACAACTGTTCACTGACTGCCACTGAAAACGTGCAGCTACTGCCACATGACAACATTCCTCCTCTGCTGTCTGCAGCCACTGCTTCATGGAACAGCAACGAAAGCTCTGGGAAAATGGGAAAAACTCACCCAGAGACCAATCCCACCCCATTAATTTTTAAGTACATAGAATGCTCCAGAGGACAGACAAGCCCACCTGGGGCCAGTGAAAACACATCACAGCAGCCACTGATTTACTGGCATCAGGAGCTGGGTGGTGAGAAGGCTGTGAACCCTCTAGTTTCACTGCTCATTCCCCCTTTCCTTGAGCTCCTTCAACCTGGCCACCCCAGAAACCTCATGGAGACAAATTTTAGTTGCATCCTACACTGAAGATGTAAAGAACTGCATCTGAATTGCATCTGGAAGAGGCCAAGGAGACTGGTAGCCAGAACTCATTTCCGAGGCTGTCCTGTGAAGGAGAGTCTTGAGAGCAGGGCAGTTTTGAGAAGTTTTGAGAAGCAGAGCAGTGAGGGGCTTCTGAGCCAACCACAAATAGATGAGCACGTTGCAGAAACAAAGGGATTGAAAAAACCCCAAAAACTGCCCAGAAAAGAGCAAGATATGAAGGACCTGAAGCAAAAAGTTACTCTTGGAGTCTGATGATTTTACCTTTCTGCATATTCAGCGCCAGTCCTCAAGGGAAAGATAAATGGATAATGTGGCTTTTGAATTGCAAAATAAATGGCTCATCCCTGAGGCTCCAAAAATTTTAATGAAGTGATTGGAGAAGGACATAAGTAACGCAAATAGGAAGCATTTCAACTGCTCTTCTTCCTCTCTAGTGTCAGAGTGAGACTGGAAGCACCACTAGCACTCCTGGCCTCAGTGACAAAGGCTGCACAGGTTATTGGGGATGGAAAAAAATGTGTCTCTACTTTCTCAGTGCCAGCCCACATGCTCAAACCCTACCCTGCTGCTCGCTACCCCCACTCAGCACACTCACAAATTACTGAGGGCCATTCTGCAATAAGCCAATTGTGCTGTCCAACCCTTTAACACTTAGAGAAGCCTTTTTATCCAGCAACAACATAACAGGGAAGGTGCCAACAGATCCAAATGGGCTCTGGAATGATTTATTCATCCTAGGCTTCTAAGCCCCTTTTCCTCAGCATTAATACTAAGATTAATGTGTCCCATCAGTGCGCTGCCAACAGGAACTTTAATAAAAGCAAGAACAACTAGCTGGCCCGGCTTTCTTTCTACTTAAGGTTAGGACATAATAAAAACAGCAGCCTACAAAGACTTTCCTTTTAATTTACTTATTACTTTACAAAATGAAAATAATTTCATTCAGTTTAAATAAAACACACAGATTACAGGAACATAGGTACACCAAAGTCAACCATTAGTCAATTTTTTAATGGATAGGAGTAATATATCTACATATTTAAAAGGTGCTTATGCATCTTAAAACTTTCTATTAACTGAGTGTAGACAGGTGTATTTGAACCAAAGAATATACAATTCTTATGAAAGATGCCAGATCCATAATGACAATAACTGAAATCCATAGACTACATGACAGATGTGATGCATCTACCAACTAACATTAAAGACTTTGTTAGACATGAAAGAATAATTGTTTATATAAGTATTGTCAAAACTGTTCCCCTTTTAAATCTGTTTATCCCCACCTAATGCCAGGGACAATGCAAATGTACCATGGCAGTGGTCTCAGCCCTTAAATCTCCAACTGCCAGCAAATCACAACAAGCTGGGTTAGATTTTGCCCAGGATGACTTTGACCTTATGACACCCTATTATCTTCAAATCTCCAATTTCAAGATTCAAGCCCAAGGTATGTCCAGAATAACCTGAAGAATATCTAATTAATGCTACTTGAAAATATAAAAAAAATTTAAAAAGCAACCCAAACCTCTGTTCTATGAGTTGCTAGGACAGTTTACTGAAATTCCAACAAACTGAAGTGTAATAAAATCACCTAAATGGACTGTGAGCGATGTTGCAGACTGGCTATTACATATCTGAATGCATAAAGGGTATTCTTTTGGCAATTGCATAGCTGCCAGAGCCATTTAACAGTAAGCTTTCAAATTAAATCCTGATCACATTGCTATACTACAAAATGTGTTCATTTCTACCTGAGAGGTGTTTTAAGATCTTTTTCTCGTGGTCACCAATCTTCCTGCCTTCTTTGCTGGAAAAAGTACTAATGTGTGCTCAAATACTTCTCTTTTCTTCCTTCCCATTCCCAGTTGTACCAATTGTTCACCTGGCTCAGGCACAGAAGCTGCAGAATTTCTGGGTGGTGGTGATGGGTGAGTGGAGCAGAAACTTCATTTCCCCCTAAAAGGGAGAGGTCGTTCAGCTGAAAGAACAGAAAGGCCTTTTATTCCTATAAAGAAAAGCAGAGGAAAAAGCACTTCACAGTGAAGATGAAAAATATTTTATTTGAATCCTGGGAAGAACTTTTTCTGCTTACACTGGAGAATGGTCTATTCACAGCACAATTTCAACAGCCTGTAGCTTTTCAAATGTCCACAACTGGGAAAAAGGATACAATTTCACATTTACTTTTATTTTTAGAAGTTATCTTATGATCTGCATGTGTGCCAGACAAGGACATTTCATGTTATCCTATTCAAATGAGGTATTTAAAATTTTTTAATCTCAGGCACTCAGATTTTGAACTCCACCTATTTGGCCATTATCACAACAATAATGCAGCATTGCCTCAAATTTTAAATGATTACTTGCATACTCTTACAAAAAGGAAATTTCTGGCAAGAAAAAATGCAAATTCTATCTAAAGGTCTTTTCATTCTTTTCATTCTTTTCATGCTTTTCATTTCATGAAATGTCTTACAATCATTTTGAAAATTCTCAGATATTTTCTAGAAATGCAGGGATTGTGATCCTTGAATTGCCAATGTATGTCATTGCAAAAGGCAAATGCTTGCAAAAAAAATTATACAAAGTTTGCTGGTAATGTAAATGAAATGTTCTGTGTCTAGAGTTTTACTAGAAACACTACATAAATCAGTCAACAATGTAAAAATTGAGAACTGTAAAATGTAAAATTGACATTTAGCACAGAGAAGTTTCAAAGAGGTGCAATTATATAATTTCTTTAATCAAGGGACACCAGCAATATCACAGGACGTATCTCACCTAACCACAGGGGTGCAGATTTGATTAGCAATACCAACACTTAAAGCCAGAGTTCTCAGTTTGCACTTAGTGAATACCAGCAAAATGGAAATTCAGAATGTCACAGTCAGAACAAAAATTTCCTTCATACTAATTGTCAAGCTTTTCATTATAAGCTTTACATTTTGTGAAGACTCCCACTCTTAAGCTAAATTTAACTAATTTACCTAATTTTACCTAAATTTTAACTGATTTACTAATTAATAAATAGTGGCAGACATGCTATTTCCAATTTTAACCTGGCAATAACAATAATATTTTCAAATTAAGAAATATGATTTGTTCTCTCATAAAAAATTAAAAAGAGAGGTAGATCCATTGAGCCCTAGTAAAATTATTTATTCCAGCTTCTGCACTGAGCTTGGAAAGAACACAGATAAATGGCTTGAGGAATCAACCTACCTCTAAATTTGATTTTACCAGCTGAAACTACAGCCAGTGGTTTCTTGTTAAATCCTGTGCTCATCTGTGTTTGAAATAGCAGTAGACCAAAAGTCTGGTGTTTTCTAACAAAAGGTTAATGGCCTGCCTCTCACTTCCTGCACCGAGCTGTTTTCTGTTACAAGTTATTAGGTTTTGTTGGAAGGAAAAAAAAAGTGCAATCAACAAGTCCTATTTTATTTCCATACCATCTTCACTTCTTCCCTTTACCATGGCTGTTCTTTTGCTCATTTGCATTCCCTGTCTCATGCTGCCTTTGAATAACAACTGAGGACAATTTGTCCCAGTTGAACACCCCCAGATTTTGAGAAAGTCTGATTATGGACCCGAATATGGTGAAACAAATCACTGTAAAGACTCCGAGGTATGCAACAATCCAGACTGGGATGCCTTACAGGGTGAGCCCACTTGAGCTTGAGAGTTGGGAACAGAACGAGGTTGGCACCATTAGGATTATTTCATTTTTGGGGAGGAGATCATGCAGGCCTCTACCCAGGGTAAGGGGGAGCCCTACAATTATTTTTTTCTGAAGTAGTTAAACCATTTCTAATTAATTATGATGGTTTCAGCTAAAACTTTCCAGATGAACAGTTCAAGCTGGACCCAACACTGAACAATCATTGTGTTATAGATGTGCTCTGGTGTATTCCAAGTCCTAACTTTTTGATTCAATGAAAATACCAAAAAATGAGCAGCATATGTTATCTCAATCCAGGAGATTTATAAAACTCAGATATCTTGTGATTGTGTTGCTTCTTTAGCAGGATAAAAATTCCTTTTCACCCCCTTCACTTTTGCAAAAATCCCCCTTGCTGTGTCTTAAAAATGTCAGACATACTTTACTGTTTCCAAATAAACACATCATTTTTGGCAGAATTAGTAGACAAGAAAGGTATGGACATTGTTGTTATAGGAGTTCATATAAAAAGCAAATTTTAATGTTTTAAAATTTAAGACTTTCCTAAAGTTTTAAAATACATCCTCCCTGACTCCATCTGTACTATTGTCAAAAGCATTATATAGTGTCCCTTTGGAAAAGTAAATCTGGTTAATTAGTATCATTTTCCATGTAGAATTCAACAGCTATATCAACAGCCATAGATTTTTCTTAACACATATTCTGTCATTGTTTTCAGCATTGTTAAAATCTAGAATAATTTAATTGTTGAACCATCGTGTTCTGTGCATTGTTTGCAAAGTTCATCAAGTGAACAGAATTTTTCTTACAGTGTTCTAGAATGATGCTGAAACACACTTTTTCTTCAGAGTTGCTCAAACACTGTATACAAAAGCAGGATTGCTTTTAGGTAGAAGTTCTGCACGTAAAGGAAAAGACAGAAGAAAAAACTCAAAATAACTGAGAATGTGAAAATGCCAGTAAACAGTTTCTGCTGCAGTACTCTGGTTCAATAGGAAGCTTGCATCATTTGTGATATCAATGACATTAAAAAAAGAGCTGCTTTCAGGGCTGCCAAGTGAGTCTATGATGATTTCAGCTGCAGTTTCTCAGCAGAAAACCATCACAGCACCTGGATATTGACTCTGTCACAGCGCTTTAGATTTTGTGAAGGAAGGTAAAGAGTTGGAGGCCACTGCCCACAGAAATCCCCACATCTCACAGGACTTACTGCCTTGAAGGCACTGTTCTCCCATACCTTTGCTGCTTTCAGTTCACAGACAAATAAAGCAGGATTAAAGCTCTTAGGCAGCAGCAAGGAAGCCTCTCGGAAAGGGATCCACATCACCAGCTCCTCCTGGTGCCAGCTATCAGCCCATGAGGCTTGTCCTGCCTGCACTGCACCAGCGTAGAGCTGGAATTGCAAAGGCTGCAGCTTTTAGCTCTGGAAATCTAACACCTTTCTTTAATATTCACTTCATAAAAACAATTTCAGAAGTCCCCTGGTGCTCTGCACAATTTCAACTTACACATAGTTCCATTAAAAGGTAAGGGAGCAAAAGTGTATGTTTACTTCCATATTAATACCCACAGAAATTCTTGCAAAAGAATAAATCAGAAAAAAATAAAGAAACAAGCCCTCCCAATGTTTATTTGATTGTAACAAAAAAAGCACGATTTCAACATTCACCAGAGCAACCATAAATAACATGGCCATCTTTAATTTGACCTCCAATATCTGACCAACCTTGATTTATCCACAGACAAAACCAAGCATCTCTAATTTGCTAACCAATCACTGCAATTCTTTTCTTACCAACCAATAATTCTGCCATCTCTAATTTACCAATAAATAATTCTGCACTCTCAAATTTACTAACCGATAATGTGACCAATTTGCTGACCAATGATTGTGTCAACTGGTAATAGTGCCCCTAGCAAACAGTAATTTGCCAAGCAATATTTGGACTTTTTCCCCCCCAGCAATAAAGAACTGTAGTGGTCTTTTATTCAGTATCTACTGCATTGCTCTGAAACTGCTTAATGTCGATAGTGAGGTTTTTTTTACAAAGCATTTGCTTTCTGAGGGGATATTTGTTTACACTGACTGCTTAAAAATTGCATGGATATCTCTTAAATGTCTGTGAACCAGAATATTGTTTTCTCTTTTAGGGATATTAACATTTGAGAGAAGCCTGTTTTTCTGTTTGCAGTACTCCTGGGCATATTGCTAACTCCTCTTTAAGTCCTGTTGTCATCATGCTGGGATTTGGCGACAGCTCCACCGTGCTTGGCCAGCGTGCACTGGGACAGCAGTGACACTGCTGCCCAGCTCTGTCACCCTGCTGACCCTACCACCCAAGTTGATCCTGTCTGGGCAGACATTTGAGCAGAAGGAGTTCATATATAAAGCCTTGTGATTGATTTGTCTTTTCTAATTTCTATGTTGCTTTGGCTTACATGGAAAAAAACGGGTCTTGAATTATTGGTTCCTTTAAACAATAATAATGGCATTTTGAAGTCATGTAGTAACTTCTGCAATCAATTTTACCTCCAAGAAATGTTACCAGTTTTGTGTAATTTTGCTAGTTCATATTAAAGTCATTAGCTAACACAACATTAGCTCAGTGAGCAACCACTCTAACACCATTTTACAAGGCAAGTCTACAGAGAACAAGGGCAAAGCAGGAGGGACTGTCAGGGCTGAAATTAGTGAAAAATTTCTGAATTCCAAGTCACTACAGAAAATAAAATATTGCAAAGCTATAAAACAGAATACAAAGATAGGCACGGAGTTCGAGATCAGCTCTATGCAAAAAACAGTATCTGCACCAGCTCGCTATATATTCTTCCTTACAACCAACCTTCTGATATAGTCTACAGATTAATTTATTGCATATTCCAGGAAAGGGTTCAGAGAAAAATTTATTCCAAAACAGAGCACAATTTTGAGATTTCTAGGTTTTACAAGAAAAAAAAACCTGTTGCAGTAGACTGGAAGCACATTCTGAAACTGCCTAGCAAGTCCCCTTCTTTATCCTTTTCTTTCCCATCTTGTGGAATAAGCACAGCCTAAGCAGCACCACTGCTTCTCACTCTTTTCTTCCTGAAGTATCCTGGGTTTCTTGAAAGCAGAGGCAGAAATGCCATTCTGGGTGGCTATTCCTTTAGAGGAGGTTGTGAATAGGCAGAGTTAGCCAAGAAGGAAAGGGAGTTGGCCAAGAAGGCAGGAATTCCCAGACGCCCAGAGGTTTGCTATGTTTAATGTTCTCTCAGTGTTGGAGGAACAAGCATAATACAACTGAAGTTGTACTACAGCTTATTTCTGAACGCAGCTATACGACAAAAATAAAATACAAAAACTCACTATAAGGATAAATAACTTTGATGACAGCTTCAGTCATGCTTGCGGTAAAGATTTCAAGTAGCCAAAACATTAGAGGGTTTTCCACAAAAATATTTGGTTTACAAGCTTGGACTTGTTCACTTTTCAGTGACAAGCATTTCATTAGCCAGTACTGGAAAGATTAACTCGAATACAAAAAGCAGCACTGTTTAGCTGGAGAGGCTGAAAAGTAGGTGTGATGAGGCAAAGGCACTAAGGATGTGTTTGCTTGCATCTCATCCTCTTTTAAAGCAGAAGAGGGTAGGAAAATGTTGTCAGGAGGAGAAGGAACTTGCTGCGGCACAATGAATGTGAGAGCAGAGGGACCAGATGTAAATCAAGAAGGAAAGTGGCAGGAAGCAGGAATATGCCTACACCTTGAAAGATGGAGCAAGTCTCTCGATGTGTATAGCTGACTGTTTTTCACTTCAAGGGAAAGTGGGTGTGAGAGGAGAAAAATGTACCTGTTCAGGAGCTCCCCAGTTTGTTTTACAGTATGCACACGAGTACATCCACAAGGTTACAGGGGAGAGTAAAAGGAGAACATCAAAGGATAAAAGACATTAAAAATATATGGTATAACTATAATGTTTTACTCTGGGAGGGAGCACAAGGATTGATGCAGGTGGGAAGACGGTTTTGTCTTGTCTGGTTAAATTTTCTACATTAGAGTACTATTGATTTTCCTAAGTATATAGGATACTGTATATACCCCATTCTGCTACCCTTACACAGGTTAATTCTTTTATCCATTTCAAATGCGGTCAATCAATAACAGTGATCAGGTAGGTTGTGAAATTGCCTGGAAAACACATCCACAAAGTAAACCCAATACATTGGCCTGTCTATGTGACTTAAAGCTTAGCACAGCATTGAAAATCACTAATGGAACACTGTGCAGTTTGTTCATGCTACGAGCAGTCAGGAATCATGCATAATGTAATAGTGCATCTGCTAACAGCAGCTCACACAAGCTAATTTAATCTTGTTTTACACTAGACACAAGGAATTAATCTTTAAAGCTGCTCCCGTGATTCTCTTTGGCCCTTAAAATATCGAGGGTCTTTCCACCTCCTCATTTACAATACTGTAAAGGGATGCATTTCAGTTATCATCAAGTATTTACACTTCATCTACATTAGCTGGAAAATGGATGCAACTCTATAATTTATCAGTCTTAAGAAGCACATTGCTGGCCCAGTCCGGAAGCTGTGTTTTGTGTTGTCACATCTGAAACCAGTATTAAGTCTCAGACTCTACTGTGGAAGTTAGATCTCCTAAATAATTCACATTTGAAAATAAATAAATTACTTTATTTTCTTTTTTATTTTTTATTTCTCGATTTTCACAGAGTCACGGTGTGATTCTGCTGAGCTTGAAGTTCCCACAAGGAACTTCAAGTCCAACTCCAGGCCCTGCACAGGACCGTCCCCAAGAGTCACAGCATGTGCCTGATGCCCTCCAGGACATTCTTGGCTCTCCTGGCTGCCAGGGCACACCTTGGCTGCATTAATTACACAGACTGTCTCACAGCTTACCTTTAATAATATTATTAGTGTCCTATATACTTGCATTGCTACAATGTTCTTGTGTGTGCTACTGTGCAAACACGGAAAAAGACAGTCTTCACCCACAATAACTTATCACCTCAGTATAAAAAGAGATACAGACAGATTGGAGAGTATTCAAAGAAAAAATAAAAAACAACTTTGATGAGAAAGACAAGAAATAAAATACTTGTATATAATAAACTTGACTTTGACAAGATTTCAGGCTGAAGACTTGATAATCAATTTTTGGACCTAAAGCCAAAGAGAAATTTAAGCAGGGCTTTGTAAGACAACAATGAAATACTTCTGCAAATGTTCATGGAGAGCTCCTTGTAAGCACAAGGAAGGCTGACAGGAGAGAAATGCTCACAGGAAGAAGTAACAAGTGGGAGGTGGAAACTGGGCACTCATTACTCATCAAGATTAGTGAGGCATATGATATCTTGATATTGAGAGCAGGATGATAGATAACAGGAAAGGAAAGAGTGAACATGAAAACAAGTATTTTACTACAAGTGTGATGGAGCTAATGGAAGAAAAACAAGGGAGGAGGGAAAGAAATTGTCTGGGTAAACAGACTTTACAAAAGGTTTCTGGTTATGCAAAAATGAAGCAATATTCTACTTCAAGTAATAAATTAAAAAGAGGATGATGAGAATCTGAAAAAGTTTAGGCTGCAGATCGGGCAGGGCAGACTCTCTTTCAGAAATGTTTTTTTAAAATAATCAAGAGGACCAAGGCATGGTGTAGACATCACTTATTGGGCTTCTGGATGGTGACAGCAAAGGACAGCACCAGGATGTTGGACACTGCGGTCAACAGTAGATAGGTTGAAAAGAAGTTTGGTGCTGTAAACAGTTTTCAGCAAAAGTTTAAAACTCTGCTCTAGCTGTGATACATTGAAGATCCATAGAGAAATATTAGATTGTGGCAGGCCAGCATATTATACTTCAGAGAGGAGAGGTAACTATTGAGTTTACTCTTCTTTCCATATGTTACCTCTAAGATATAGTCCACAAATGCAAAGTGCAAGCCAAGGACATACTGGTGGAGATGAGGAGCTAGTGTAACCTCTCTGCTTATTGCGGGGACTGCATTAGGGGAACTTAAAAAGTCCCTTCCAACCCCAGGTATTCTGACTAGAATTTAGTCAAATTCTAGTCAATTGATCCTTCTGATCAAATGGTGAAACCTGAAATTTATTTACAGAGCATCATCAGAAAGTAATTCAACAGATACAGAGCAGAAACAGAACAAAAGCAATAAATAGAAGTTCTAGAAAATAGTTTGGAACAATTTTTTGACAAAGGTAAATTGTGTCTGTATGACGAAGGGTTACACACACAGAGTTATATTGGAAAGATATGGTCCAGAAAATGACAAATATTAGAGTCCAGAGGGTCACAAAGTTAGTGAGAGGATGGAGCACTTCTCCTATGAGGAAAGGCTGAGAGAATTGGGATTGCTCTGCCTAGAACAGAGAAGGCTTCAGGGTGACCTATCTACAGCCTTCCAGTACCTAAAGTGAATGAAGATGGGCCAAAACAATTTACAAGAGCATTTATGGACATGACAAGGAGGAATGTGTTCAAACTGAAAGAGAGTAGATTTTGGTTAGATATTGGGAAAAAGTTCTTTACTGTGAGAGTGCTGCAGCCTTGGCACAGGATGCCCAGAGAAGCTTGGGCTGCCCCATCCCTGGAAGTGTTTGGGGCTTGGAACAACCTGGTCTGGTGGAAGGTGTCCCTGCTCATGGCAGGGTGTTGGAACCAGATGATCTTCAAGGTCCCTTCCAATCTAAACCATTCTATGATTCCATGACATGATGAGTGTAAAGAGGACACCAGACAGGGATGAAGTTGGAGGAAATTGAAATGGAGAAACCAAACAACTCCCATGCAGTGTGTGCAAGGAGGAAGAAAAATTTTCAGGAAGGAGAGAGAAAGTAAGCAGCAAAGACAAAGAGGTAGTTTCAGTTTTTCATGTAGAAACATGAACTCCAGCAGGATTTTGAGTAGTAATAACATAACAGTGACCTGTACTGTTGGCATAGGCTCCAAATTAAAAAAAAAAACAACATGATGAAAGTAATGTGCTTGCATTTCTGGTCAAATTTGATGTTGATCAAATATCAAGCAACAAACATGATGAGCTTGCTTGATTACTCAGATCTAGAATGGAGGGAAACACTGCTTTTGTGGCCTGTTAGACTGGTGGGAATAGTGGAGTTAGGCCAATGCCAATCTTCCATAATTTTCAATTTCAGATTCAAGCCAGCCTTCCAAACCCACTTGGAACCCTCAGGTTTTATTCTGCCTCCCAAGAAATACAAATATTCCCCAGATCTGGAAAACTATAAATTGAAGTCCTTTGAAGCCTTTTTAAGACCACTTCAGAGGTTGGTGAAGTGTTGCAGTTGGAGCATTCACTAAGGACTGTTCATAAAATACCTCTCTCTGTTTAAGCTTTAAATTTAAACAAGCCTCATGAGATTCAAACCTAAGTATCTCCTGCTCTGATTTATAGTAAATGTTTAAGGGACAAATAAGAAAAACCAGAGAAACTGATAAAAGACAATCCTTAAGCAGATACAAACCAATAATCAGAGAAAGAGCACATTCAGTCTTCTTCGAGTTAGCATGCACTGATAGTATTTCTTCAAACAGTTTCTGAATATTTGGAAATGGCTTAAAATGTACAACCCAATGATAGTCAAGTAGGCAGTAGTAGTGGAAAAAGAATAACAATAATAAAATTATACAATTTATACTTGTCAGCTTGATTCACAATAAGCACAGAAGATCTTTAAAAGGGACTTAAATGTCAACAGGGTGTTATGAATGAAAGAACAGAATAAACATCCATTATGTTACAGAGTATGTGAAAAACTGCATGGAAAATAGAAATCAGGTTTGATTTAGGATTATGAACCCATAAATTCACTTGTACCTCTTATATGTTAAGCCTGTCTCATACGGTACTTATTATTATTTCTAAAGGGAAAAAAAAGCTCCTAACATCCTGTATAATCATTAGAATTTACTGGTTCCTTGTGTTTCCAGAAAATACTTTGTTGACTTCATTCTCGTTTATAATTAATTTAAAATTCCTTTCAGTTTGTTTTAAATATAACTTAGTAAATAATTTGAACACTATTACATTTGTCTCTACACACATGCACAGATAAATTCATATATAATACACACATCCAAAAAATGCCTTTTCTCTCATTTACATATTTAATGTGATTTTGATAAAATATATTCACATAGAAACACTTAAAAATAACATTTAGCAGAATTTCCTTTAAAATTAAACTTGAGACTAGGAATGAGGCCTGAGCTGCAAAGCTTCTTCTTTTATGGCCATAAAAAGAAAGTTTAAGTAAACAATATACTGTTTTTATTAAAAAAAAAAAAAAAAAGAAGAAAAAGGGGTAAAAAAAAAGAAAGAAAAATCATTCTATGCCAAGCCCAGTCAAAATGCATTATTAGGGTGTCCAGGAAATTATAGCTTGTGTCCATTAGTCCTTTCAGGGTTAATATTGATGCAGATATTATTTCTATCCACGGTACCATTTATTTGAAATATTATGACTGGGAGTAGCTGCAGCAGTGAATCAAATCAATTGATAGAGCAGTTAGCCCCGCAGTCAAGGCTGCCTTTACACCGTGCAGTGAGCATGAAATATTATGGAGATTGTTCTTTAAAGTGATCACTTTATCATCATTTGTCTGCAGCCCCAGCTATTCCTCCCTGCCCGGCTTCCCTGTTGGGTTGGAGCTGTCATAACTCAATCAGCCGTATAATGCTGCTCATAGCACCTCCGGAGCAGGTATTGAACCTGTCAAGGGCCACCCAGGGAATTATACTTATCCACTTTGACAGCTAGCAACACCACTCTGATATTTATGTCAGTTTATATATGTATGATATGTATTTCTTAAATGTAATTAGAAGCCTGTTTGTGTGTGATATATCTGAACTGCCCAGAGCTGCCCATGATTGAGACATTGATTTCTAACCTTGTGCATTACTGGAGAAGGGAATATGACAAGCTCCATCACTCAGGGGGTGCAGATAACCTCTTCTGTCTGTATACATCATATGAAATTGTCACTATTGTTTATCTGTTCCACAAAGTTGACTACAAAGCAACTGTTATTTTAGTTTGCTAAATGAACTAAAAGATTGTAAACCAAACCATCAGCCCCGTGCCTCCAGAGCACTCATGGTTTGCAGCTGAGTTATTTGGAAGGCAGAGCACACTCTGAGAGCTGAGTGAAGATCACCATCATGTTTGCTATGTCGCTTGTTCTCGTAGCAAAAAGCATAATACTTGGATTTAAAGTGCCATTTTTGTATCTATCCTACATGCCAGGCAATAGAAATTTGCCTGGTATGTAGGATATATACAAAACCCCCCTGTATTTCCATTAAAAAGGGAATAATGACTTATATGGACAAATGAAAAAACAAAGCTCCCTCAAAATCAACTACTTCTTCATTTATTTGTTATGGTTTCAGAATGGGATTGTTACACAGAATAGTCACTGTATGTATGATAAGCCTCCTAACTTTTTTCCATTTTAATATCCCACTGGTTTGAGGAGATTACACTTCCTAAATCATCCTTCCTTTCATTGTATAATTAATGCTGAAAGAATTTTTTTTTTGTTGTTGGTTTTAAGTTCAAAAAAATGTATGTAGGTATTTCTGCATTTTACCTTAGACAATTTACTTTCTCTGTAAATAGAGTGTAGTCTGTGTTCATCTATTGAAAGTTCCTACTTTTATAGTTTAAGAAAAATTAATATAGATTTGTTTGAAGGTTTTTCAACTCTATGCTCAGGTTTTACCTCCATTTCCCTCCAAAACATTATCTCCTTCTGGATATATTTGGTGTCAAAAGTTTCAAATTGGACAGACTTCAAAAAAGCATCTGCATTAGATTATGCAGTTTTCAAAAATTCTCTCCATAGCTCTGGTTTTACAGTACAGGATTCTAAGGAAATTTCAGTGCATTATTTTAGAGGATCAGAACCTTCCACATCCCTAGTTTTAACAACAGAGGTGGACACTTTAGGCTGTCACCCATCATCAGTAGAAATCCTCATGTGAAGATGCCTTGAAGCTTGCTGAGATCAGAGATTAGGGTAAATTGTGTGATACCATCCTTGGTTTTTTTTTTAAACCAACAAGAGATGAATTCAAGAAAAACAAGGAGCCTGCAAATGCTGCTTACAAATAGATGTTATTTTTTTAAGTACAACTACCTTCTGGAAAGTCTTCCATTGCAACCTTGACACTACATTAACTGCACTTCATTTTGAGATCCGGGTGCTTAAATGAAATAGAATCTCAGTGAAACACAGAAACAACATTAAAAGAGTCCAAAGGATCAATCTGCAGCTCTAGACATATATTTGGGGCAGATTGTTAGAAAGTAACCTAGAAAATACCTATTTCACTGATCTCCCATGGAAAACCTGGTTCTTTTCTCACGGCAGCCAAAAGATACCAAAAGCTGCAGTGTGGCATAGACAAAGCACAGGCATTCAAGCTAAATATCATTCAGATGTCATTGTTCTGACCTTCCCTTAATAGAATCTGAAGACCCCTGTAATCCAAAGATCTGTGATGAGAGGTGGGTGGTTTAAATCATATGCTTCCAATGTAATTCTTCTAGATTGTTTAATTTATAATGGAAATGGAAACATATAATTTTGTTTTCTGAGTTCCAGCATGATGTGCCTGTAGCTGATAACTTTTATGTAACTAGAAAAAAGGAAAAGGAAAAAAACCCAAGAGAAAATAATAATTTTCCTCACTCCTGTAAAATAAAAGGGTTGTGTAAAATGCATTTTATTTCTGATTTATCACACAGAAACATGGTAGAGTAAAATAAAGTGCAGCCAGGAAAGCAAATAAAATTAGTATAATCTAATGACAATATTTGAATCTACAGAGCTAAACTTTAATTGGAATAAATCTAAAAAGCTTGGTCATAACTATTGTTGAGCTACATTAGCCATTTTAAGTAAGGATTTTGCCATTAGAAAATAGCTGTATCAGTCAGGGGGATAATCCCACCAGTTATATCTGGCTGCATCAACTTGAGAGACAAATATTTACACAGCCTATAGTTCTAAATGATACTGACCTCAGTGACCAGATGGGACAGTCCAGACAATTACTATCAGCTGCCCCCAAAATATCTCCAGCTACTTAAGATCTACTTTCCTACACATGTCATTATGCCAGCTCCAGTTTGCAATGCATTTTTACAATAAGTAGATGATCTGAGATGCAGTTAGAAGAAAAACCACTAAACTCACTGAGAGCAAATTGCACATGATCTTTCTTACACCCTCATAAGAAAAGTCTTCACATTATTTTTGTTTTAAAAAGGCTTTTCCAAAAAGGACTCCAACTTTTGAGCAAGCAAAGTGAGTATTCTGGTTCTGCCATGTAAAGATAAGGACATGTTGAACTTGAGTGTTATTACTAATTCTTAGGATACTGAAAAATTTTTTCTTCCTTCCAAAGCTTTCCAAGATAATTGTAAATTGTAATACAGCTAAAGGAATTAGGATCCTTTTAATTTTGAACACTGGGACTACTTAATAGTGTACAGAAACAATACATAGGGGAGAAAGAGGAACAATTATCCAATACATATGAAACAAAGTTTAGTTTTTAACGTGTCTAAATCACACCTCATAATTTTTGATTTCTTTCATCTAACCAGCTATGAAATTAGCACTTCCATAGGGAAAATAGGTGCATAGAAATAACAAACAGTCTCATCTGGATATGGCCTGAACACCAGAGTTAACTGAAAGCACCACCCCTTCTTTAGTAACAGAGATCCAGACTCTCACATCTCCATATAGGCAGCTCACTGCCAGCAGCAGAGTTTCCCTTTAACACCACTGGTTTGGAACTGGTGCAGAGCACAGAGTCCCCAGCAATGAATCACCCTGGTTAATTCCATGCTTTGCATGGAAAATCAGACAATTTCATAGTGTTATGTTATTCACTAGTCATTATTATGGTTAGCTGCCATAAATTATTGTGCTGCATACAATATTTATGATGCATTTTGTACCTTTAAAGCACTGTACAAAGACTATAGATGAAAATATGACAGGAATTCCTATTTCTGTTCATATGAAGAAAGAGATGCAACTGAGTTGATGGCACAGCAAAGAGGAAAATCCTGATTCCCTGTCCTGAATTTTGCCAGAGAGTAAACCTAGTAAAAGGTTTTCTTGGGGCACACCTGTGGTCTACTTTCAGACAAGCTGAACTTTATTGTGGTGCCTTAACAGAAATACCCATTGCCATTTCAAATGCACTTGGGGATCCCAGCAGCTCCCCAGTTCCTGCTACAAAACCGTGCAGTCTCATGGCCTGCACATTTATGGATTTCTCAGCCAACACAGGACATTTCAAGGGCTATAGACAGATACAGTCTGGCAACTGAATCAAACTTTGTGTGCCAATATCTTGTGTCACAGTAGTAAATTCTTGAATGTGCTGAATACAGCAGTACCAGTTTTAAGACAGGCCCAAGCCAATACTAATTAGTCAAACACTTTGAATCCTACTTATGTGCAAGAGCAGATGTAAGAAATCTTATTCAAAATCCAGAAAACTCCAAACTGTACCTTCTATTTACAACTCATTACTCTGTATGGTTTGCAGCATTCATTCCAAAGAAAAGACAAACTTCCTGACTGCAAAAATCTCATTCAAAATTCCTACATAAATAGTTGTAGTGTTTGTGACACAGCTCCTGCAGCAGCCTCTGGCACAGCAGGGGTAAGGATTCTCTGGCCTTGCACACTTTACTGTCACAGGCTTGTGAAGAATAAAACTTGCCAAAAGAAGAAATTCTGTGTTCTATTAATCCCATGCAAATCAGTTTTCCATAATGTCTGGCAACTTTTTTTGGATGCCATAGTCTGTCAATAAAACATGAACACCACAGACATTCCTGTAACATAAGATCTTAGATATCCACTAATTAATATGTAAATATAAAGATATACGCATGGAAAATACTTAAGCTGTTACCAATACCACTTATACAATATTAATGGTTTTTTAAGGGCATTTATAACTGTGTACTACTACTCTCCTTCCCTTTTAGCATGCCCCATTCCTACAGCTCTTTATGAATAAGTGGTTTAATCTAATGGCACTCTTTTTTTTTTTTTTTTTTTTTTTTTTTTTTTTTTTTTTTTTTTTTTTTTTTTTGCATTTCCAAGGATATTTTAATTTAGAGAACAAAACACTGAAATCCTTATGTTGAGATGTTGGTAACTTAGATGGGTATTTTAAGATCTTCCCAGTTCAGGCCACACTGAAAAAGGAACCACATGCCAACTTTTGGTCCACAGTCAGATTTTGGATTTCCAAAGCCTGGTGTTCCTCAGCTCATAGTTTTCTCACTAATGCACAGGGCAATGGATGATGACTCATGTATTTCTGATTCTGCCACTGATCTTTTGGGTGACCTTGAGCAAGGTCCTGCATCTGGATAGAATGGTAATGATACAAATGATCCTTGTGAAATATCCTCAAATCTTCCTGTGAAAATAATAATAATACTGTTGTGATCTAAAGTGTAAACCAGTGCATGTCACATAACAAGGGATCTTTCACTGCTTTCAATTTCTTTACTGAATAAAGTGGCTTATCCAGTTTGTCTCTGACAACCTGGTGTAGGCATGTGAGGAAGGCCAGGGAGACACAGGAGGAGAGCAGAGAGAATATGGGCTGATAGATCAGGGCAATGAAGCCATCACTGGCTGGAAAAGCTTAGGGCCAGGCTTACAAGAGCTACTTTCAATAAACAGTCACAGTGGTGGCACCTCCACTGGCACTGTGCATTACAATCTAAATTTAAAAATAAATTCAGCTGCTTGCTCTTGAGAGCTGTCAAAACAAGAGCTACTGACATCCTGATCTTTAGCATGAGGTACCTGCAGTACCTGACCATCAGTGACACTAGAAACAAACACAGTTCTATCTGTTCAATTGCTGCAGCTTATCTCTGCCAGCTTCTCCTTTCCTGTTCTGGGGGCTGGAAAGCATACATAGTTATGTAAAATCATTCTGACATGTCTGAGTTCATTCTTGCAGTGCCATTTGTTTTACACAGCACAAACAATAATCAGTCAACAAAATGGAAAAATACTGAGATACAATTCATCACAACTGTCTCCCAAATCTGCTCTCACAACCTCCCTGCTCTACCCTACACTGATCCTCAAGTACCTCTCAAATTCAAGTTGCAGACACTGGTCCTGCAGTCATGTGGCACTCAGAAGTGCTCAGAGTGACTCTCCAGCCCTGGTGACACACCCAGGACTCTATTTCATGACAATACAATGTGTGGCTTCTTCAGCTTAGTCAGAACTCCAGCCCTACAGAAACGACTGCAGAAAGCAGCTATTTCTGCTTTTACTAAACACATCAGACCTTTTAATGCCAATCTAGCATTTCAAAAAGGGTTGATAAGGGAGAGGGAGAGCAAAAGAACAAATTCAGGGTTTTTTGCTGGGGCTCTGGGATTCACTTCTATAATGGTCTGTCTGCTGATCTCTGAGCTACTCTGCCTCCCACTGTGTCTGATATCAGGAGTGCCAGAGTGGCTGAGAGATCAATGGAGCAGCTGAGGGAGCCAGCTGGCAGGGGAAAGGAGCAAAGGATTGTGAGGGATAAAGAAATAAAGAGGAAAAGAAAAAAAGATTTGTTGAATTAAACAGAAATGAAGAAGGGACAGAGGAACGCACTAGCCCTTTTAGAAGGGCCATATTAAGTCCTTCACAAAACCCTGGACCCTCTGGAGCATTCTAATCAGTTGAATGATGCAGATCCCCCCTCCACCCTCTGAATAAGCCGAGCAGGTTTTTTGTCTCTTTATCAAAGGATGACTTTTCTAACAATGATACCATTCACAATGCATACATTTCCAGAGTCGAGACAACACTATCTGCTGAGATGAACATGGTCATAAAATACTGCTCAAGTACAGAGCAGTCTGACATGATTCTCAATTTGGGAAAGAATCTCAGATGTCTTAAAGAGAGGTAAAGTCTGAAAGGAAGAGGAACACATCTTAAAGACCAAAGCTGTGTTTGGGGAAAAGTGGATAATCTTTCTTTCAGGCATATATGAATATCTTCTCACCTGAAGCAGCACCAGCAAACTTGGAGATAAATATAGACTGCAAACAATTCCTGTGATTTGTCTTAATTATGTGAATCTATTAGGCAATTTGAGAAGAAAGTCTGTTAGAATTCGCAGAGGGGAATGCCAACAAGGAAGAGACTGGTAAAGGAATTGGGCTTTGTTTGACAGAGAGGAGAGCAGTATGATCGTAATTATGGAAGGCTGAGTAATTGAAGGAAAATGGAAAATACAAGTTATGCAGAAAACATTGATGTGTCAGACCATAATGATAGACATTTCATATTCTAAATTCTGTATACTGAATATATGCCCATTATGTCTGTTGAGTTGCTGATACACGAGAAGAACATTCACATGCCCATATTTACATCCTACATTATTAACATGGATTTCTAGGATGTATAAGGAATATGAAGGAACAACAAATGGAGGCCGAATTTAAGTGAAGCAGTTGCAGATCTGGTATGAGATGTGAGGTGACAGGCATTCCTACCAATATGCATAACATGGTTGAAAAACCATGGCAGGCTGCTTCAGGCTCTCTGCTGCTGAGCAGAGTAATATGGTAAATATTCTTCATAGAAACACGTATAACAAAAAGAAACACAAGAAGGAAATGCCCATGTTCATCTACCTTGTTTCATAGAATAGTAAAGGCAAAGAAAACATCCAGAATCCTATGAAGCCTACATAATTGAAACTAAATATATTCTTTTCTTCCTTTTAAAGTATAAGCAAAGCTTTTTAAAACGGTCACAAACCCATCTACATTTAATACACTTCCAAGCTGCTTACAAATGCAGCAAATCTGACTTTCCTCCTGTTTGAGTTGCACTAATGTTCGTCCAGTCCTCTTACATCTCAAGATGTGTTTAACATTCTGGCAGAGTACAATCTCAGGTTGTCTCAGGATAGATGTTAGTGGAAATCCACATGGGTAACATGAAAGCAGAAGGATTCAGACTAGGTGCAAACAGAAAGATGAAGAGGAGTCATTCCCTTTGGCCTCAGGTTTGCAACATTTATATAGAACCAAAAAGATATTTCACAGAGCATATTCCTAGACAACACTTCTGATTTTCAATACTTCCTCTCTAGGGGCTCATGAATGATCTGTGGGCCACAGTTTGACCTCTTTCATTGATCTGGCTCACCTCTGGTGCTTCAGGCCCATTCCTGTATATGCAGGATACCACAGAGAGGGTAAGACAAAAGCAAACCTTGCCCTGACTCCAGGCAAGGAAATACAGAATCCACTCAATGGACAAAGGATGGCAAGTCTAGAATGGCTGAAGCAGACCTATTTCATTTCCCCTCTAAGCTGCTTGTGTTGGGTAATTCAGGATGCGGCAGGCCCAGGTTAAGGGCAGCAAAGGCTAACTGGAGGACAGTGCCATTCCTTCAACAGTATTCCAAGCAACAGGAGTTTAAGCACCATTGCCACGGTATTGCCACATTGCAAGAGCATTTAAAAATACTTTCTATGGGCTGACATTATCTAGCCATGTGTCTTTTGATCTCTATATGAGATTCACAGAGGCCAACAGACAAATCTCATTGCTCTTCCAACACCTTTTTGTTGGCCTTTATGATACAGAATCCTGGAAGCTTTATTTCAAGGCCTCACAAGTCATTTGAAAGGATATTGCTACATGACATCTGGCTTCTTATCTCTCTTTTATCATTCAGCTAATTTACCTAACACTACAGTGAAAGAATTTCTTTGTTGAAGAAAATACCACATGAATATCATCCAGCTTTCTCCACCAGATAAGACAGACACTGAGAGGGAAATTTTCCTCTCTGTGTGCCACCAGAATACCTTTAAATAGACATCTGTGCCTCAGCCTCCCTATCTGTGAAGAGTGAAGGAGTATTTGGTTCTCAGAGTTTCTATTTGACAACAGGAAATATGTAGCAGATTCAGCTCAGTTTCTTTTTACATTTTTGGGTCCATTTGATCTCAAAGCTCAAAAATATGCAAAGCCACATGACATGTAATTTGGAATATGGTGCATAAAAAGAAGACTGTACAATACTCAACAGAAAAGTGATGCCAAGCAATTGTTAGTAATGAAATAATATTGGTACACTATAGCTTTGTTCACTCTGAAAACAGTAAAGAATGGCCATCATCTTGCAAAAGGATGCTACAAGAGAAGTCAGTCTAAATTGTTAGGTCAAAGAAGTGGGTGATTTTGAAGCTCCTGCCTCCCTTGGTACCTCAGGAAAGAGATTAGAGTGGGGAAAAAACTGTAAAACAATGGCTGAAATATATGAGACCTCAGAACAGCACAAACTTCATTAATGAAAAAAATCTGGATCTTCACTATTCTCTTCTGGGAGAATTAATAAGATGTTGCAGTTTCAGATTTATAGATTGCTGTGAAAATGGGTAATCTGAGGGCAAAGCCTCATAAAAACTTAACAGCAACACAGAGATAATCTGTGGGCTCACAGTGGCCATGTCAGGGCTAATTGAAATGTTTAAGAGCAGCACAGCTTCCAGGCTCCCTGTGATACATGCTGAAGACACGAATATAGACCATCTCTTTGTCTTGACTGGACATATTTTATCGCTCTGTATCATGAGACTGTCACCCCAGACTTCTAATTGCTCAAACCTTTAGACACAGGGCACCTAATAATTGCAGTACCATGGCCAGCCTAATAATAAAGATAATTTACAGTTCAAAAGCAAAGGGTAATTTGTAATATGAATGGCTTTTTGTGTCCCTAAGCTCATTTCAGCACTGGAGGATCCATGCAGCAATAGCTGCAGCCTTTTGCCCGAGCGTGTGACTTACTGCACTGGTTTCTTTTGCCATTTTGTTCCAGAGGAACGCAGAAGCCAGTGGATTATGGGGAAATCAATGGGATGTTCTGCACCAAACACATTCAAAACTGTATCTTGATTCCTCTTGTACAAAGATATCTCCTGAACAAATGCAAAATATTTTAACTTTGTATGATATATAGACCTGTTAAATGTTACAGAAATGTACAACACCAAATGAAAGCTTAAAAACTCATTCATGATTAGAAAAGTATCAGTCATGGTGATTGTTGCGTTAATTTATGCAGAAAACCTGGAGTTAGTGAGAGTAAAACCAGATCTCTCTTGGAAGGGGAGGATCAGGGATTTTTGTCTTTATCAACACCAGGAAGAGACTGAAACCCTGTTGCCTGCAGAAACATTCTCTATTCATTCCCCCACATTCAGGTCCTTTCTCCACAGTGTCCCTGTGCTGCTCTGCCCCCTCCAGAGGGGCAGACCCACCAAGAACCCCGAGTCAGTGTCCTGCTCTTCCTGTGGAAGGATTTTCTCTTTCACAGCACCAGGCTCCTATTACACAAGCACACATTTTCTTTGCCTTTTTATAGTTCTCTCAGTTTTAGAGGCAAAGCCCATGCCACAGCCTTAGACCACTCCTGGCTTTGCCTTGCCACCCACATTGCATCACCAGAACAAAGCCTCTGTTACTGTAAAGCTTTAAGCCATGACAGAAAGTCCCAGAGCACTGTGTGTAGGAGGAGGATCTCTGCACTCCTCAGTGAGACCCAGGTACAAACAGAAGGATGCACACACTGTTCTCACAGTGCCACAGCTCTGGACCTGCAACCAAAGGCACAGGAAGTCTGTCTCACCAACCATTTTAGACTCCCATAAATTTTCTGCCATTTGCTTGGCATGTCTGATTGCTCTGAGTGTCTCAAATACACCCATTCATCTTGCAATAGCAAATGGGTCTTAAAAATCTTGTTGACAATCTTACCACCAATCCCATGTGCAATTTCAGACATGGAAAAAAGAAATTAAAAAAAGGAAGGGCACAAGAACGAAACAGAATGCTAACAGGGACCTTCAAAATGTGGTCACACCGACAGGATGGCACTGGAATCTGGGTTTGCTTTAAGCCTACATTGTTTAAAAGCAGCAGGGGACCAAAATGATGATGGCATCATACTGGCTGAAGGGAAGAACCTGGATTGAACTCTCAAGCCAAATCTAATCTTGGATTTTTGTTACTGAATTCTTCATTAAGAAACTCCCACAGACATTGATGGGACAGCAGCATGAAGACATTTCTGTAAGCTGTGCATGAGGATCCAAATCTATTCTATGGGCACCACACATGGAAACACTATCCACAATTTTTCTCACCAGACGTCGAACATCTTGAGAGCACAAGTAAAGGAAAGCAACATTCATAAAATCAAAACCACAAATAATCAAATATTTAGTTTTCTAATCAAGTCAAGTTGTGTGTAAGCCCTTAAACAGCATTTACAAGCATTTGATTTGTTTTCTCCATTGAATATATAAGAGTGCTCGTGGGCTCACAAATCAGGGCTTGTTTGATTTGTTTTAACATGCTTGCCATGTCAGGTGGTTTTTCCATATTTCTTGCTGTTCCTTTAGAAACTTGTAAACTGGTCAATTTATTGAAATGTCAGCTTTTATAAATATTCCTATCCAGCCCAGCCTCAAAGTTAACACATGCTATAATTACAGTGAAACCATTTATGGAAAGTAACTAAAAGTGGGATAACCCTTCTTACTCACGTTGAGAAATATCCTACTCCTTGAGTCAACATTTTTATTTCAGTTAATTTACTTTTGGAATTCACTCTGGAAAATGTATTAGCAGCTGCAGAACCTGTCCCAAATCTTACTGCTTTTCCAATTAAGTCTCAATCTTTAAAATGGGCATTAAATATCTCTGGGACTGAATGTTAAATATCTACGAGATTGAATATTTTCCACAACTTCTGCTTTGCCAAAATGAGGGTGGCCAGCTATAAGGTCAGAGACAGAGGTAAATACAGCCATACTTTGTTAAATGAAAATAACATCAAAATTAAAAATAAAAAAGTAACAAAAGTGATAGCACCTCTAGAAAAGGGTGCTATCTTCCCAGGATTAGAGGCAACTTTAAACTAATCTCATCCTTGTTATTTGGTATTTTGCCAAAGTGAAAAACAATCAATATTCTTTTATTTTGCAAGGATTGCAGACTCTTGGAAAAATGACATCTGAAAATAAAACAGCAAACAAAACACTAAGGCAGAAACGCAATCCCAGACAGTAGTTAGAAACAAGAAGCAGTAGCAGACATTAAAAGGGAAAAATAAAATTAAAAAAAATATTTAAAAGCATATATATTAGCAAGTTTAAGCAACATATGAGTCCTTTGTGCTCCAGCAGCAGAGCTGTCTGATAGGTGAAGCTTCAGCGTGGAACAGTTTGCCCAGCATAGGAAAGTGCTGAACTCTGTGCCTGCTCTGGAACAGGAGATTTGTTTGACAGATACCCTGGTTCAGTGGAGATCTGAATCACCCAGCATTTCCTCTGAGTGGTGATGATTCCAGAGCACCGTGCCCTGCCTGCCCCACCCCTGTACCAGACCATGGAGTCACTGCCCCCCTTCCCACCCTCCCCACCTCTGCCTGGAAATTCTTGCCTTTGAAAACACACATTGAGAGTGATCTGCTTGCACAAAGCTCCCCACTGCTTATGGACAGTAAGGTGGCTTGGGAATACACTAAACCTCCTTTTATTCATGGCATTGTTATGGAGACTATCAATACGAAATAAATATGGCAAAGTGCTGGGCAAACAGAGAGGGTTTAGTAAAAATCAGGGGCTTGTCTGAGACATGACTGAGTTTAAAGGCAAATCAAGCTTCTAAACTAACTAATTTTTGCTTCTTGCCAGCAGACTCCCACACATAACTGCATATAGAAACTGGTAATGGCCCCATACTTTGGCTTCTAGTGGAAATCCAGACAATGCAAATCCTCCTAATGACTAAATATATTCTTTCTCTTTGTTTTGCAAATATGAATTTAATTTAAATCAAACAGGTTAAATTGAAGCCTCTCATTTTGTAGCAGTCACCAAAAAATAAAAAGATAAAAAAAACCCAAAACAAAACCTTAAAACCAACCAACAAAACTCAAAAAGAATCACAACAGAAAATCAAACCAACCTAAAAGGAGAGGGGGAAAAGCCCCATGTATAAAATCCATGTTACTCAGTATGTACAAGATAAATATAAATTTTTCAAATACAGCAGTTGAAAGTACTGGCCCAAACATTAGCAATATTTTGTAGTGTACTAAACTAAATATTTTGCAAAAATCATAATTTGATTTTTCCCATTTGGACAATGAAAATGCTGGACACAGGAATGAACAACTGCAGAAGTGAAAGGGTCATGTCTCTTAAAGGAGAAATCACAGGAACCCTCTGCCCTACCTTAGGAGACACATTCTGTGTAGATGGATAGACAGATTGAGATGTGTGTACAGAAAAGTATGTACCATCTGCATCTTCAGTGGAGTTTGAAAAGAGCCTTTGCCCATGCTCAGAGGAAGCAAACACCAAATGCTTTTGAAAATCTTGACACCTCAGAGTACATAATTATTTTGTTAAGAATTTAAGAATAAAATCCAAGGGATACCCCAGTCTAGCAAAGACCAAGAGCTTCTTGCTGTAATTATTAAGATGTACTGCAGAAATTTTACCTAGTTGGCAATCATGTCACAAATGAGTAGAATATATTGCCTTTCAAAATCACAATAATTTTTAAGTTCCAGCCAGGTGCGGTAGAACCTGCAGAATACATTTCTCCAACAAAAGATGTTCATCACCAAAATATATCCAGTTTCTTCTAATGAAAGAGTAGAGGTCTTTGTTTCTAAAGTGCAGGTGCCCAACCTTGTGACAGCAGACACAAGATGATAAAAGGACACCCAACAGGAGCACAGAGAAATCTTGTGTGAAAGGGAAAGTTGTCAAATATGGAGTCTTCACTTGTTCTAGTTCAAATACCACATAAAATTCCTGTAGCATAGGTTACTGTGGTGTGGTGAAGAAGTGCAACAATTGAGTGCAAATTAGGAACATTTGAGATGCTCTTAATGGCTGCTTCTGCTGAACACTGAGCTAGTGAGAAAGTTATATTACTGCAGATCAACAGGCAGGCAGTGTGCACAAGAGGCATTCAAAGGGGCCTGACAAATGGTTCTGCTGTTTTGTCAAAGCAATTTTACTTTCTTTTATTTTACAACCAAATTGTGAAATCTGTGAAATAACTTTGGAATTTATTTCAATATGAGGAAATTAAAGGAATATTTGGAAATGTAGCCTCAAATGACCCTTTTTGGATTAGTTTTATATCTATTCCCACATTAGTTTGCTTCTATACTTTTCTGGCTTCTCAGTTTTAAGAGGATGATTGGCAAACTTCTGAGAGAGAAGAGTGGTTCCTCGAGCCCAGGGAACAGCTGGAAAGACAGATGTCATCTACAATACTATTTTGTTGCTGGGGGGAAATAAAACAAGCTGGTAATACCAACTGAATAAAAATTTTTAAGTTAATTCCAGTTGTGACCATGTGACCAGCATCTACTGTGTTTGCAGCTGTGACCATGTGATCAACATCTTCTCTGTTTGGCCCTTCATCCAAGCACATCTGGTAAAAATATTTCAGTAGTGTGGGGAGAAAGGAGGCAGTTTGTGCAGAGATTATGTTTTATTTTACCACCTATAATACTTTGTTTCTCTGATGGAACTTTTAAAAAAGATTTATGGGCAGATGATAGATGGGAAGAACACTGAAAAAAGGAATGAGCATAAGGTAGGCATAAATAGGACTAAAATAGTCACAGAAGCCAAATTATACAGGACTGATTTCATATTAATCTGAGCTTTAACTTAGAGTGTTATTATTAAAATAAAAATGAACATATGGAAAGATTCCTTTGAAAATCCTTATGTTACACTGAGACAGAGCAACAGGAAGCACACAAAAAAGTTATTTAATATCTAGATAGGAATTCTCTTATGTCACCTAAATAGGGAATACTACTTGGAAATTGAATAAAGGTAAAGTTACTGGATATTACCACACATTAATGAGAGATACAGGATCCACCTGCACTTTACTGTCTAAAGGTACATAATTCATATATAGTTGAATATTCAGCCTTACAGGTTCACTAAGGCAATGCACACCCACAGCTGAGCTGGCCTGTCCCCACGTGTCACTCTTGGAGCAGACACAACTGCCTGGCTCTCCTGTCCTGCACCTGAGCTCCGAGACAGCCTCTGACCTTGGCTGTGCTTGCAGGACTGCTCACTGCAAGAGTGCACACTGCTGCTTAACACTAGGCATCTGGGAACAGCCCTGAAGTTATCCTAATCACAGAACAGTTATTCTTAAGTCTAACTTCCTTCTGCTGGAGAATAAAGGTTTCCAGAAAGATTTTTTTTAGTGGATGAGTACGTAAAGGACACACCTACTCTTTTCATAAACCAGAAGGCATGAAATTAAAGTGCACAAATCCAGAAAAACTGCTCTGGCTTGGTAAATACCTTCAAATAGCCACCTGCCCACAGATAATCAAAGATCTGAGGTGCTCCCATGTGCAAGGAGTTTGTACAATGCCCTCTTTGCACGTTGTCATTCACTACATGTTATATAAAACTCCAATAAAAGATCCATTAAAGACCTAAATCTATGACCCAAATTTGGGCTGTGACTCTTTCCTTTAGAAGCAATCAATGTCAAAAAACCCATTAAGATGGGGAATCAGTAATCCACTACATTAGAACAATTTGTTTTGGGCTTCTTTGCCACACTTAATTTTGACATCTGCCTATTACTGCAGAAACAAACTTCCCATGCTGCTGATAGGTTGGCTGAGCTCAGAAATGCTTAACTGCACTTTAAGCATTATAATTTAGGGCAATTATTTGAAAATAAACAAAGTGTTCTGACAATTAAACACTACTTGGGTTACATATTTGATATTTCTGATACATCAGGCAACCAGAGTCCAGGGCTTGTGCAAACAGACAATCTGTTGCTGCCGTGTGTGCAACAAGTAGCAAACAAATGGATCACCCACACCAAGCCTTAAAAGCATTAAAATCTCTCTCCAGCCTAGAAGGGGCACAGGAATTACTGTTCACCTGTATAACAGCACTCAGTGACAGTAGGCACTTATTGTTCATTCTTTACAGGACCACAGAGAAGCAGGATTTAAACCATTCGTGGCAGCTGTATCAGGGAACTGCCTCCCCTTTTGAGGAGGGAAGGCAGTTAATCCAAAATTCTTATGAATTACATGATGGTAGTGACTCAAACACACTTTAAATTTGCCTTTATTTTTGTAAAATATCAAACAGCATTGTGGTGTTAACAGTGATTTTGGATATTAAAAAACTGTTCCTACTGACAGTCACATCCTACTCTTCTGTCTGCAACTGTGTGAGCCACAGATTTTCCCATCATCATACTGGTCAACAAGAACTGAAACACCTTCTTTCTCAGCAAAGTACAATAACATCTAGAAAAATTAGATATATGGCATGATTAAATTATGGTTTTTATATAGAGAGAGCAAGGAAATTTTATTTTCAAAATTAAATTTTACCTCTTTTATTTGTTTGGGTTTTTTGGGGTGGATTTTGTTTTTTGTAACTCTTGTTTTCAAATGAAAAATGTGATGTTCATTATTTCAGACCCTGAAGAAGTTACAAAACCATTCAGCTGTACTTTTGGATTTTTTTTCTGTCTCAACCTTCTAAAGCTCTGCATGACATCCCAATACTGAAGTCCAGGTGAATTTTCAAATACTTAGTCCACCAAAACCAGTTATGGTGAATAAAGTGTTGCTCTGAACTAGTTCTACCCACAACACACAGTATATCCAGAACTTCTATACTGAGATTTTTTACTCTTGGATTATATTTCAGAGATCAATTCCAATTTTGCAAATTACTGCTCTTACTTGTCCAAAGTGTTGTTTAGGAACCAGGCTATACATGCCGTTTTGTCGGTCTAGACACATTGTTTGTCTCAAAGGGAATAGAATCTGCTATTTTAATTAATGTCTCCTAGGGCCTGTGGCTGTGCCATAGGAAAGTCCAGGAAAGATTTCATAAAACTACCACCTCTTCAGCTAAAGGGTACAGTGAGACCAAAGAAAGCACTGTAGTAAATGGAATGATCAAGATGACAATTGTGTACTTTTTATATGAAATGTACAGTCAATGGCAGTAGCACTTGCCTGAGAATCTTGTGAGACAGGATTACAGTCAGGAGTATGACTTTCACTCACTGTGTACCAGGGGCAAATGGTGCTTCCAGACTTCAAATAAAAACTGTGCTCTAAAACAATACATTTCTGACATGAGGTCTTTTAATCAAAGAGAAGTGAGACAAGTAAAAATACAGAGGTTCATACTAAACATGCCCCAAAGGGCAAGGAGCATACACGCAAAACGTGCATTTTTCAGAAAACTAACATTCAAACACGGATCATCGATCTACAAATAATGTTATTACCTTATATGTGAAGCAGAAAATGTATCTGCATGCACATTTAGAGAACTATAAATAAAGTTTATTCTTTCAGATAACCTGCAGTTGCAGAGCAGGTCAGCCCTCAGTGACAGCAGAGGTGGAACAGAGCAGCCTTGTTGGGTGTAATCTGACGAGGATACGCCAGATACTCCAACCCCACGTGTCCAGCACCAGCACTCTCTCAGGGGCTACCACCACCTGGCACGTCTTTGCTGCAGTGCTTTTGTACAGATGTTCCCATGGCTGGAATGCTTGGGCTTTCTCCCCTTTTGTTCTGCCCTCCAGAGCTTTGCCTGGCATCTCAATACTGTGTGTCAAATTTTTCTCTCGCTTTTTTTTTTATTCATTCCAGATTGCACTGAGACACAGGACGGAAATGCAATCAGGAGATTCTATTCTTTGATTTGAACAGGAAAGCTTTGGAAAACTTTACATATTAAGATAGTCTTTGAGAAAGAAATGAAGCATTTGGGTATCCCTCTGCTGTACAAGGTTTGGGACCGAAAAACTTGCAGAATTTTTATGCAATGGAGTCAGTTATGCCAAATATATATTGCAAAGCCAGTGCAAAACTACCTCTCCCAAATCCTGTCTGACCCTCAGTCCCATGGTACAATCCTGTTTGTAAATAATTATGTTCATTTAGAGAGGGGTAGGCTGCCTAAAAATGAAAGAGATGCTGTTTTCAGCAAATGCCCCACACTCATTCTAAAGGAGGATGCTCTGCAGTGCACCCCCCTTCTAGAGCAAAGGCAAGAATCTCTTTGCAGATACCTGCAGATATTGAAGAATTACTTTTTAAAACATAGTTGTGTCCCCAACGAGTCCTACTGTCTGATGGAGCTCATGCCTTTAATGTATCTATCAACAGGCAAGTGCCTTTGATGCTGCTGCCAAAGCAGTCCCCACACTATTTGCACACGAGCCCCGTTCTCACAGCACCAGCTCAGCCTCACCTCAGTTAGTGGCATTCTTAGGGTAAACAAAGAAACAATAGTTTTCCCACCTATAGAGGTCAATATAAATTGATAGAAATAGATGGGGTTTAGTCTGGTTTCTTTGATTCTTTCTCTGTTATTTAACATTTATTGCTACTGACGAAGGTAGTACCCACATCCAAGGGAACAGTATCAGAACTTATGTTCTCAGTTAAGTCGAGCCTAAATACTCACATCAATGACATGTCTGTGATAGTTCAGCGTTGCTGGTGATGCTCTTACAGCACTTCTATATTCAGCACAACATCCTTGCTTCACACAAGCAATATCAATCATTAAAAGCCAATTTTCAGACTGCATCTGGTATGCCTTGTGTCTATTACACAGAGGGGTGGTGGAACTTCTATTTTTAAGCATGCAGAGAGCCAGAGGGAATCTGAGGCCTTGGTTCTCCTGAGCAGCAGCCAGCAGAAGCTGCTCTTGGCTATATTGAAGAGCATTAGACTGCTTTAAACACGCACTGACCAACAGGGACCTCAGATGGAATTTTAATTTCAACAATTACCAATCCATTACCCAATAACAACCTGCATGCTTACAGCCAAATTATGGTAACCGTAGGACAGGTAAAGTTCTATTTGTGCCACGCTCTGCACCAACACTGCTTTGCTGAAAATAGGGTAAGAAGTAGATGCAAGAAAACAAAACAAAACAGGAAATTGCATAAACATCACAATCAAGATCTTTCTGAAAAGACAGCAGATATATACAGCCATGGAATGTCGTTGCAGCTTATCAAGATAGTGGCAAAAAATCAGAATCATTATGCATCTCTCGATCACTTTTCCCCTTTTCCCTCTGTCATTGAGTAGCATATAACTGTTAGGATATTGCTTTACAGTCAAGGAATTTAAACTCAGGAAACACTCCCAAAGTCAGCTCATTTCAGTATCTCCAGCAATGCTGCTGCAAGGAGATCATTGCTAACATGTGTGGGAAAGGGGCACAATCACCCTGTTAGCTAATGCCTCCAGAACCAATTGTGGAAGTAACACTTGCAATCCACTCATCCACGCGTATCTGTGCGGAGAGTTACAGAACAGTCTTCCTTGTAAAACTTTGCCATGAAAAATAAATCTTTCTAGCCGCTAATACAGCAACTTCTGCGTCAGCTCATTGCTATTAATATTTAGGGAATCCAACAGGACATCACAGAAACCGAATGTACAGATGGAAATGACATAAAGAGGAGTACCTTCCTGACTTTAGGACTACTGCTAATTAATATACTTGAAAAATTCACAAAATAAAGAATTATTTTCCATGAAAAACACACATGACTGAACAACTACCTGAGTAAGCTGTTAAAAAAAAAAAGAAAAAAAAGAAACCTGACAGAAGAATATGTTTATGGAAATCACACAACATTATACTATAAGTACTTATTAATTCCAGAGAGGAGTCTTCTCTGGGTAGTTCACAGCCAGATTTTCATTTTTGTGCCTGGACTTCTGTGTAAACTCACTGCTGTCTCAACGTTTAAGCACCTCCTACAAGTTACCCTGATCCTTAGTATAGAAATGTCCTGCCTTCCCCACACTTTCATGCCATGCTAAATAACCTAGAGAGACCCTGGCATGTCCTGTGGCAGATGTGAACCTCTGCAACTCACAGCCTTCCATGGAAGTGACCTCAGCCCAGACCCTTGAATAAACAGCACAAATTGGCCATCTTGTGGAGGGAATAAATCTGGGACCTACTCCAGCCATTTTCTGTCTTTTCTGGCAGTAATTCTCACATCAGCTCTGCTAAAAGCAAATGTCAAGGGTGCCACGGGGATGGTGCCAGTGACAGGACAGGGAGCAATGGCTTGAACTAAGTACAACAAATTCCACCTCAATATGAGGAAGAACTTTACCCTGAGGGTGGCAGAGCACTGGAACAGCTGCCCGGGGAGGGCAGGGAGTCTCCCTCTATGGAGACATCCCAATCCCACCCGGATGCATTGTGTAACCTGCTCCTGGTGACCCTGCCATGGCAGGGCTTGGACTGGGTGATCTCCAGAGCTCCTTCCAACCTTGGTGATTCTGTGATTCTGGGAAATGATCTGCCAAGTAGCAACATGACAGAAAAACTGATCAGGCTCCAGAAAAAATTTAATCCAAGAAAAGTTCAGGTAAAGGAAAGAAATAATTGTGGGATTTTCGCCATAAGCAAAATAAAATTAAAGACCAATATGGTCTTAAAATCACATAATTGCTTGGGTTGGAAGGGACCTTTAAAGCTCATCCAATCAAACCCCTCTGCAATGAACAGGTACACCATGAACTAGATCTGGTTACCCAAAGTCCCATTAACCTCACCTTGAATGTTTCCTTGGATGGGGTACCTAAGGCCAACCTGTGCCAGTGTTTTATCACTCTCATTGTAAAAAATACTCCTTTATATCCAATTTAAATTAATCTTCCTTCAGTTTAAGGCCATTATCCCTTTCCCTATCACAATAGGACCTGCTAAGAAGTTTGACCCCATCTTTCTTACATGCCCCCTTCAAGTCCTGAAAGGCCACAGTACTTTCTTTTAAACTGCATTCCAAAAGCTGGCTGTGGTACACACCTTACCTCATTTCTTGGTCTGATCAGAAGTGCACAAAGATGCTTTACTGTTTCTGACCCTGTCCAGTTACCCCATCAGGCTCCACACTCCAGAGAGATCACAAAGCAGTTCATCATCCCTTGTAAGAGAAGGTCCATACAAGCACAGGGAAAAACACATGGAAACAATAAAATAGAAAATATTAAAATATAAAAAGTGGAAAACCCTAAAAGAGAAAAATAAACCAAAACATTGAGCACATAATGACTTCACTAACTGTACTGAGCTTTTGAATCACACCAAACACTGGCATTGTGCCTCACTGAGGAGGCAGTTTGCCAGGATATTGCCATGGCCAGCTAATAACCATTCCCACACAATGGGCAACAGCGATTAAACCCAAATATTTGAAGGTTTGCTTTAAAAATATTTTTACCATATTTAAGAAATAAAGCAGTATTTTATTCTTTCATATTGAAACTATTAAGCCAATTTCTTCAACACTAAAGCATTTTTTATTTCCACAAGCCACTGCTATATCTGTTTTCCCTCCTGGGTGTCCTGCTATAGTGTGTGTGCACCCTTGGGCATTGCTACAAAGTCCTGGGAATTCCTTTAAGTCACTCAAGTCCTGTGCCAGGTGTTTGTAAGGATCAATGTTCCAAGGACTTAAACAGATTGTGGATTTCTATAAATTGCTTTGAAATCCAGTTCTTAGACTGGATGAGAACTGATATTACTGGACAGAGTTAAAGAAAAGCCTCTCTCACATTTTCATTTTTTATTATTTCAGTGCTGTTGTTTCCTGTCTCATGCTGGAGCCCTGGGGTTAAGAGATGTGGCAAATTTTATGATGCAGAAAGACTTCTTTTCTTAAGGAAAGCAGGCAGAGGTTGTGTTTTCCTTACATCACTGTGAATGATTTTGGTGATTTGCTCTTTGCCATCAGTAACTGATACAGTCATGGAAAACGTGATACAAGACAGAGATTTGGAAAATTTTGTTTTTATGCTGTGGCTGAAAAGTCTTCTGTCTAACTGTACACGTTCCCTCTGGATTAAGTAACCTTTGCAAGTTTTCCACAAACTGATTCTGCCGAATAGAAATTGATTAATGAGCTCAGACACTGAAATTGTCACTAGAAAATAGCCATTGAGATTCCAGTCAGCAATCATCAGCCCCAGGGTCAAGGAACACCATGGACCGACTTAGCTGAGAAGAGAGCAGCCTTCATTTGTCTTCTCTCTAACTTCATTTTAACTGTGCCTGATGGCACTGGGTGCAGGAGTCTGCCACCACTTTTTTGATAAACCCATGTACTGAGGGCTTCTTCTCTGAGCTGTAAAAATTCCTTCAAGGCTATAACTTCATTGGCCTCAACCTCCACTGCCTCTAAGCTTGAGACCTTATTAATACCTGTGCAAAATCAGAGAAAAGTTGGAATCAAACACAGTGTCATTCATTCCAGTCATCAGAGGCATCATCTGTGATGTTACTTCTGAAGTTTCCTGATGCCATTGTTGCCAGTTTCTTCTGAAAATACACACAGTAGTAGCACCCAGCTTACTTAAGAGGGTTCACTTCTCTTTGACTTCATTCTGCCTCATACCACGACAGCTAACATAATGAGCCATGTTTAATAATAAACCTACATAAATTCATAAATGTAAGACTTCAAAGAGGTTTCTGTGGGCAATGTTCAACACTACTCTCAGTCCCCAAAGCTCAGAAGTTTGCATCTGCTGGCCTGAGAGACTGCCTTGCAGTAGAAGCTACAGATACTGGAAATTATGTAAAAGTTGCATAAAGAATCACATTTTATAATATAAGTTGGATTTCTAGAAAGACAAAAATTTGTGAATTATTCCTGAAAGAAACAGTTCATGTTCTATCAACCAATTTTAAATTCTATTTTCCTGGTATCTATTCCACCAGTAAGATGTTTTATGTGTGGCATTAGAAAACTTTTTTTTTCTGTGAGATCTTAATACATTGATTTAGAAGCAATTCTTTTTCTGTCCTTTAAAAACAATGTATTTTTTTGATTATACAACAGTCCTATAGTCAAAAAGATCAGTCCTGTTTTTTATTCAGACTTTCTATCCTCACTCTCCACCTCCTTGCTGATTTCCTTCTTCCCACTTCTTGGGAAGATGCAGCCTCCAGGGACTTCTTTGGGCAGAAGTAATACAGCTTGAAAGTTATTTCATGATGTGAACATTTTTCAGCTCCTGAGGTGTATTTCACTCATTGGGATAGGGAGATGGTGCTTTTACATTTTAAAGTTAGAAGGTTCCCAGCACTCACATGTCCCTAATGTAAATTGCAGCAAGATATTAAACTCACCAGGTTTCTCTTTCCCACCTGCAAGATGGATGTCAGGAATTTCTTAGGAATATTGTGATGAAAAATTCTAGCTTGTGCATGGATTATGGTGCAGAATTCCTGTGACATCAGTGCCAGTTCTGAAAACCCTGTGTCTATGGGGAGCACAGTATCTGAGCTACTAACTTCTGTATTTCTATACAAATCCCTATATTTCTAAATCTGCTCTGCATTTTAGAAAACACTGCATTGCTCTGCAAATCAAGGTACATTTGAAAAATAGCAGTAAGTTACACCAAAAAGATCATGTGAAATTAATTGTATTCAGCACATGCTAAGCTGTGCTGAATACAATTAATGTATTAATAATAAATAATGCTAACACTAGCAAAGTTTTTTGTTTTATCCTAGCCAGCCAATAAAATAAAAGCAGCTAATTAACAAAAACGAATTTTTACAGACAAAGCACTTCAGGCATTAAATTGCAAAGTAGTAACAAAGTATATGCACAAGTTTAGAATTTCTTCCAATGCATACCACTCATTTTTTTTCTCTGATGCTCTTATTGCAACAATAATTGAGCAATAGTGAATTTTAAGAGTATCTTGTACCTGTCAGCACTGACAGACACACAGGTTTTGCTGCCTAGAAATAGAGCATTTCTAGTTATAATGATAGCCAGACAAAAAGCATACAGGCCTGAGTGGCTGCTCTGGCGTTATTTTCATCAGATGTCATAAGGTCCCTGGGTACTTGTACAATCAGTAACACTTCACAGAGCCCTCACTTCTAACAAATAATTAGCTAAAATTGAACCAGAGATTTCTTACATGCATGTCATAGGTTTGATATGAATAATGAGGGAAAAGGTTAACAGCAGGTCATAGACAGTTCCCTATCTTCCAGCTTATTTATTCAGTGAAATGAGAAATTGATCACATTATTTTGTATAGAAGAACCTGATTCATTACAATCAGCTCTGAATTGGCAGTTTTTGCTTTAGGCAATTTCAGAACATTACTTATGCCTAAAGAGTTACTGGTAAGGTCATCTTACAACTTGTAATCACCTCTCTGACCCCTTCATGACCAGAGCTGCAAAAGCTTAAGCATATGTGAAAATTGAAAAAGGCATACAAATGAACAGAAAACTCATGGTCAAACAAGAGAAGCTGAACAAACTAACCTGTCCAGCCCAAGTAGGAATACTGCATTCAGGTGTCCTAGAAAACATCAGGAACACATCATTTCTTGCACATCAAAATGCACATTGAGTCCTCCCTGATTTGGCAATACAGCTGCTGGAGGGAGAATTAATCTGCTAAGTGATGTGTTAACCCGGGGCTGGCAAGCAAAGGGAAAGGCAAAGGAGATGGCTACAGGTAAGGATCTGGAGTTGAAGGTGACACCATGGGGGCTGCAGGGACAGAGAAGCCTGGTTAGTTCTTACACCTAAGAGTAGCAGTGGTCACTACTCTGTCTTTTATTAACCCAAACTCCCTTAGCACCATGAACCAAGGTTTTTTTTATTCTAAAGAAGGTTTATAACAGCTTTCCAGAACTGCTCACACCACAGGATAAACTTTCTCAGGAGCTCCCTGTCTCCAAGAAGGCTTTTATCACTTCCTACACCAGTACCACTCCAACCAGGTTGTCTTTTCCAGACAGAATGAGGAACTGCAATCCCTGCAGAGCCACAATCAATTCCTTCCCAATTACAGACACATGGTGTAGAGGCAGTGAAAACTGCCCTGTTTCAGAGCCTGTGTCATTCAGACTTTGCAGAGTGCTGCTGCTGGGCTCTGGGTTAGGTGGCAGATACTCACTGAAAGCACAAGCTCCTCTTTAAATAATAGAAGTTATTTTATTTAATTATTTTGGAAAAACTTAGCCCTTGAATCAGGTTATGCACCCCACTGTGTGTTATAAGGAAAATAGTGGGGAAACTGTAATAAATGCTTGAGAAGAGGGGTGGAAAAGAAGCCAGACAGAACTTCAGCTGATTTATGACTGAGGGTGTAAAGTGGTACAGAATTAACTGCTTAGCATATGCCATTCATTAAAACAGCCATCAAAGAGCAACAAGTACAAAACAAAGAAATACTGCATGTATGTTACTGTTGGAATAACTTCTTAATTATGCCTGTTAGCTCCATTATTGCCACTTCAAAGAGTAACAAAGTGGTGGTTTAAAAATCATTCTGGTGGGTAACTGAACTAGGAAATGTTCAAGGATATACAAAATACAGTCTACAGATGATTCTTTTTAAGCACCTAAGTTCCATATACTTGGGAAGCTAATGTTCAGATCTGCAAAAGAACTTCAGCATCTAAAAGGAGATTAAGAGGACTGCTTTGGGCTTCTACAGCCAGTAAAGGAGTTCTTCAAACTCCTCCCTGACCCCACAGTTGCTAGGAGTCTATAATTGGTTACAAGTCCCTTAATAATGTTTACTGAGTGCTTAATAGTCTGTTTTACACTTGATGAAACAGCCTTCTCACCAGCAGAAGGAAGTACCTTGAGGTTATTGAGCAGCTAAAAATGAGATGATCAACAAGAAGGCAGTTGTCTCATGTTCCCTAAGAACCAAGGCTTCCAAAGCACAGCAGGCTGGCAGGGGTTATCAGAACTCTTCCAATGCATATCTGCAGGAGAAAGGTGTGATCAGAGAGGGAGACATCTCAATTTTTATACAATAGGTTAATGACCACATGCTCAAAACCTTCCTTAATCTGAGAGAATCCAAAGAAGTTTCTTGTCTTCGAGCTCTTAGTCATGAAAAAGCTATTGGAAATACACTTGTGGAGATGCAATTTCCTTCTAAAACTGCCCTAAAAGTGGCTGTTAAGAGCAGTTTAAAATATACCAGTAACAATCATGTAAGTCAATACTGGTAGGGGGACAGATTAATGTTGTTTTATGCCCACTAGAAACTGGCTGACACCTGCAGCTTTCTTATTTTCAGGATAATTAATTTACTGAGATTTTTTTCAAAGTTCATAAGGAAAGAGGTTGGAAAGAAAATAGAAAATACCCATTTTAACCCCAAGAAAACCAGCTGAGAAACCAATGGAAGTCTGTGTATTTCACAGTAGTAAACACTACTTCAAATACTTGTGGATATATTTTATCTAACTTTCTTGGTATATGGTTTGCCTTTCTGGCCTATTTACATGAACGATTTAATTAAAAGGTTAATAAAAGCAAAACTAAGTATCATTTCATGTACTCCATTGCAACATATCTAATGCTTTCCCTTTTTTTCACATGTATTTGATTTTGCAGCAAGTAGCAAAGGAAGAACTTTCCACATCCTTCCAGTCTCTAAAATTGTCACCATTATGCAATCTCATTTAAGACAAAGTCTCTTCCCTTCCTTGAGGCCTTGCTTTATTTCCAGGCTGCTGCTAATATTCTTTACACACCACCCACATAGATTTAAACCTTCTTTTGTATGAGTGTGCAGCAGCTTTGGATCTGGTCAAAGCTTTTCTTGCCACAGACTCTCCATCCCTTCCCAGGCAGGCTGCGGCAGCCCAGCTGCCACAGGCACAGCAGGTCTCTTGTCCAGAGCCTGGGCTGTGTCAGCATGCTGGGTTTACTCTGTATATCTGCTGGGACATACACTATTTGAAACAACCAGGCATTTTGCAGCAATTCTAAAAGCCAGCTACTTTTTTTACTCTGGCTAGCACAAAAAAATATGTCTGTCTAAACAAAATAATGCATATATGCACAGTCCCTTCCCAGCCTCAGAATCCCACGGGTGCTCTTGTTTCTGTGCCACCAAGCTGTAATGAAAGGCTAAAGAGGGAAGACACCTCTGCTGGGAAAACCCTCTACACCTCTGTAAGGTCTGTCAGTCCTGTTCCTATTGGACTCGGTAATTTTAAGGACTTAGCAAACCATTACTACCTGAGCTCTATTTCTTATTTCCTGTTGGAAATATTCTGGTTGGACAAGTCAAACTTCCTATGGTAAAGTCAAAAAAAAAAAATTGTTCTGAGATGCTCCTACAAGAACAAGAGCTACCAAAATTCAGCAATGATAGTTTTTGTTCGGCATAGGAACAGCCCTGAAAAATGTGATTGATATAAAGAGTACATTACATATTCCAATGGTAAAAGTCAACTTCTAAGGAGACAACATGAATTAGCCTTGTGAAAATGAAAAGTATTTTTCCCCTTTGGAACTATTACCTCTAACCAGTAATGGTCCTAGGCCCAAAAGTGAATAAAAAAATTAATTATAGCAAAATATGAATGCCAAAAAATCAACAGTTAAAGTACCACTTCTCTGAATAAAGACAGAACTAGAATCTCCTTGCATTTTTGTCCAAATATGTGTTTGCAAAAGCTGTAAAATTTTGTGGAGTCAAGAGTTTCAAATTGCATTTATGGCTTCCAGGATGGATTCACCAGGGAAATAGAATCATGAAAAAAAGGTGAATATCTATTTAAATCTAAAATTAAACCCACTTTGTCTGAGTATTTGAAAGGATTTCTGCTCAAACTCAGGGTGATAACCCATTTTCAAGCTTTGAAGGCTGAACAAAGCAAATTTGTGATTTTTTCAAGCTAACTATAGGTAGATCTATCCCATGAAAAATTGTAATTCCAGCTACAAACATCAGAGGCCTAAAAAAATAGTTAACATCCTGTTTTTACAACAACAGTATTATAGTGGTTTTTCAAACTTTCCTAAATCCCTATAATAAATGGAAGATATTTCATTTTAGACACTCGCAGATTCCATAATGAGTTAAGCCTCTTTACAGTTTATTTTAATAAAGCACAGCTTTCTAAATATACAGAGGCTATAAAACTTGCAGGTTGGAGCAATAATATGTTTAGTAGCGTTGCTTTATAAAGTGGAAATGTTTGCATGTCTCAAATTACGAGCAATTTAAAGTAGGAAGTAAGCAAACTAGCTCTTGTGTTATGAAGCTTGACATTGTTAAGCCTTAAGAGAACACATACTTCAAAGTCACACAGACTGAAATATGCTCTGTAAGCTTGGCAAGAGGACCAATGCCATAATGATGTACTGCACAAAAATCACTGCAAATTTCCATTTCTGGGTGAAGTTCCTTTGCTGTAAACTTTAACATTTTACTGCTGCTCCTATTTTTAAAATTAATTCATTATTCATTTCATTATAAAAAGACTGGGGTATTTGAAAAAAAGCAAGATTTTCCTTTGAATACCAAGTATTAACTGTAAACTATAAACAGTGTTTAAATGGAGTCAGAAATATCACTTGATAACAAATATTTCAAAGGTAAATTACTATTCTTTCCCCCTGCATTAATATGATTGTGGAGTCTTCTTTCTTCTCCATGAATTTGTATTAATTTTGTATTGACACCTGAGTCTTTTCTGCTCATAAACAGAATTAAAGTCAACGTACTACTTACAAAGCTAATAATTCCTAATTTTTCTTGCAGCTAGAAATAAATTAATATTAAAGCATTGTTTATATCAAATACAACAAAATACTAATAATCAACTAGAAACATAACAGAAATTAAAAAATCTCAGCCTCAGCAGTCTCTGATTGGTCTGTCATATCAGCCTTGAATATTGTGATTTTTCAATTCTACACCTACTTTATTTCAGAATAGAACTGATTTGGAGTGCACCCACCTGGACCTGAAAAGAGATATTCTCAAAGATGGCTACAGCATGACATATGCACACATGTCCACAACTAGAGTGCTCCACACATAAATATTAGGAAAAGAAACATCATTAATCAGTTCATTTATTAACCTGACTGCAAATAAGATGCCTACAGAGAAATCGACAGCATAAAACTGTATCTAAAGTTTTTCAGAAAACAAGTAACTCTTACTAGGGATCATTGCTTGGTTTTTGTCCATTATAATGCACAAGTAATTCTCATTTTTTGTAATGGTTCTAAAAATCTTCACTTTAAAGGTGTCCCAATATTGTGACGCAACACATGCAAAACTATGAATCTCACTGCAAATTCACACTTTTTTTTTTAATTTCAGACTGCTCAGTTTTGAATGTGAGTTGCATTTAATGAACCTTCTTATTTTTCCTTTGTTCCTTCAGCACTCATTTAGATGAAAGTCACTGGCTGACGTTAGACACTTTTATCACACACCACGCTGAATCTTATACATAAAATGTTGTTGGGGCCTTATAAAAATAAAGATTCTTGATGAATTGTCACCATAGAATTGAGTTACTATTTCTATCCATTCCATAGGCACTAAACTACAGTTACAAAAAACCACCAAAAACCAAAGGCAGAAGGAGGTGTTCCTGAACAGCTCCTCTTCATGTATTTTGGAAAAGAGTATCTTCTCCAAAGCCCTTTTATTTTGATACGTATACAGGGTAGGTCTGTGAGCACAGCAATGCTCCTTTTTGAAATATTTAGTAAACAGAGAGAGATGGCAGATCTTCCATGGCATATACCCATTTCTGAGAGTTTATTAAACATCATACAGGAATAGACAAGGATATAAGCTAACTGAATGAGATATTCCAAACTGACTAAATCCTAAACCATGGTGGTGCTTGTGAAAATCCCTGAATCCCTGTCTGTGTGCTTGAACACGACAAATGCCAGAGCATTTTAACAGCCGTGACATGTAACCAGCATTGCTTATGTAATTCAACTTCAAACTTGAAAGACTGCTAACACAATATTACTGTCAGGAAGAGAAATTAATGCACATTAAAAATAGTTGGAGTTTTTAGATCACCTTCTGACAAATTCAGGCCCTTTTGTGAAGGACTAAAGCTGCTGAGTGTAGGGAGTCACAGAGATGCCCTTCCTTGGTTCAGAGCAGTTTGCTGAGCAGCTGAGGGAGCATGGACCAGGGTCTGAACTGCTCTGGGCTGCTACAGCTGCTAAAGGACCACAAAATTTCTGTACTACATCGTGATTCCTAATGTAGGTTTCCTCACTGATGTACAGAAGCTGATAGCAGCTCTTACAAATGAAATTTTAGTAGCTGAGTATAGAACATGAAGGAACAAAAACTTGCAAAGTGGGTTCAAATAAGCTGGTGTGGAAGCAGACACGTAGCACAGGCCTTTGAGTTCCCACACCTTTGATTAGATGCCAGGAAACTGAACCTTCCCTTTCAAACAATTAGAAAGTGATAACAGCAGCAAATCAGTCTTTGTTCAGCCAAAGCTACAGAACTCTTCCCTGTGCAAAATTCGATCTCTCCGGACACTATCTCCCCAATACGTGATGTATGCAGTTCGTCTTTTTGCTAAAAAACAAGAAACATTAGTCAATTCAGCAGAAAGAGGGCCTGTGGATTTCTGTGGGCTCATATCATCACAAAAGGAATTGACTCGTTTGATCCAGACCATATGCAGGTGATCATAGGTCTGTCCTGCTGATTCTGATATAATAAGCAGCTTCAATTGGCTATAAAATAAAAAATGCATCTTCATGAGTCTGGGTTTAAATTTGTTTGTTTTGGGGTTTTTTTGTTTGTTTGTTGGTTTGTTTTTGTTTCTTTTTTTTGTTTTGTTTTGTTTTGTTTGCTTTTTTGGTTTTTGTGTTTTGGGGTTTTTTTTGTAAGTCATGTGCATTGAGCATCAGAATGCTTTGTCAGATAATGCTTTCAGTTGATGCTTTTGGAGACTTGAATGCATGTAGCTCCTGACAATGATTATATGCACGTGTTCCATATAATTCCAAAAGCACACCCATTATGAAAGATTAGTACAGTTGTGCTTATGATGTATTTAGGTCGTCTGTTACTGAATATTTCCACTGTCAGTACAACAAAAGTGTGATGATCACAGTTAAAGCTTAACAAAGAAAATGCTGTCAGGCAATTAGTAAGCTGAAGTCAGCAGTACTAAAGTGAAATATATCATGTTTGGAATAGCACAGTGGTTTGCTTGTGATAAATGTTGAAACAGGTCCTCATACACAGAACATATCCCAGCCTTGGAAAAGAGTTTAGCATCAGAAAAAAACCAAAACACAAACAAACAAAAAAACCAACAGGCCGACAAAAAAAATCCCAGAACTTTAGCTTCTTATTATATTTCTTACTTTTATTTACAAAATAGTCTCAGTCATTCACACCTAGAAAGGTATTTACTCATTATAGGCTTTTTGCCATTTATGAGGAGGTAACAGTACATCTCAGAAGAAGACTGCAGTACAAACACACATATCCACTTAAGAGAGAGTCCATCAAAAAAATAATCTCATAAACTGCAGAAATTGTGAAAAAATCAAGTTAATTTTATTCTTGAAAGACAATTATGTAAAAAAAAGAAATAATTTGGCAAAACTGGTAATACTGGGCTCTCCATTCCACTAGAGGAAATAGGAAGGTAGAAATAGTCAATTCAGCAAGGTGTCTTTTGAAAGTCTCTAAGCCTTGGCCATTGAAAAATAAAGAAAGATAGAACATATATTTTAGAAAGGAATAACAGCTGAATTCAAGTACAGCCTGATCAAGGATGGTTTCATCACAATTTAGTCAATATTTGTTGACTTACACCAGGTCTCAGCTTGTTCTTAAAGGTTTTACTGGCCCCATTCTTGTCAGACTTCAATCTTCCTTAGCCTAGTTGTCATACCTATGACAATAAATGCTACTACATCATGTTATAAGAAGAGAGGCCAGATTGTTCCTGACAAAAAATGATGTGTTTTTAAAACCACTGGAATACAGTTCAGTGAGAGAATGTGCAAAATGAGATAAGCTAAAGCAAAAAATAATGCAGGCCTGGAACAGAGAGAAAAAAAGATTCCTTATTGTACTCTAGAACTAACTCAATTATCGAAAAGATTCTCAGTATCAAAACCAACCTAATGTGAAAAATTCCCAGGCAAAATACTAAACAAAGTTAATACAGTGCCTTGAGCTACAGAGAAGTAAATTCTGAGCCTGTTAACCCTTGAATGCTGGAATACTAATGCACAATACAAAAATGAAAGGAATTCAGCAAAGAAAAGGATTGTTAAAATCAGCAATACCAAATCCTTTGGCAAGTTAACAATTATGGTAGGTACAACTGTTTTCATTTACACAAACAGCACAGACCAAAAAAAAGCAGTAAAAATTCTTGGCAAATCAAACTTTCAATAATATTTGTCACTACAAGTCTTAGATTACTGGAAAGGACGAAAATTGGGAAGAGTGGGCAAAGGAAATGACAAATTCTGAAGCTCTTTGTGCAGGGGAGCTCCTTCTCTCTGCCTGTATGGTCAGATCCTTCCCCAGGCTCACCCTGAGCAACCAGTGATGGTGACCAAGAAGGAGCAATAAGGAAGCCACACCCCATAAACCCTAAATCACACAACCATTTTACAACTGCTACACTAAGCTGGCAAGTGTTCTCTGACAGTCTTTGGTGCTGTTTGGTGGAGTTTGTGCCTGTAATGGGATCCATAAGTTGAAAATTCCCTGACACTTGGCATATGCTGCAGAGGGTTCAACAGTGACAAACCCACACACAGTTGTGTATTCTGGCCCAAAGCTTTTAGGGCTGTATTTTCAGGCAGGCAGGTGCTTTGGGGAAGTCCACCACTGTTATTCCATAGAAAGGGAAGAAGCTGTTCTCTGGCAGCACTCTTGCAGAACATTCTACATCCCCACTGACTGTGATCTCTTTAACAGAGGCACTGACTCTGACTGTGGCATGCTCATTTAATGTCATATCACTGACCTTCCACATTCATGAATTTCAGGTATCTTACAGACAGGTGGAACCAAACTGCTCAGATATCCATGGCTCCATTCACATCTACAGAAAATCATCTTAAAATATTTTTTAATGGCAGATGAACTAATATGAGACAATGTCTGTGAGCACTTGACACTGAATTATGATTCACCATCTATTTTTAATGGCATACATGCCCTTCACTATGATGGTCAACAGTGTTTTAAGAAAATTCTGATTTTTTTTTTTTTTTTACAAAGGAATAATCATTCAATTTTCTGTGAAGTTCTGCTTTTTGCTTCACTAATTCTACAATTTCACTTAGTTCTAATGCAAAAATTCTTCTCCCAAAGGAAAAGACGTTTCTCAGGCAGCTGGATAGACCTCTGCTGCCTTTGCTTGCAGCCTTGAACCGACTTTCTCTTCCACTACAGCAAGCACCAAGACAACAGCCAGAGCACACTGTGTTCCACCTGTACAGCACATATGGTGCCCTTGGACAGCAAGAACTCTTTTTAAATTTAAAACTTAAAGATTAGAGAAATCACTTCCTAAAGCAGTCACTAACCTGTCAACTAGCAGTGGAGAGATAACCATGGTATCTGAGAAAAGCAGAAAAAAGCAATCCAATGCTCAAACTATTCCACAAAGCAGAAACTGTGTAACATCACTGTCTGAGGGCAGAACTTGAAAGATATTTGTGAAGTTCCAGATGCACAGACTTCACTTCAATTCACTTCTTGCATACATTTAAAAATTCCTCAGTCTCTGATCCAGGTTAAACCTCATTAATCCATTTTCTCCCCACTCCTCAGTGAAACTCTCTCTTACATTCTGCCCTCTGCCAGACACGGCTGCATAAGCTCCCTCTCCTATCTCCTTACACACAACAAGGATCTTATGCTTCTGTTTAATATCTATTAATTGCTTTTAATGATATTAAGCAGTGCAAAAAAATATTCACCAACTCCCATATATCTAACAAGTGTAAGTGTTGTGCACACCACAATTGTGCAGGAATGAGAGCTATGATAAGATTGAGGCAGTACAGGCAGTCACCTGAACAGCTGCCTGCTTCAATTCATTCTAATTATTTTCCTATGGGATGTCTGCTTCATTTCTTAATTACGTGCTATGGGATATGAGGAGGGACCAGACTTCCTTTGACAATCTGAATTGTTTTCTCAGGACACCAACCAGCACTGACAATATGCTATTTCTCAGGATGAATTATCTTGATAGGCAGAACTATAATGACATCAGGAAAACAGCAGCCCCAGCATTAGTAATGACAGCATTTTCCTCTCACTCAGACTTCCATGGTGGCCTGAACTTCCACTCACTGGTAAGAAGGACATTGGATGCACATAGATTCAATCCAGGTAGGTTACTGTTTTCCTGCTGCTTGTTTGGGTGTTTTTTCCTCATTCTTCACTTTTATGAACTTTCATTTTGGATGTGTTGAATTACCAGGAAAGGACAACTGCACCAAACCAGCATAATGGGTGAAATCAGAATGACAGAAAAGTACATGCAGTGTCAGGATGAGAATGCTAATACAAGTTCTCAAGTTGTGTTAGTTTGAGGATCCCAAAATTTGCTTTACATCCTTTTAAATTATTTCCAGATAGATTTAACAATGCTCTGCTACCACAAATACAGAGAAAAATCCTAACTCCATGAACAGTATTTGGCCATAGGCAGCACCAGATCAGGCCACTGCCAAAGCAGCAAACTCACATGGGGCAGTGCAATACCTGCAGTGCAATGGCCTTTGTCTGTGCTTAAACCAGGCTTGGTACTGATACTGCTACAGGAGGAGTCAGGACCTGACAGGAGGCTGCAGACCTCTGTGGGACCCCTATTCAGCAACAGATTTCAATTCCACTGTCACCAGCTCCACAGTTTGCAGCCTCAGATGAGTCCCTTTCCTCACTCTCTCTTTTTCCTTTGCAAGAATGACTCAATCCCTTTTCCCAGGGACAGCAAACCTCAAATTTGATTTTATTACTTTGAGCAGCTTCTTCTTGATGTCCCAGGGACTACAGACAAGGCAGTTACATCTTTGCTCTTTATCCAAGCTATGTGTGCCTTTGAAATCAATGTCAGCAGCAGGAGTAGAAAGAGAGATTTTAGGACTTAATTTCACTATCATATACAAATATACAGGTCCACAGGACAACATCAGAGGGATTTTTGACTTTCTGCCCTGATCATACCCTGCAAACCATGGCAGGAGAAAGTGAGGTATTTAGCATCCACAGCTGCCAGAAAACCTAACCCCTGAGCTTCCACTCCTTCATTTCTGCTACTGCTGTTATTATTATTATCATCTCACTTATCCAGTAAGCTATTCCTTTACCAGGTTTATGATGATGTAACCACATTGTCTTCAACTGAGTTATTGATTTATACTAGAATAACAGAAGAGTCTGGCCTAATAAATATCTAGAAAATGAGAATAAAGACCAATTAGTGCTTGCACAGAAGCTGTTTGCACTAAAATTAGTTCTGTCTGCAGTAAATCTAGACAGCAGACAGAAATGTCAGTAGAAAACAGGATATTTTATTTTGTTTTTCTCTTCCTACTTACTTTATTTAAAGGATATATGTTTTTTCAATCAATGCTATTTGTTAAGGTTGTCATTAAAAGTAAATGGATTAAGCCCAATTCTGCCAGACAATGTGTGCCATTCAAGAGCCCTACAGTATGAAAGCATCTGTCCTGAGTCTACAGATTTCTGCACAGCAAGGGTTCTGCCATGGTTTCTCAGCTTTGTACATATCATCTCACACCCCAGGCTGAGCTGCTACAAAGAGACTCTGGTACCTTCCACACAAAGGTCATGGGCCACTGTTATTGACATATGCCTTTAATCCTTGGGATGCTTCAAAAGATGAAGATTAGCAGCAATCCTCAGAACTCGCACCCAGGAGATAGCTATTTGTCAAAAAGTTGATTTTATTGATGCTTACAAAAGAAGGAGAGTATGTAATTTATCTAACAGAAGTCAGGTCTTGTTTGCCTAGACTCCAGAGTTTTGACAGTTCCCTCGATGAAGTGTTTGATGTTGAGTTTCATATAATAAATACAAATTTTTCATTAGCTATGCATCTTCTTAGGAGCAACTGGTATTATTGTGTGGATTTTCTTCCTTGGTTTTCTCCAGAGTTTTTCCTCTTAAAGTCTTTGTTTCCTTTAGAATTCATTATAAATGACATAATTATATGTCTTTTTCTCCCTTGATTGAGAGCATTTCTTACAGATGATGATTTACCATTTGGAAACTACAAATAGCATGAATAGATACAATTATTATATTGCAGAATTTCCTTTAAAAATCCAGAAATGTGGTTTAGCTGAACTGTTTGTAAATGATAAGTAGGCAGGTCACATTATTTCCTCTAATCGGCATATGACCCTTGATGCAAATAGAAGTGTTTCTTCAAACTGCATTAGAAGGTTTCCTCTGGAATGTTGAATAGATTTAAGATTGGGATGAGCAGAAATGGACATGGAATAGAAGTAAAAGAATTAATACAAGTAGATATAATTATTTTTATGAGGATTCTTTCAGGAAATCACCCTGCTTCAGTAAGGTGGTGTTCTAGCTGACACAAACCAAAACACATCTATTGAAAACCTTCCCATCAATTTTGACTAGACCTTGGCCCAGGTTTATGCAGAAGTTACATTAACAACTACTTCAATTTTTGAGTCCCATTTTCCATAGAGAGAAAGAACAGAATACAAAGTTTAAAAGTGTAAACCATGGTTGTATAGGGCTAGAAGTCTTTCTACAGCGTCACCTGTCATCACAGGATTTATTTCTGGAACGCTTGGATGAGTCTTGTAGGTGATTCTCTATAGCTTAAGAAGATGCACCAAAAATAACATTTTTTATTTGTCACACATAAATGCTAGAGTATTTCTTGTTTTGTTCCTGTTCCTATGGAACTGCCAGAATGTAAATGTTTTCTGCTTGAGAAACACATTTAAAACAAAACCATAAATAACGAGACACTGGTGTTGATTAATTAATGAAACAAAAGCCCAGGGATGCTTTCATACGAACGATTGCACGTGTCCATTAATGTGTTCATTACTGCTGCTACCCAGCCTCAGAGAGGGCTGCAGCAAAGTCTGTTACAGAGAGTATGGCCTGAAGCCCACTGAAATCAATCTAAAATGCAGTGACTTCAAGAGAGTCCTGTGTGCAACAGATGGCTGTTAACAGCCAGCTCGGAGTATTTGAAACAGGCTCATCCTGCCTTGGAAAACGAGGGCCAGAGCATCCATTAACAGTGAGGAGAGGAGGTGAGAGGGCCAAGGGAATTAAAGATCAAAGAGCTGCAATTAGGAAATGTTAATGAGGAATAATCTCAAAAGGTTTCCACTTTTGTAAAAAGCCTTCAGTTTGTTTTATAAACAGAACTCTGTGTAATGTAGAGCCATCTCTCTCTCCATAAATCCAGATTGTTTCAATGTCTGCCAGGGAGCCATGCTAGGGCTGCTAACATGTTAAGCATACTCTGAGTGAAATCCAAGTCAAAGCTCATATTCATTTTAGTCCATGGAGGGCTAGGCCAGGGCTTAGGACTTCTTCATATCCTAATTGAAATGTCTAATATGCAAATTAGACATCAAGCATTTGCAACTAAAAACAAAGACACCCCAAAATACCCACATCATGATATTTTTCTGAGGTGTGTAAAAAACGCTACCATTCCTTTGATTGTCTTCAATCTTCAAATAAAATAATAAATAAATAAGCACCAAACTCTACAACTCAATCAATTCTGATACCGTAGCTTGCTACTCCAGGAAGTAATGCACTACAAACTTGACTCACATAGAACTGCCTGCAGTTTATCTAAAAAATACTGCCAATATTTATTAAAAAATGCTGCCAATACCGAGTCACTCCAACCTCATCCCTTCTCCTGGTCATACATTGCTATCCCTTTGCTTCTTCCAGCACTGGCATTTGAATGATCAAGTCAATCAACCCACAGGAAAGAAACCCCATAAGAAACAACAAATCTATTAGAACATGATAAAGACACAATTCAAATGCTAAGTGTGTTAAGAGAAGGACTCACTCTGGGAAGGTGTATTGCTCCATATAAAGAAACAAAACCCCTTGAGAGCCAAAGTCTGATGACAATAAGAATGCAAAAATGTTAGCTTCTACAGCAACCCCAGCCAAATAATCCCAAGGAATTTAAGAAACAGTCTCACACTGAGTTGAACTAATTTCTCTGCTGCTTCTGAGGGTAAATCCTGTCCCTCCATAGACCTTCCCTTATTGTCACTCATCTGACTGTTCTCAGTCAGCACAACTTGTGAGACCTCAGGAAACCATCACCTCCTCTGGGTGGGGAACTACTTTTGCCAGGTTGATGAACCAAATTATTTCAAAGAAGTAGCAGGAAGATGTGGCAGATGTCCCATCAGAGGGACAGATAAGGACCACCCTTCCTGTGTTGCGGTGAATTTGCTCATTAGGCTTAATGCAATTTAACCAAAACAAAAATACTGTTTGCCAATTAGCTAGAACATGCAGGAAGACCTGTTATCAATAGATTTGTCCCACTGGCCTAAGGAACTGAGTCACTGTAAGGAACACAGCCACCCAGCAAAGCTGAGAATAATGTCCAAATACTTGATGACAACCCAACTGTTCCCTCCTGACATGTCCCTCGTGCCAGGAGGGACAGACTCCTGGCAAAGGAAATGTACCAAGTGTCAGTGGTGATCCTAGTGGTAGAACCATGTCAATAGTACAGCTATTGTACTGACCAGTGGTACTGATTGGGTACCACTGCCACAGCTGAGGCACAGCATTTATTGACAGAGATAATAAAAATTGGAAAGAAAAAAATCAGAAAAATTGTTCTCAGGAAGGCTGGAAAACCATGTCTCTTCTACATGTGAAACTTTTAATGTTCATATATTTTTTGTTTCTAATAGACCACCCTTAATACATTACTTATATTTTAACTGAAGAACAAAAGTGAGATATTCTGCTTTCTAAAGGAACAAGAAAAGTAATGATCTCTGCATGTAACAGAAACAATTTTTCATCTGGATGACCAATACTGGTCATATTATTTTCTTGGTGTTCCTCTCTAAGTCTGCTTTCTGAGTCCTATATCCAGGCTAGGAGGGATTTTATGTTTAAACCATCAGGGGTCTGCTGGTGCCTTTGACTTCTACATGTTACATCAATACTAATGGCTGTTGGGTCCTCTGATATGAGAAATCCCTAATGACTTCTGAAGATCAAACACACAATTAACACACTTTTATCTGAAGTTCTGGCCATTATTTTCCCTTTCAAAATTTTTTCCTAAAATTATATGCTAGTAACATATCTTGTGTTTAATAACAATACCTTGCAGAGTTCAAAGTCATTTTCAAATCATATTTTTTTTTAATCTACTGAAACATTTTTTTGGGAAAAAAATCCTTTAAAATTCAAAATAATTTACAATTAGGAACAGAATATTTTAAAATTTGGGGGAGAAATAAATATTCTATTGTGAACCTGAAAAGGGGAGACAACTATGAAAGTTTAAAATGTTTCACAAAATAATTTTGGTGTTTTTCAACCAGCTCTAGTTGCACACTTATTACAGTAAAGCGGCTTTTAAAAAGCAGCTGTGTTTTGCACCAAGGGGTGACAGCATTTCATTGTGGGGATAATGTGTGTAAATGATCCCTTCATTATATAGGGTCTGATCTTGCATTCCTTGTGCATCCTAAGTTCACAGTGAAACTAACTGTGTGTTAACAATAGTACTCCAGACATATTCTAATGGGATAATTGTGCCATTATTGCTACCTAAATTTCCTTTGTTTCATTTGGATTCAGCATTTTCCTTTCTACTACTGAGCCAAAGTCTTCAGAACGAGTTTTGCTATATAAAGTCGCACAATTTTGGTTTGATTTTATGCACCTTGGTACATTTTCCTGCTGAGGCAAGCGCCCTTCAGCAGCAGAGAAACTTTCTCCCTTCCATGTTGCAGGATCTGGCAGCTGTTCAAAAGCAAACCAACACTGTCCAAGATAGATCAGAAAATAAACATATCTGCTCAAATGGAAAAACAAGAAGCCATTCAGGTTCTGGACCAGTGTCACCCAACCTGGAATTTAGCTGGGATCCTTGATCAACACAATTGCTCTCACAGACAATACCTCATTAGCCAGTGGCCATTTTGCATGGACACAGAAGCATAAGCTCCAGTGTATAAGTTTATACAGGGCAAAGTAATTGCTGCAAACATATCATTATAAGTTTCCAAAAAAAAAAATTTCTTACCTCAGTGGTAATCATAAAACCTTTAAGCGAATATAAAGCATCATTACATTATTAAGGCTTGCATCCTCACAGTTTGAGGATGTCTTACATGGAAAACATTATATTATTTCAAATTAACAACCAAAAAATCAGCAGTTTGTGAGGAAAGGCAGATAAAAATGCAAATTTCAAAGGCCAGAATTACCATACTTCTTGGTGAAGAGTAAGTTAAACACATGGCAAAAAAAAGAAGAAAAAAATTAAGAAAATAAATAAATAAAATACCCAAATTATTCCTTACAAAATCAATAATGTAAAACATATCTCCATTATGCCCTGGTTTAATTGAAACTACATTTCTCCAAGCCTTGCCAGAAAAACAGGAGAACATGGCTACAGAATTCATGCGCCCACTTTTTATCTGCATGACCTGCTTCAAGGGCTAAGCCAAGTTTCATTAAAAATTATTGGTCTCATAACTTTTTTTTCTCTACTGAAAGACTCCCATATGGCACCAATATCAAGATAAAATTGTGCCCGTGAAAAGTTTTTCCCACTCTTAATTTTTTTGAAAAAACTATAAAGTGATTTTATGGCAAAGTCAAAAACCGTCAAGGATGATAAGATCTCACTTGATAAAAGTCTGATGGGCAGTTGTGCTAGTTTTGAAATGGGGTATTTTTATCTGGAAGATGACACACGAGATGTTCTCATGTCCTATGCACGGCACTGAACTATAGCAGCTCAGTGGAATATTACCCATTTCTTACAGGGTGCTGTGCTAACACATATTGTGGTATTAAGGAATTCTTTTGTATTACTGTGGCATCTGCTAAAAATGTCAGATGTGATCACAGGCCTTGCAAAACAAGTATTTTAACAACCAAAACCTTATGATAGGTTATATTTCAGTGACTTGGAAACAACACTGCATTATCTGGGAAAACAGCACAGATGTTGCTTAATAAACCGCTCAGTTTATGCGTTGTATTAACCTCATGAAACATTTATGCAAATCTTGCATTAACAAAAGGTAAAAGAATCATTATAGGTTATGAAGAAAACAATGTGACAACCTTTGTTTTTACCTCCATGTTTTATGGGGGCATTTTACTCTTAGGGGTTTCTGTTTAGGAAGACACAAGGGCATTATAGATTTTCATCTATTTTGTTTTCAGTTCTGCTATCATTCCTTCCAGCTGATTTCACATTTTATAATGCTAATAGTGGGTGTATGGTTTTGAGTTTCTCTACTGTCAGCTGGTCAGTAGGTCTGGGGGATATATTTAATGGAATCTGACAGCTGATGGAACTGATCTCATTGAAAGGGGATTTGATATGTGGGATGAATGTGGTGACCCTCAATTCGACATATTAATGACCATTATTATTCAAACTCTTGCAGCCAATATAACTCTTTTTCTTGGACACAGCAGTACATGTGTATAAAAGAAATGACTTATGGATGAGTTAGTCCATATACTAGTTTGAGTGTCATTTAGATAGCATGTCAAAACAGATTAGCTATTTTACCCTGAGATAAAATTAAAGGAAAAGCCTTTGTACTCTGTACACTTGTAAACAAAGCAATGATAAAAATGGCTAGTTTCACTGGACTGAGTGAGAAATCCAGCAGATACACACACCTCCAACTGTGGGAAAAAGCATTCTGCGCTCTGGGCAGTCGAAAATAAAATTCAGCAGTCGGACACTGCAGCTGCAACCAACAGGTCCTCCCCTGCTATAGGTCACCCAAAGAAGTCACACACACTGTGCACAAACAGCTTTTAGAAAAAGAGAAATGTATCCAACTTACTTTACAAAAATCAGAATTTCAGTGACTAAACTAGCAGAACTTCACATTCTGCATTGACTCGTGACAAAATATTTATTGTTTCATTTACTTTCTGCTGGTAGGAAAAATTTGGCCCAATCAAAGCTGTGCATGATGGGACAAATAGTGCCATATTCAAAAAAATCCTGAGATTCCTGCCATCTTTTGGCAGAAGGGAAGCTGGTCACAGATGCTTTAACAGATGTGTAGAGGACATGATAGAAAATCTTAATATATGAGCAAGAATCACAAGGAACCATTTGATTTTAAATTATGTGGTACTGCTACTTTTTCAGGTCTCAAAAATAAAATATATTATTGATCTTGAGCATTGCCTCCTATTTTGAATGTCTTTTAAAACCAAAGACACTCTAATGCCATTTAATCAATAACTGCTTTCACATTTTTGAGGCAAATATGCAATTTGCTTAGATTTTAAAGGCTACTAATGTACATTGCCTGTTCTTTCCTGCCATGTCTGAGGAGGGGTGATGTTCTGCAATAGGCAGGGTGCCTGCTGCGTCAGGCAGGACATTCAAAACCTTTGCAGCCTGTTTTATGGCCCTGGTGGCGCATGAATAATAAAAGCACATTGCATTTCTCTCCTTTCCTGCTTTAACAAGCTCTCCAAAGGGGGGAGAAAGCTCTGAAAGGAACCAGATAAAATGAAGCCACCACGAAAATAATGCACTGAGACACTTGACCTACACATGTAAGTATTGCAACATGTGAGGAATGCATCAATAACCTTAAAGTTATTAAGGAAACCATCTGAGAAGGAGGATGTAATTAGATCATAGCAGTGAGCTTCACATTTGGTTTCCATATTTTTGAGGATTCAGTCAACATTTAGGATATCTCAATTAATGTATGGTTTGAAAGGCTTAACCATATGATGACACTCAATTACTCATTCATCTAGCCAAATATGTTAAAAGTACTTGAAAAGTCAGTTCTTTAATCTTTTATGAATTGCCTTTATCTGAACATTGTCACCACATGGGCAAGGGCATCGTGTATCGTGACCAGCTTATGTTTACTTTCTTGCTCATCATCTATTGATGGAAATTCTAGCTAGGATTGTTTCTCAAACTTAATATCTACGCTTTCAGGACAAAATGGAAGTTGAAGTAAAGGTACACTTAAAAACTCACAAGGAACATGAACACAAACACAATCAAGGTACTGTTAATATGAGAAAGAGCTTATTGTGCATGTGAATTTTGTTTGAAAATTTAGACCTTTAATACTCTAATGCACATTCCATTTTCAGGTCCTTCCTGCAGAGTCGTCTCACTCTCCTCAAGCTGAGCTCGCCTTATGGGTACTCTGTGTTTCATCATTTTGTTTTACTTTGGAAAGAGCATCTCACTTCAAGATAAAAGCATCTGCAATAGGTTCTCTGCAGAAAAGAAGGAAAAAAAAAAAAAAATGGTTAATTCCCTACCTTTGAATCCCCAAACTTGTTTATAGCCCTGTTTGAAATATTGATTATTAGTTCTGGCTGATAACCATCACTGTCCTAGTGCCCGTACTTCATTTTTGATCTTTCCATTGCTCCTATACAAGAAAAGTTTCATCTAACCATTGGAAGTCACGTATAACTACATATATTTACTTAAGTGCATCCCTATATTATATAGGCAGAACCAGTACAATGAAAAAAAATGCATAAAACCCATTAATTTCCTTCTTACCATTTTAAAAGGACCAAGGCTTTCTGCACATCAGCTGTCACACAGAGAAATTTGGACCAGAAATCAACAATCATCCCACTTTATTTTAAGGGAAACTAACATAAAATAAACCAGAGGAAATAGAAAGAACCATTGTTTAGCTGGTTTTGTTCTACTTCATGTAAAATGAATATAACACTCTGCAGACTTTAGGACCCTGAGTGCTACATAATCCCACATATTGGCTTGCTGAACCTGAGGCCCAGCTGTTCTGATAACAGACCCTTTGAAACTGCTACAACTTTGAATAAAAGCAATGTTTGCAGTAATGATGTTACATGGATGGTAGATTAATCACTGCTACACATATTTCTCAAGGTCTTTTTGTGTTGCTATTAAATGGGTGCTTAATGCTCTGAACACCTGAAACTCCTTTGCACATTTTCAGAACAGAAAAATGAAATGGGGGAATCCCATCACCTATTAGAAAGGGTGGGACTTTACACACCTTTAACATGTTAATATTTATTACCAAATCCTGTGAGAAAAGCTGGATCCAAGCCCCTTGTACCATTGTACATGAAGAAGAAAAGCTCTACAAGCCAAAACTGTAACTGACAAAACAGAACAGGCTTCACAGCATACAATTTATTAACTGGATATAACAGTAAGCTATTAGAAAAGGAAAAATTTCTGAGTATACATAAATCCAACTGATGACCTCTGTAAGAAATTTAGGCAGCCTGACAGAGAAAATTCAGGTAAAATAAAAAGAAGCATTTTTTTTAATCCAAAACATTCTTTTAATAAATAAGAGATCACTTATGTGCAGCTTGAGATCAATTTTATTCATACTGCAAATGCAATTTTTTCATTGCTTTACTTAATGATCTCAGTATGAATTTTATCGTGTGGTACCAAGTCATTCCATCTTTCAATGACATCCATGGGTCTAACCTAACACTGCTTTCAACAAAAGAAGGGAAAATCATGGTGCCTGCCTCTTTTTCAAATTAGTGAAACGTGTTTGCTCAAATCCTGCCTGAGGACTGACTGCATTTTTATGTGAGAAGATGACAAAGCAGTTGGATTTTCCCTGCACCTCTGGAATGGCCAGGCTTAATGAGCACAGCAATGCTGCTGCACTAACTTCCCTCTGCATCATCCTTAGAGCACTTAATTGTTCCTTCTTCAGCGTTCAGTCTACAATTTCTGCAGGGAACTTTTCAGAGCAACCTTGAAGTTCAAATAAACTCACTGAAACCAGGAGGCTCAGCCAGAGACAAACAAAATTCCACCTACTTTGTGTCAGGTGCTTCCTATTGTTCAGTTCTAGGCCTTCAAAGGCACCAAGCCAATGAAACTTTAACACTAGATACACCATGGCTTGGATTTAGTGCATCTGAACACCTCCCAAAATATCTGCTATAATTTATTCATTTTTTGTAGCTTATTAGTTAATTTCTGTCCCTTGAACAAGCATTTAGAAATAGAGTAAAAATAAGAATACTATTAGTGCTTTCTGACTGTTACGGAATTGCCAAGGCAAAACTATCCAGGACTGAAATGATTTACTCATATTCTTGTTGATGCATCACATACAGTGGTCAAATTCTAAGCAATCAGGAAAATTTTATTCTTGTTTAAATCCAAGCTGCAGGGTTGTATCCAGCAGCAGCAGCAGATACTAAACAAGACGTTGCTGAAACTGCCTGGTTAAGTCAAGATTTTTATTATGTGACAGTATTGACTGAAGAAAACAGCAAACCAACTCTGGTGTGAATCAATGAGCTTTTGCTAGGCTTTCACAAAATAAAAGACCTGCTGGATTCAAAAGTAAAATAATCAATTTTCTTCTACTGAACAGGTTGAACATTGTAAGGAACAACTCCACAACCATCCACAGTAATAATAATTTACAGGTACTGAAAAAGAGCCAGGTTTTATTTCCAGACCTGAAATATTTAGGTTTTGAAGATACAAACACTAATAAGAGGCAATAAATGCAAGGTCCTGATAAATGACCTACCTCAGCACTAGGCAAAGCTATTCTGGAAGAAAATTTCAGCAGAAAAATCACTCTATGAAGAGCCCAAAAGAGTAAGCAGAAGTAAATGGTTGAGAGTATACATATACTGCTTCTGATCATTTGTGGATTTTTGATGGCCAAAAATGTTTTGTTTATAAAAGGGGAAAATAAATAACTGGGGGGAAAAATACTGGTAGATACCAAATGAAACAGATAATGATTCTGACCACATAATGAAGATACATGGCTTTTTACCATCTGATTGAAATAACTAAATAAAGTTAAATCTTTTACTAAAATTTATAACAGATTTCCTTCTCTCTTTCCATCATGATTAGGTTGTTATAGAAATTTCTTCTACAAAAGTATAATTTAAAATCTTACTTTCTCTTAAAGTTTGGTTTGGGGATTACAGAGAACAGAGTTTCTTTGAATTATATGAACAGTTGTAATCTTCAAGAACTCTTTGTAGCACAATATTGGTGGTGCTCTCAGGAATCCCAGCTACAAATAATTTGATTTCCTGTTGTTAAAACATCTGGAATGATATCTGTGGTCCTGGCAGAGGACTACATATGTGGTGTCAAGGAAATTTAAGGATTCATGGATCCAGAAATGAGCTGGATAAACTGACAAGTAAGAGGATTTACCAAATTGATATTAAAAAAATTCACAACTAGTTTTACTAGGTAATACCTTCAGACATTGCTAAAATGAGCTTTATTTCAGTTAAATGAAGCTTATCAAGGCTGTAAAATGCATTTTACCCTATCAAAACTAACCAGAACCTCTTCCCTTGACAAATAGCTTCTGAAAGGCACCAAACCTCACATAATTATAGGCTAAAAAAAACCCACTAAAAATATACTCTGTACCACACACATGCAGCATAACAGCTTGATTTCATCATAACACTTAAATGCAATATTTTCCTGCACAGTATTATATTAATATGATAAAGTGCAGCCAGCCAAAAAATAGCTGAAGAGCTGCAAAGTGATTTCAGAAATTGAAAAGCAATTTCAAATGTTTGGTAAGCATTAACTTGCTCACTGCGCCCTATCAAAACCAGCTGCTAGACCATAATTCTAACCTTTTCCCTTTCAAAAATGCAGGGCCTTGAAATACTCTATTAATGAGAAATGAATATGGTAATTGAAAGAGTAAATATAATTTTAAAAGAAAGCTCCCACCATCAGAAATCTTCCTCCATTTACATTGGCCTGTTTTACTAAAGGAATAACATGAAAAAGGGTTCCTGTGTAAGATACTTACTTATCTGTGCTGACAACCAACAGATTTAATGAAATTTTAAAGCATTCCTCTGCACCACATGGTCAGTGATCTCCCTGGACCTTCCCTTGATACAGCTGTGGCTGATGGACATAGGGATGCTGAGAGACAGAGGCATGCTCAGAAAATCCAGTGCCTGAAATGGCTTTTACAGCTGAATGGCAAGAGAAGAGATCCCATGGATTGCCTACACTAAGATGCTACCCTAGAGTTAGCTCTGCACTGGGCCTCGATGTGACAGTGGGACCCACTGTCAGAAGCCCTGCCCCATCTCAAGCAGCTCCCTGGGGTACAGAGCAGTGGCTCAGAGCAGCACAGAGACACTGCCCCTTCACACACACAGACATGCCAGTGCCACTGTCACTGCCCCTTCACACACACAGACATGCCAGTGCCACTGCCACTGTCCCTTCACACACAGAGACATGCCAGTGCCACTGCCACTGCCCCTTCACACACAGAGACACGCCAGTGCCACTGCCACTGCCACTGTCACTGTCCATTTACACACAGACATGCCAGTGCCACTGCCACTGTCACTGCCCATTCACACACAGAGAGACATGCCATGGCACTGCCCATTTACACACATACATCCACACCTCTGCCACTGCCCCTTTACACACAGACATGTCACTGGTCATTCACACACAGACATGCCCCTGCCACTGCCCATTCACACACAGCCTCCAGCACCCAGAGGGGCAGAGTGCAGTGTGGGCTCCAGCCCCAGGCATTCCCACACTGTGCCTTAGCAAGCCCTTCTGCAGCCAGCTGCAGGACTGGAGACAGCAGGGTACTGGTGGAGGTACATCCCTAGGAAGAAAAGGTTCCACACTGCTTGGAATATACTCCATACAGAGTTCCTGATGAAGAGTTCCTCCCCAGCTCCCCTGTACTCCCCTTCAGATACTGTGCCAGTAACCATGCACTGGAACAGGTTTTCCACAGAGTGTGGAGTGTCCCCCACTGGAGAGACTCCAGCACTCTGGAACTCAGTCCTGTGCCACTTGCTCTGGGATGATCCTGCTGGAGCAGGGAGGTGGGATCAGATGACCCACTGTGTCCCTTCCAGCCTGAGCCATGCTCTGATTCTGTGATTCGTCTCTTCAAACTTTATCATTCCCTGCAGTAGTGGGACAGAGCTGAAAGCAGAGGTAGGCACTTAGCCTGAACAAACTCCCTTTGGCTCTAGCACATAATTACAGGTTCTCTAAAGCACTTCAACATGTCTGCCCATCAGAAATGCACTGTAAGAAAATGAGGCTGACATCGCTTGCAAATTTGCAAACTTCACTACCAAAGATCTCAGCAGTTAACAGCTTCATGCACTGCAATCTGAAAGAATAATTGATTCTATAGATAAATAGACAATAAATTTTTAAAATTAAGAAGTAAAAAAAAAGGAGAAATTATGTATCATGCAAAGTTAGCATTGAGTTAAAGAACAGCTACTCTTGCATTATTCTAGGTGGGATTTCCCCCGCAGTCATTATGAGAAAACAGAAAACTCTCTATGTAACAGGCATAAAAACTAAATAAAATTCAAGTAATAAAGATCAAGAGGATCATATTAATCATTTGTATAACCTCCTATATAAGCTGTAACTTGGCTCAAGAGTGTCCTTCTGAGGTGAATCACCCCCACTTACCACTTCTGACGCAATCACAGGACAGGCTTAGAGATGAAAAATGGGATGAAACCAAGCACAGACATGCCCCAGGAATGCACCCAATGGGCTCCAGCCACTACTGGGTATTCATTCCAAGCAATCAAGGAGACACAGGATGGAATATCCCCAAGTTACAAGGGTAACATCAGTGCCAACCATTCAGTTTTGTCCCACAGAACCATTTCTCTCCGGTCACATCTTTATGCATATATACAAAGCATAGCAACAACACACAATAATTCTTTTTCCTAATACCTTTGTCAAGATATCTGCCACCATAATTTTTTTTAGAAGTTGTTCCAAACATGGGAAAAGAAAGGCATAAAGAACTAATATTTAACTTCATCAAGGTAAAATTTTAATTGTTGAAAAGTTTTGCTTAAAATGATTAAGGTGTATAAATCTATATGACAAGTTAATACCTTACAATTGTGTCCCACAGGTGAGAACAGAAGAAAATTTATTATTGCATTTAATTTATCAAAAGTTTAATAAGAATGTCATTACTTAATCCTGCCTGCCTTATGACTATAAACAATACCCTACTTCCTTGAGCTTCATTCATGTTGTAGTAAGACCAAAACCAAAGGCATAACTTCAAGGAAAAAAAAAAATTCTTCTCCACAATTGCCTAATGGAGTGTAAAAAATCTCTTGAAAGTCTACAAAGGCTGAAAACATGAGTAATAGCTACATGTACAAGTTTTCAGCAAGAATGCACAGGATGCTTCAGGTTTCCTTGGGACATACTCACATCTCTAATTTTTACTTCAAAAGCAGTATCTCCAAGCAGGGCACCCTCAAAATTCAGTAATGCAGCAAACAAAACCAGCCTTGGATGTGTAGCTGCTTCAAAGATGGCAGTACAAGCATTTGGAATGGAGGAAAGCTGCGGCACCTTGTTATAAAAAACTTCAACGAAAAAGGGGGGAGAGGGATTTCGCTGTGCATAATTTATTACTAATTCCAAGACAAAGAATAATAATACATGCATCATTTTCTCCAAGAAACCATGAAAACGTTACTTTCTTAAATTAACAATATACCCACACCTGCTTTATGGCTTTCACATGACTTTTGCTTAAATGTATTTCACACTTATTGGTCTATTTTTGCAAAGATATTGCAACCTCACTTTTGAACGACCTCAGTTTTACTTTAGAACACACACATGGACGGCAGTCAGACTAACACAGGTGAGGCAGCAGAAAAGCAAAACAGACTCTGTGTGCATGTATGTATTTTCATATATACATCTATATGTATAAACACTATGCTGGTATGAAAGCTTTGGACTCTAGTTTTGTGATTTGATCCTCCACCAAATCAGTCAAAGAATTAAGGTGAGTTCCATTTCTCTTGATGATTTTGCGCAAATCTCTGAAATATTCAGACATTAAACATGCATAGAAACATGTAGCACAGCTTTACTATTATAACAAAAAGCAGAGATAGATAAGACTGGTTTTTAAGGGGAAATTAAAAAAAACTAAACACATTTTTGCTCCAGTTCCTAGCTCTGGTTTCACATATCCGCATGATGCTTGCTGTGGAACTCAGGGAAAACTGTTCCCTTGTCTCAAACAACTACTCCAGCTCCTCTCACAGGGGTTCCCTGTGAGATTCCCTGCCTTTTGACATTGATTCCCTGTCAAAACCCCAGATTTGGGGCCAATTTACACATATGGTTTTTTGAGTTTAACAGCAGTTATCTAGAGCTATCAGTCTAACAGAAATATTTTTTAAAGTTTTCTAACCTGGGAAACAAAGATCTCATAACATCCTCTGACCTCCACAAAAGAACTGAAGCAAAACAACAACGGAGATCTGTGCTGTTTAACAGTAGCAAGTCTAGCAATTGCTGAACTCTCCTCATTTATTTTAAATTCAGTGAGCATTAATCAGTATCTTGGAGCTTTAATCAGTATTAATTAAAACAGACTTCACCTTTAAATTTGTAAAAATCAACATGCAATTTGATGTTTAATTAATTTTTAACACGGTACCTACTGTGACATTCTTACTGTTTTCTAGGAGACAAAGGAAACAGAAGCCGAACTTTCTAAATGCTTATATTTTAAGAAATGCCTAAGGCACACTTAAGAAAAGCCTACAAACAGGAAACATGTCCGTGGCAGTAAGTTTCTGAAATTTGCATTGAATGAACTAAGAGACAAAAGAATTCACTTTTATGCCTCTGTAACAGAGTTAGCACTGATAAAAACAGTAAATTCCAAGAAGTCCCTATTACTCTCACTGAGACAAAGCTTTCATTTCCCTTTTATTTCCAGTTTGGTGATTAAATCATTTTGAGTTTTCCCAGCTCATGCCCCAAGCCTTTTCTCTAGTTAAGTACAGACCAAATAGCATCTTGCAAATACTTTCTTTTGTGTCCAGGCTTAAACCACACCCTGCTGTCCTAATCTGTGCTTGGTGAAGCTGCTGGGAATGCTGAATCTCTTACATATGGATTCCTGCCCTCAGCTCAGCCTGGCACAAGGTATGGTCAAAAAGGTAATAAGAAAGGAGCACTCCTTAAAACCTTAAAATTGTGAATTATAATATCTGCCATGGCAGGTCATTTCTTTATCTTAAAAGTAAAGAATCTTACATTTTTCAGATTTTAGTGAAAGAAAAAAAAAATTTAATAGAGATTTAGGATAAAGAACATAGTGCTAAAAATGTCCACTATGAAAAAGTTGGTTTACACAAGACCTTTCTTATTAGAAACTAAAGCCTGTGATATACAACAACCAATTGTTTTAAAAACCCTTCTCATCAATTCTGCTTCCTAAATTATTATCCATTAAATTTAGTCCCCGAGTAACAAATGTCTTGAACCTTGAAGAGTTCCTTGGCCCAAGAAATTTAAATAAGTGTGTGTGGCAAATATCCATACTGCCAAAAGCAGCAGGAGGAAGCCATTACCATTACTTACACAATCTATTCTCACTGAGAATGTTGCCCAATATAATTTACAAAATTTCTGTTGGAAATGCATTAACAACTGAAAAGCAAGTAGCTTCTAAGGGATAAACAGAAAAAATATAAACTAAAAAGCTTGCTTCCAAGCTTCAAATATTATTGAATGTCAGCTGCAATCCCTGCAGCCAGCAGTCTATAACCTTGTAAAATCCAAAGAACACTTTAATTTTAATGTGCAGATTTCATCTGATTTTGGTTTAAGAAACTTTTTATGGATTCCGTTCAAATACAGTGACAACTGGTTCAAATGTAAAAGTTTCTCTCTGCGTGAATTAAGAACACAAAGTGCATGAACTTTTCACACAAATGTATGATGTGTTTGTGCACACATCTTTGTACACTCCAGCATAAAGTGCCATTTCCAGGCTGCTTTTATTTGGTAGTGAAACAGTTTCACTGCTCATTGCACAGTGCTTCAAATGCTTAGTTAAACTTTTTCATTGTTTCAAAATCTTTAATAGTCATTTGTGTTCTTTACATTTTAAAACAATGAAAAGGATAGAATGCATTTTCTCGGTATAAACACAATGCTTCCCCAATTCTTTTGTAAGCGGATCTCTCTTCTAATTCCTATTTTAATTTTTATTGAAAATTCTTTTGGCACAAAAGGTCTCTGAGAGAATAAATGCCTCAGTCTGCCTTCTCACAAAAAAACCTTCAAGAGGGCACTAGAATCAAGAATCACTTTAAGGTGGATCTCATGAGGTTTTCTACTGATCTCACCTTTTCTCACCCCTAATCTCACCCTGCAAAAACCAGTGAGTGGCTGCTGCTTTCCAACTCACTTTTCTAGGAAATCCAAGGGGCTGCACATTTTCTCAGCCCCAACAAGCTCATCAATCTTCTCCTTTAACCAGAAGGATTCTAGCACACAGCAATCTGCTCTAACATGAGAGTAGGTTGTGTGTCATGCAAAGTAAGTGCCCTTGTTATCTGTTTGCCTTACAGTCTCTGTGTGGTTGGATCCCCTCAGTGTAACCTCAGGAAAGAAAGGGAAGGCACAGTTTTACAAAACTGAAAAACATGTAAACCAGTGGGCACCCCTGGGCTGAAAGCTGATGGTCTTGTATTTCACTGCACAGTCCATATGGTTCTGTACAGAACAGCAGAATGAAACACTCATTACTGACACCAGAATAACATGAGAGAAGTATGGATCATCCAGGTCATGGTTAAGAGTCCACCCAATTATCACAGAGAGCAGAACAACTTTCCCCACATCACTGTTTGCTGCTATCTTTTCAGCTTATCTGTTCAGTTCTGTGCCAGCTGACGAGTACCCCACTAACTGTGGCTCACACTAAGGAGCTGTTCACATTCTGTGGAACTGCTTTAATGTGGAACAGCCACCACTCTAAGTGTGTCTGTCTGTCATCTGAGCCAGAAATTCAGAGGTGACAGAGGATGTAAAGATTCTGCATTTTATCTCTAGATTGAGTTTGTTGCACCAGCACTATACATTGTTCATTACATAATCAAAATCACAGTGTCACCTACAGCTACACATAAGATGCAGGACCTTTAATGAAGATCTGCTATTATTAATAAAGCAGTCAATGCTTTATTGGACATAATGTAATTTTGTTCTTTCAGCTCTTTTCATTTATGTTGCTCCTTCTTTTGCATATTCTAACTCTCCTCTGAAAAGAGCTCCTTCCCTATGCCACACCTATTTGTTTTATGCACTGACGGGTAGGTTTCACAATGCAGTGATTGCCTCCTCTTGGTGATAAACACAACAATCCATTCTTTTCTTGACAGGATAAAGCAATCATACCTGGGGATGCAACAAATGAACAGATTTGGAGATGAGAGAAATTGTACTGTAACCTGGCCTAAGAGAATTTACATCAGTTGAGAAGAGTCTTTGGGTTTGCAGGTCAGAAGCTTCATGCTGACTGAACCTATTAAATGTCCTGCTATTGTTTTTTTTCAAAGGATCTTTTAGACATTTACTTGGAATTCTGTTTGGAGAAATTCTAATAGGTTAACAGCATACATTTCTGACTTTTTCCTCTTTCCACTTAGTGATGTCTCTTAGTAGCTTTTTACCCTATTTAGGGCAAAATACCATCAATGACTGCAGCACAAACAGCACACGCGGGTTCAAATTCACCTCGTGTGCTGAAAACCTGGCAGCTGACAATTGTGGGCTAAAAGAGAGGCAAAGTCAGCATTCCCATAGTAACCAGCATCTGACAGCCTTTCCCATGAACTTTCCAATCCTCCCTGATCCACTTCTCTCTGGGCTAGTTTTACTTTCTTCACAGGGGAAGGATTGTCCACAACTCCAGGGATTCCTTCACGCAACACAAAAGAGGGACCAAAACAAGGCATCTTCTGAATTTTCAGGAGCACACACTACTTGGATTGCACCATCCCCCGTGCTGTCTTCAATGATCACTGAATTTTTATAAAATAGCATCTATTTTTAGAGCAGGATTCCCTAGTACCAGATTTTTACATGAGAAAGACCCACAGATTATCTGTATGCACATATTCTGCCAAATATAGTTTAGACACCACTTGGAAGAAATTATTTAGGTAGAGTACACAAAACACAATAGGGTAGATCATAATGCAATGGCATGCAGAAAACAATATAGGGCATAGAAAATGGGGATTTGTTACCAGAAACAAGTGAAAACTTCTGCAGGAGTAAAGCTGGCTAGCTCAGTGGTGGTAAGGAGAAAGAAATCCTGTCTCCTTCCACAACTGCAATAGAACACAGCTTTGCTGCACACCTCACTGGGAACCTCTTCTTGCAAAAGCTTCCAACTACTTTGAAAACCAGTCCTTTGGCCCCTACCAGCCATCAGTGTAAGTCTGCATTGTTCACAAGGGTCTGGCTCAAGCAGCGCTGTAGAAACAAGAACTCAAGTGAGTGAGTGAAAACCCCTCAAGTCCCGTTGATTCAAGGAGAGATGAGGCCATCGTTACCA